>CP092865.1:25025752-25358706 GCA_030710605.1 Cordylochernes scorpioides
CGCGAGACGTGGAAGGGAGGAGACCAGATTTTCTCCAGCGCTTTCGGAAAAAGGTAAGCCCCTTTGCCCTTATGGCTTAGTCTTTCTTTTGAGTAGGAACTGACATAATTTTCGCATGGGCCCAAAAAAGGGCTCTAAGGAACGCAATTATGATAGAAACCTTTATTTTGTCTCGCTAGAATAGATAGAGATTTAGGCTTTCCCCCTTATAAAAAGCAAATTTTGTAACTACATGTCACCTCTATCTAGATACACTATGAATAGTACATCCCGCCAGCAAAGAAATGTTCTCAAACTTTGTTTGTTTTGAATAAATATCTAGTATATAGCTTATGAGGAAGAATTTTCTTTGTGTTCTCTCATACATATTTCATCCTTTTATTTTATGGTTCTACCCTTACATCTTATTATTATAAATTATATTGGAACATAAAACTATAGGTTCCTGTAGATTGGAGTTATGTACTGTACTTTTGCTATGATACACTAATATAACAACAACAACAAACAACTTTATTAGGGCCTCTTGCCCTGTACAGCTTCTCTCCCGCCGTGGAATTACAAAAATATATATACATCTATATTAATAAAATGGAAATTTCATAAGTGGGCATCACTGGAAACTTTCGTTACAAATGAATAAATTTCAACCAAATTTTCAACATTTATGTAAAACGAGATGGAGTAGGTTTTGCTTAACATCAGTATATATTTCCTGGCATTAACATACGTAGCTTTGCTGTTGTCGATTAAATGCAAAAATAAAATTCAACAGAGTTAATTTTTTATATATACTAGTTAATAATCTCAATCTATTCCAGCAGAGCTTAGGTAGTCTATTGTCCTCCATTTTTTTCTTGTAATCTAATGAATTATTTCATAACTAATTGTAATCTGCCTGTTCCCAGCCTTACAATATACCCTGGTATATATATCTTGGTAGATTCAGAAAGTTTCTGATAAACGTATTCTGTATTTGGTCTATAATATCAGTATTGTCCAAGGCCCACACACGGGGCCGCATAGAGTAGTATTGATTTAATAACTGATGAATTAATTTTTTTCCCTTTTTTTTTAATCGACCTAATAGTTGCATTTATTGCCGTATTGGCCTGATGCACTAATAATGATTTATTGCCCTTATTTTGAAGTTTCTATATATTTATTGACCTTGTCCGCAATCTGCCTCCAGTATTGCCTATGTATGGACCATCATATTCCTTATAATCTGTCATATGTATTGGTTGTTCATGTTGTGTTTTAACTTTAAAAGCACACAAAAAAAATATAATAAACTTGAATTTGTTTATTCAAGTATCAAAAAACAAAGCTTTACATATAGAACAAATAATAATTAAGAAGAAGAAAGAAACATTTTAGGAAAAGGCAAAACAAACAAAAGTACTGGTCAAAAGAAACATTTAAAATCACAGATTAATATCTTCAACACTTCCCCTTAATCAGATTTCAAATGTCCCTTATACCCAGTAGATATCTCAGCATTTGGAAACGCGGCTTAGGGAGCCCTTTGGTCATAATGTCAGCAACTTGATCTTTCCCAGAAATATGTTCTACATTGAAAATACCTTCTTGATACTTTTCTCTCACAAAATAGTGTCTTACTTCTATATGTTTGGTTCTCTTATGAAATTCAGGATTTTTGATCAATTTAATTGTACTTGCATTATCAACTTTTATAATTGGTTGTTCTTTTAGCGGAGAAATTTCACTGAAAAGTCTATTTAACCAAATGACTTCCTTTGCTGTATTGCTTGCTGCCACGAGTTCTGCCTCAGTTGTTGACAAAGATACTGATCTTTGTTTTTGGCTAAGCCAAGAAATAGCACCACCAGCCAGTTTACACACAACTCCACTGGTAGATCTTCTAGTTTCTGGGTCTCCAGCAAAATCTGCATCACTGAAAAATTCCAAAACTCCTACTTTATGACCCTTTTGGTACATAATTCCATATTCAGTTGTTCCTACAAGATATTTGAAGATTCGTTTAACTGCTTCCCAGTCATATTTTGTTGGTGCTGCAAGTTTTTGAGAAACTTTATTCAGTGCAAAAGTGATATCTGGTCTTGTTAAGCAGCTCAGATGCATCAGACTACCAATCGCTTCACGAAAGGGAACATTTTCTAGAATCTCTGCTTCCCCAGGAACAGTAGAATTATCAGTTGGTGTTCCCACTTTATTCGCTTGAGACATATTGAATTTCTCAAGAATTCTTTTTATATATGCCTTTTGATTTATAAAGATTGACCCATCCGGTTGCCACTCTATCTCAATACCCAAAAAGTAATTTAATGGTTCACTTGTGATCTTAAATGAAAACATTAGTTCATCAAGAAATTCTTTGATTTCCTGTTCATTTGTACCAGCAATGATTCCATCATCAACATATATGGCAATAATGAGTAGATGATCATTTGTTTTTCTGAAGAATAAACAGGGGTCAGCTGCACTTTCCTTCAGACATCTTTCTTTCATGAAGTTGACTATTTTCTGATTCCAGCATCTTGGTGACTGTTTAAGTCCATAGAGACTTTTCTTCAATTTCCATACAAGATCTGTTCCATTGTTGAATCCTTCAGGTTGTTTGATATAAATTTGATCTTGTAAGTCTCCATAGAGAAAGGCTGTCTTTATGTCAAACTGTACCAATTTTAAGTCTTCATTAGCAGCAATTGCTAAAAGAGTTCTTATGGTGTCATGTCTTGCCACAGGACTAAATGTTTCTTCATAATCTATACCCTTCTTTTGTGCAAACCCTTTTGCCACCAGTCTTGCCTTATATCTTGTAATCTCTCCTTTAGAATTCAATTTGGTCTTTAATACCCATTTACAATCAATTGGTTTTTGGCTAGGTGGTAATGTTGTGCATTCGTATACATCATTTTCCGTTAAAGAATTCATTTCTTCATTCATTGCTTCTTTCCAAAATTGTGCATTTGGAGAATCCATTGCTTCTTTGTATGTCTTGGGTTCAAGACCTTATGCAATATTTATTTCAGCATCAATATACCTTTGAGGTTTTGATATATTTGATCGATCTCTTAGATTGTATACGTCTGATGTTTGAACATTGCTTTCAATTTTCTCAATATCTTGAGTATCATTTTGTTCATCAATTTGATTACTTGAAAGTTCCTTATTTCTCTTTTCAATATCAAGGCTAAATGTTGGTATAGTTTCCTTGAATATTACATCCCTATTTGTGACAACTTTGTTTGAGTTCGGCATCCAGATTCGATACCCATCCTTGTTACTGCAATAACCAACTAAAATACCTTTTTCGCTTTTGGCATCTAACTTTCTTCTCTTTTCATCAGGCACACATGAACAAAACATTCAGTTCCAAATATTCGAAGATGATCAACTGCTGGTTTTTTTTTATCAAACCATAGTTCATAAGGTGTCTTTCCCTCAATTTGTGTTGGTCCTGTTCTATTCAAAACATATGTAGCAGTATTAACTGCCTCTGCCCAAAGCTTTAGGCTCATATTTTTGGCATATATCATTGAACGAGCTGCTTCTATTAAAGTCCTGTTTTCCCTTTCCGCTGAACCATTCTGTTGTCGAGTATATGGCATTGTGATCCTATGATTAATACCATACTTGTTTGTAATTTTTGAGGTTTCTTTATTTACAAACTCCTTTCCTCCATCTGTGAGAATTTCTTTCACTATATGTCCAGTAGTCTTTGTTTCCAAGAGAAATTGTTCTAGCTTTTCAATGACTTGTGACTTTTATTTTAGAAAATACACTGATCGGTATTTTGTAAAATCATCTTTGAAACACACAAAGTATCTCATCCCTCCTTTCGAAACCTCCTGCATAGGGCCACATACATCTACATGAATTAAGTTTCCAGGTTGAGTAGAAGCATATTGTTCTCTTGATCCAAAACTCAGTCTATGTTGTTTGCCATAAATGCATGCCTCGCAAGGTTCATTGTCCATGACTGCATCTATTCCTTGTTCTTTAAGCCATTTTTGAACATGCCTTTTATTTTGATGTCCAAATCTTTCATGCCATAGTTGTAGCATATTGACATTTTGGGTTTTGGCTAAATTGACTTCTGCAGCATTTTCAGGTTTGATACTTGTTATTAACATACCATACAGGCCTCCTGGTAGTCTTTTCCCTTCTACAATTACTTCTCCAGTTGTTGTCTTAAAAAGTTTACAACCCTTTTTATCCATTTTCATTTCAAACCCTTTATCCAATGTGGACTGTAATGACATCACATTACGACTGAAATTGGGAACATACCATACATCAGTTAGGTAGTGAGTTTGCCATTTACCTTTTACACAAGTTTCAATTGTTATAGTTCCACTTCCATAAGCTATCAATTTTTCATTACTTCCAACTTTAACAGTCTGTTGGGTAGGAAAATCCTTATAAGAAGTATAAAAACTTGCATTTCCTGTAATGTGGTTAGTAGCTCCTGAGTCACCAATCCAAATGTCTTCATCTTGTTCATTGAATCTTTCACTGATTAAACTTTCACTTAATAAAATTTAGAATTAAGTTTTAATTTAGTTTCATCCTTTTCTTTTTCCTTTAGTTTCTTCTGTTTTGCATACCTACAATCTTTGGCCAAGTGTCCTTTTCTATGACAAAAGTAACATTCTCTTGTTTCTCTTGTTTTCTGAAATTTTTCATTACTTTTGGTAGCTTTTCCTTTCATATTTTGCTTATTTTCATAAGCATTTGCCATTAGTGCTGTCGAACTTGATGCGCTGCATTCATCTCGCTGTTGAATTCTTATTTCGAGTAACCGAAGCCTTTGTGTGAGATTGTCTACAGAACGTTTTTCTTTAGACACTGATTCCCAAACACTTTTAAAATCAAAATATTCATCAGGCAAGGTGTTTATGATTCTGCACATCAGCATGGATTCTGGCAATTTCAAATTTTCTTGTTTAGTAAGTTCATTTTGCATATCATTCCATAAACTTTCTAATTTTGAAATGTGCTTTGAAATATCATCTGTAGGATCCTTCTTAAAATTAAAGAATTGATTATAGAGCATGTCTAATCTTTGACCAGAGCTTTGCTCATAGACACTTAACAATTTGGCCCACATATCTTTAGCACTTGAGCAGGGAATGATTAGTTGACTTACATCAGGCATCACACTTGTTGTAAATAACAATTGGGATATTGCATCTTCACTTTCCCATTTTACATATGCCTCTTTTTCTTCATTTGTTTCTTGTTTTATTGGCTTTCTATATGTTCCATCAACAACGCCTATTACTTTGTTTATTGTTAAAAGCAATTTTATATTTTCTTATATTCTGGCCAGTTTATTAATCCTTCCAATTTGGGAATATTCATACCCATTTTAATATTATCCATTCCAGCCATTACTAATATAAATTTAAACGTAATAAACAAAATAGAATTCTTTTTAGGCTTACCGTTGCTTTCTTATATTGCGCAGTGAATGCGTGGTTGGGTCCATAACCTGTTGTGTTTTAACTTTAAAAGCACACAAAAAATATAATAAACTTGAATTTGTTTATTCAAGTATCAAAAAACAAAGCTTTACATATAGAACAAATAATAATTAAGAAGAAGAAAGAAACATTTTAGGAAAAGGCAAAAACAAACAAAAGTACTGGTCAAAAAGAAACATTTAAAATCACAGATTAATATCTTCAACAGTTCATTGCATAATGTTGACATGGTGGAATTGTTTATGTAATAGGGTTTCTTAATATGGATACAATACTAAGGAGTTTCCATATAAGACCCGAATTACATATAATGGCATACTCTCTTCCACAGGGCATGAGGATGTCCTTTTCCTTTTTTTAGAGGACAGTTGACATGGGAGGGGGGGCTCCCCCTATCTCTCTCATCAGTTCGTAGAAGGGGGAGGATGAACGTTGGAATTTCACATACCAGGGGCCTCATCGCATCTGGATACCCGAGACTATACATTCCAGAGGCTCGAGACCCCGGGATCTGTCAACACCCCCCCCCCCCCCCCATTTTTGCGCCCCTGGGAGATCTTCCCCTTGGCTGGCTTGGGGAAGTGCTTGGCGTGTTGTGGCACTGCGTAATCCTCGAAATGCTTCTATACCCTATATCATCTGATAATTTATCTTCCCAAATATAAATTTAGCTGCTTAAGTTCTATATTTGTCTATCTCTATATCACCACTATTCCTATGATGGTAACGACGCTGTTACTGAAACGCCACACACGTATATTATAGTAAGGAAATTTTTACTAAGTCACATCTTACATCTTTCTCCATTTATCCAGCGAACGGATATCAACAAAGAGATCTGCAAGTATTAATTCAGAAGCATGCTGGAACTTCATCGCTTGAGGTAGGCAAATATTTATTTGATATTCAAACGAAATATCAATAATGTGTGTTCTCTAGGAATCCACAAGCAGCAGTCCTTGCCCCAAAAAACGCAAAAGATGCTACCTATGTAAAAAAGATCATCGAACTCAAATGCAATTCAAAAAATGTAAATAACCAATCTGCAAAGATCATTCTATCGACATATGCTTGAATTGTGCACCTAATCTTGAATAAAATATTTTAGATAGAATTTTTTAGAATATATATATATAGAATATTTTAGATATTTAGATAGAAGGAGTTTCTTGTAAATTTTCATTTAACTTTGTTTAGAGCTCTGTTTATTCGAAAAAAAAGTTATTCTTTGGAAATTATGTGTATACGTTTATTTCCTTTTAATATTATAATTAATATGGTTTATCATTGATTTTAAAAGTCGGCCTGAGAAGCCGAACGCCAGTAATTGTGTAAGGAAAATAGGCGCCAGTAACTAAGAGTTAAACTAAAATTAGTTTTACATTTAAATATTGATGAGGAATAGAGAGCATTTCATATATATTTTTAGGTATAATGGAAGAAGAAAATTATAAACATAATTATGCCCTGCTTTGGGCGTCATTGTTAAGATCGTGATGATTTTTATACTTTTAATAACTATTTCCAGATCTCTACATGTCCAAATGTTAGGGCGCCAGTGGCTGCAGAAAAGCAGACCACAAATTTATTCATCTATGGCACATGTAGAAACCTAAAGCTGTGCCGGATAGCAATAAATGTTAAAAGGGAAATTAACCAATCAATTTTTTTTAGTTAGAAAATTTTTTATTAAAACTAATAAAATATTTCAATGTACATCACACAGATATATATAAGATTAAAAAAAAAGGTATTAAAAAAAAAACTATATGGTTAAAAGGGAGGAGTTTTAAACTTTATATATACTTTTTACAAAAGGCCTAACATGCCAAAGTCCCAGATTACCCCCCAACTTACCTAGTCATCCAGCCACCCAGTGTCCATCATTTGAAAAAAAAGGGCAGCTAAGGCCGCAGCCAGCGGCCTCCGCCCTCCGCAACTCCAAGTCTTTTTTGCTTCTCAGGAAAAAAAATCAAATTTTTGTTTAAAAAATGTAAATATCTGAATGGCAATCTCAGAAAAAAATGTCCAATATCCAAGAATGTAAATATCCCGCTTCCTTTTTTCAGTGTTGCTGAACTCACCCCCCAAGGCTATCATCTCTCTTCTCTCTATGAAAATAAAAAAATTAGAAAGGCATCTTAAAAAAAATGATAAAAATAAATTAAATATAAAATTATTAAAGAAATATTCACAAAAAATAATAATAAAAATTATGAAAATATTGAATTAAAAAATGATTTAAAAAATATAATTATTATTGTTGATTCTGGGCATCTTGGAGTCAGCTTGGAAAAGTTTCAGGGCTCGTGGTGGAGCTGGTGCTCTGCATGAAGATGGTGGAGCCAGGTCAAGCACCATAGGTCGGTGGCTTGACTACAGGGAAGGGGTGTCTGAGTCCATCTTGGACTGGCTTGTGGTCAAGTCAGCCACCATCGGTCATGTGGCTCGACCACCAGGAAGGGGTGTCTGAGTCCATTTCAGACTAGCTTGGTGTCGGTGGGGCCAGGTCATCCACCACAGGTCAGGTGGCTTGACCACCAGGAAGGGGTGTCTGAGTCCATCTTGGACTGGCTTGTGGTCAAGTCAGCCACCATCGGACATGTGGCTCGACCACCAGGAAGGGGTGTCTGAGTTCATCTCAGACTAGCTTGGTGTCGGTGGGGCCAGGTCATCCACCACAGGTCAGGTGGCTTGACCACCAGGAAGGGGTGTCTGAGTCCATCTTGGACTGGCTTGTGGTCAAGTCAGCCACCATCGGACATGTGGCTCGACCACCAGGAAGGGGTGTCTGAGTTCATCTCAGACTATCCTGGTGTTGGTGGGGCCAGGTCATCCACCACAGGTCAGGTGGCTTGACTACAGGAAGGGGATCTCGGTCTCTGGCTCAGTGCTGCCAAGGCTAAAGGTGGCTTCAGGCTCCATCTCGACACCTCGCAATCACCAGAGGTTTGTGGCTTAGATGGACATAGGTGGGATATGGTTAGGTTAGGTGGGGTTCTGGGTTACTTTGGCATATTATGGTCACGAGGTGTTCCAACAATCCTCCCTGCCAAAAAATTAATTTTACAAAATAAAAAGGAAAATTAATTTCCAACACCGAGTGACCAGGTGAGGAAACTTAATAAAAATAAAAAATTACATATAAAGAAAATAATTACTCCAAAAAAATAGTATATCTATACTCAAATATTAATTAATCACTCAAATCCACCCTGGGTGCTAGGGTGAAGTGATAATGTACACTGAAAAAAAAAACTTAAAAATTCTAAAATCATAAATCTACAAATTTTAAAAATATTATAGCATACATATTATCCAGAATTATCCAATTTCCATAATGTAACAGTCAAAAAAGTCCTAAAATACACAAAGGTATCAGGGGGGGGGGGGGGGGCAAAGACAAGTTTCAAATTTAATGCGCTTCTTTCTACTAATATTTAATAGGGTAATTCAAATCAGTAATTTAAAACACTTTGATCCCACAGACAGCTCATTCTGGTAAAACCAATTGAATCTTTGATTAAAAATTGAACTGAAACCTTTTACATGGTTAGACTAGTTGTCTACCTAAACTATTCGGTACATTGACCTCGCATGGCCACACATAACTGAAAACATCCTTTGTTAAAAAAAAATCCTGCTTCACAAAAATATTAAACCAAACCTATAGCTTAACCTTAAGGTATATATACCTCCTTTTTTTTAAATGACCTTAAAACACACACAAAAATTACCCTACTTTTTTATAATAAACCTTTAAAAAAAATTCTTTCGAACCGGTATTCAAGGTTCAAGACCAAATCTATAATCAGTTTACATGGGATTATGCCACTTGTCCTCTAGCTGCCCAAAGCTAGAGCTTCTCACACCTTCGGGACTTTCAGGCGGAGGACAAAGACCTTCACATGGCCTCAACACAACTGCTTCTCCCAGAGCAGTCAGAAGAAAAGGAATCATGGGACTCTCTCCCTTGACATCCAGTGTGTGCTCCCAGAGCACATGACAAATGACATTTCCCACAACCATGCGAGTGCTTTCTTCACAGAAAGAGAAACTTAGCTGGAGAGCCTATATCTCATCCAGGGTAAAAAAAAAATTCAGTTAAAAAAAATAGATAAGTTTGAACCTAACATATATAAACAAAGAAAAAAAAAATTGAAATCAAATTTATACCTCCACATGAAGTGAGGAAACTCTGCCTAAGCAGACATATCAGATTGTCAGTGAGTTTACAAATCCCTGATGGTAGATCAAACTATTAAGGTCCTAACACATCTACTTATATAATTGCCATATTCTGTCTGAAGCTCACGAATAGAATGCGCGCCCATTGGCTGCCGGCGAACACGTGTCCTCCCTGCCCCCCTCTAGACAACCCTGTTATCAGCTGTGTGATACATACACCTGTCTATAGCGGCCATTCTAGACAACCCTGTTATCAGCAGTGTGTTACATCCACCTGTCTATACAGACCACCCTGTCTAAAGCGACCACTGACCACCCTGCCTATAGCGACCACTCTAGACAACCCTGTTATCAGCTGTGTGATACATCCACCTGTCTTTACAGACCACCCTGTATATAGCGGCCATTCTAGATAACCCTGTTATCAGCTGTGTGATACATACACCTGTCTATAGCGGCCACTCTAGACAACCCTGTTATCAGCTGTGTGATACATCCACCTGTCTATACAGTCGACAACCCTGTTATCAGCTGTGTGATACATCCACCTGTCTATACAGTCCAGCCTGTCTATAGCGGTCACCTTAGGCAACCCTGTTATCATCAGTGTGTTACATTCACCTGTCTATACAGAACACCCTGTCTATAGCGGTCACTTTAGGCAACCCTGTTATCAGCAGTGTGATACATACACCTGTCTATACAGACCACCCTGTCTATAGCGGCCACTCTAGACAACCCTGTTATCAGCTGTGTGATACATACACCTGTCTATACAGACCACCCTGTCTATAGCGACCACCCAAGACAACGTTTTTAAAATATATTCGCACTCGGGTGAAACCCGGGCGTTGCCCGGGCTATTCGTCTAGTTTTATATAAAGTTACAAGATCCTATCCTACCAATATTTTAATTTGTCCAGGTCTAACATACTGCTGGCTTGAAGTTTGATATCTCATTCACTACCCTTCATTCATACAAAAAAAAAAAAACATTTGCGGGTGCATTCAAACTAAACTTGAAATCAAAAGCACTGCCTGAACATTAAACAAACAAAACAACTTTTCAAAAACTAAATTCAGGGAGATAAGCACAAGTGCTCTATACCAAAGAAAATCTAGTTATGGTCCACCTCCATAAACTCACAAAAGAAAATAAACTTGTACTAATTACCACCAATTTGGTCATTCGGTACCCAAAAATAGTAATCTAACATAAAAAAAAAAGTGTGCAAGGTTCATAAAAAAAAAATAGAAATCCTATCTTCAAATATTCATCTAATCCTATCTATTTAACCTAAAAAATATATTATCATTTACTGTAAAAGCTATCTAGAGGGCCTGTATCCCATCCGTCCTGTGTTTACAATAAGCGACAAAGAGAAAACAACAAAAAAAGGAAAATCCTCAAATTAGACCATATTATAAATCTTAGAATCCTATTAAAAAAAAAACTAAAACACTGACTATCCAACTAATTCAACATTGTCTCATAAAGATTGCTCACAGTGATGGATACCAAGAGAGCCTAAATCTCGTCTTTTAGGTGCTTCACTGTCCGAGACACAAAATCTTAACTCCTAGTTGAAGAAATGGATATCTCTTTAATCATAAAAGTAGGTCTTAAATCTATACTAAAATAAAAGTTTATAAAATTACTAAAAACAAAGGCTGAGTTTGAAAAAAAAAGGATGCACAAATGCTCTTACATTTTGATAAATTTACACACAAAAAAAAGTTCAAATACACTAGAAATTACCCTAAAAAAAATTAAATATAAAACCTTTTACTCTAAAATTAACTTGTTCATACCATGTAAATATCTCTTTCATACTATGAAAAGCTTCATCATGTCGGTCAGCATGTACCCCTAGGGCAGACCATTGGCATGCTAACACTTCTATAAGTGAAAATCAATAACCAAAAAGAATGTCAAGAAATGTATCTTTTTTTTCATACACTCATATCCAATATTCCTGAAATACCTTATTATGATAATAATAATTATAGCTTTTTTGTTATTTCAAACACTTAAAAAGAAAACATGCCTTTTTATTCAATAAATTGCCTTAGAAAATTGTTTCAACCAATAAAGATGAAAAAAAAAAAACATTTAGGCCTAAAAATAAATAAGCTTCTAATTGGTTTAAACTATCAACTGGTTTATAAATAAAGGTAAACTTAATGAAATGTATTTCATGAATTAAAATATTAAATCTGGATATATGTAACCATATAATATGAAAACCTCCCTGCCAATTTCTTACATAATGGTAAGTCATTTGAAATTGACATCTGTTATATGTTTATTATGACACTGTGTCATAGTTTCCATATTAAAGTAAATTAAAAATTATTAACATCATATTTTTTTCTAAGTAAATATATTTTAAAACATCTAAATGTTACAAACAGAAAAGAATTTAAATAAAATATTGTATATAATAAATGTATGAAACAGGTTTATTATTAGTGTATTTTCAATAATATTTGAAAATATAAACGTGTATTTTCTGTTAAAATTATCATTTCCTAGCGCCAAAATTCATATTTGATCCCAGCACATCTGGTGACTCCAGATGTTGTTTTTCTGCACTGAGTCCTAAATTTAAACTAAGCTGCCAATCATGGCTCGAATTTCGTCTAGGCCTAGCGTTGTTCTTTTTTACATACTACATTCTTTAAAATTATAAAACACAGCATTAAATATACCAATCGACGAAGCTATAATATTGTAAATAAAAATAACGGTTGTTATTTACCTAATTAAACTTAAACTCACCAAGTTTTTAAAGCAGCATTAGATTTGTTTACTTACTACAGAGTGGATATTGGATGATTATTATCACTTTAAATAATTCAAAGCACAAACTTGCTTGTAAAAAAAATACAAGTTATATATATAAATATCTACCTAAAATAATTATTCTGTGTACATTGAAAAATATTATATTAGTCTCATTTCCCTGGGTATTGATTCTTATCTCAGAGGCCGCGTTCTACTTGACCCTAATGGCGTTTCACTATGTATATATTTTTAAATATAATAGAAGAAAATTAAATACATAATTCGAGCCCCGCGGCGGGCGACATTGATGAGGAATCGAGAGCATTTCATATATTTTTTCAGGTATAATGGAAGAAGAAAATTATAAACATAATTATGCCCTGCTTTGGGCGTCATTGTTAAGATCGTGATGATTTTTATACTTTTAATAACTATTTCCAGATCTCTACATGTCCAAATGTTAGGGCGCCAGTGGCTGCAGAAAAGCAGACCACAAATTTATTCATCTATGGCACATGTAGAGACCTAAAGCTGTGCCGGATAGCAATAAATGTTAAAAGGGAAATTAACCAATCAATTTTTTTTGGTTAGACAAATTTTTATTAAAACTAATAAAATATTTCAATGTACATCACACATATATATATATAAGATTTTAAAAAAAGGTATTAAAAAAAACTATATGATTAAAAGGGAGGAGTTTTAAACTTTATATATACTTTTACAAAAGGCCTAACATGCCAAAGTCCCAGATTACCCCCCAACCTACCTAGTCATCCAGCCACCCAGTGTCCATCATTCGAAAAAAATGGGCAGCTAAGGCCGCAGCCAGCGGTCTCCGCCCTCCGCAACTCCAAGTCTTTTTTGCTTCTCAGGAAAAAAAATCAAATTTTTGTTCAAAAAATGTAAATATCTGAATAAAAATCTCAGAAAAAAAAAGTCCAATATCCAAGAATGTAAATATCCCGCTTCCTTTTTTTCAGTGTTGCTGAACTCACCCCCCAAGGCTATCATCACTCTTCTCTCTATGAAAATAAAAAAAATTAGAAAGGCATCTTAAAAAAAATGATAAAAATAAATTAAATATAAAATTATTAAAGAAATATTCACAAAAAAATAATAATAAAAATTATGAAAATATTGAATTAAAAATTGATTTAAAAAATATAATTATTATTGTTGATTCTGGGCATCTTGGAGTCAGCTTGGAAAAGTTTCAGGGCTCGTGGTGGAGCTGGTGCTCTGCATGAAGATGGTGGAGCCAGGTCAAGCACCATAGGTCGGTGGCTTGACTACAGGGAAGGGGTGTCTGAGTCCATCTTGGACTGGCTTGTGGTCAAGTCAGCCACCATCGGTCATGTGGCTCGACCACCAGGAAGGGGTGTCTGAGTCCATCTCAGACTAGCTTAGTGTCGGTGGGGCCAGGTCATCCACCACAGGTCAGGTGGCTTGACCACCAGGAAGGGGTGTCTGAGTCCATCTTGGACTGGCTTGTGGTCAAGTCAGCCACCATCGGACATGCGGCTCGACCACCAGGAAGGGGTGTCTGAGTCCATCTCAGACTATCCTGGTGTTGGTGGGGCCAGGTCATCCACCACAGGTCAGGTGGCTTGACTACAGGAAGGGGATCTCGGTCTCTGGCTCAATGCTGCCAAGGCTAAAGGTGGCTTCAGGCTCCATCTCGACACCTCGCAATCACCAGAGGTTTGTGGCTTAGATGGACATAGGTGGGATATGGTTAGGTTAGGTGGGGTTCTGGGTTACTTTGGCATATTATGTTCACGAGGTGTCCCAACAATATCAAATGTGATTTGAAACATTGGTTTTTGAACGACATAGTTTTGCTATCATTTTGTTATTTATCATAATTTTTTTTGAAATTATGAAATATTGATAAAATATAAAATAACATTATTAAATGTAGTATTTGTCTAGTCATGTATGCGTTTTATATAAGCAGAGCCAAAAATAATCTCAATAAATTCAAATATGATATATTAGACTCTTCAAGATATCGAATATTTTATGGTAAAATAATATTATAAAATATTAAAGTAGTATTATAAAAAATTATACAATTCTAAAAGTAACTTTATTTATAGATTAGTTTTAAAAATATTTTAATCAATATTATTTTTCTCTCTATGAATATTATTTATTTTAAAAACATTTTTGACTCCCCCCATTGCCGTTTATTTTGAAAATCTCCAGGGGTAGTATAATACATTTATTAATATTAGCCCTTTTTTCAAAAAATAGTATTTTTCTAGCTATTTTCGGGAATTTTGAAAAGTTAGTATAAAAATGCCAGTTTTACTATTTATTTGTTTTGATTAAAAGCAAAAAAAAACAACCTTTCTACTACTAAATATAAATAGTACCGGAACTATATAGAACATTTATGGTGAGAGCAGAAGACAAAGGATGTGCAGTGCAGAAATAGCTAGCATGAAAGTTTTTAAATGAGAACTAAAAATACACATGAAAATAACATGTTAACTACAATATATGTATATAAAAATTGCGCAAAATCAAACAATTATAATAGAGCTTTGAGATATATAGTTAAATTTAATTCTGGCACCTTACACCACTTATTCTATTTTCTTATCTCCACTCAATCATATTAGAGTATCAAACTTATAAAGCTTGAGACTTTTGATGGTGTCTGCTGGGAATAAGTAGAGCTCATCAATGGTGAGTCAATAATGTGTTTTGGGGTTGCTGGTTGACACTTAGTACATGTGGGAAAACCTTGCAACCCTTCTGGAAAGTCATTGTTCATAGATGACCAGGCTTAAGTCTGGAAATCAAAGACTGTTGCTCCCTTGGGAGGACAGAATTGGTGCTTGTCCCTCCTGCTCTGTACCAGTCATGTGCAGCATTAGATTTCCATTCCTGCAGGCATTGTGTTTTGATGGTAACACCTAAATGTATTTATAATATAAGCTTTATTATATAAACTTACCTCTCTAATACAAGGTAATAAGACCAAATAAATAAATAGTGTGTGACGTTTCGGTAACAGCGCTGTTACCGAAACGTCACACACTATTTATTTGGATTTAATCTTATTACCTTGTGTTTATAATTTATAATCCAAATTATGCCTTATCATTACCTCTCTAATGCTATGATGCATACAAATATTGACAATTGAATCTGCTAACCTAACTTTTCTTGAACAAGTTAAAATGGGAATTTTTATAAATCAAAAAGTCTTATCAAAATTACAAGTGTTATTGCTCACTACCTTGTTCACTACAGCTGGGTTTGGAATGTTAACATGAACTATCCTATATAAAATTTATCATATAAATTAATTTCAATATAATTATTTTTTTCTTTATACACATTTATGAATTTATATAATTTGGGTTATATAGATTAGAAACACATAATGTAACCAGACCACAGCCTCAAATAAACACAGTAAAACCCTTCTATAATGAGCCCCAATGGGAGTGTACTTTTGGTTAACTATAGCCATGGTCTGTTTGATTTCACTTCTCAAAATTTTATATTGTATAATTAAAGAACAGCTATACACACTGGAAAAGGCTGCCTCTTAATAAAAGGCATTTTGTTTCATTTCCCTAAATTGACCCATTTCCTTAACTTAATGATGAATATTGAAAGAAGTCATTTGATGATAGGTTTTTCTTATCATTAGCTTACATGTACCTCTATGTCTAATTTAAAAATTAAGAGAAAACTCCTAAGTGAGCTTTATTAATTATACATTAAGAAACATAAATTTATATGTATATATATATATATATATTTTTTTTTAAAACAACTTTATCCTTTAATATAATACAAAGTTTACTTGAAGAAATGTCTTCAATACCTTTGAAAGCATTCTTGAAACATTTCCCTTTAGGATTTTTCTTCCATTTCCAGTTTCTATTTATTTTCTGAAGTCTAGATTTTGTTTTGAACCTGTTTTTCAAACCTCTGCAGGCTCTAAGATAACCATCGTTGATGGAATAAAAATATTTTTAAAATATAAATTAATTGCCATCTATCGATAAAATGCATAACACTTAAATTTACTGGCAATTATTTTCTTTTATAATAAAACCAATAAATATTGTCTCTACAGACCTTACTGCAAAGATAAAAGTTATTGAATGAGAGGGCTTGGCTCATCAGTGGTGAGTCAGTTCAGCTAAGCCCTCTCATTCAATAACTTTTATCATTGCAGTAAGGTCTGTAGAGATAATATTTGATGATATTATTTTTAGCCAAATTAAACTAGCTAGATATTAAACTCTTCTAAACGCGCATGCTAACACATACCATCGTAGCAAATGTTGGGGTTGATTCCTCTTTGTAACAATTTTTAATATTTAAAACAAAATTTATTTCTAGTAGATAAGTTTCATTTTCTTATTTTAACATGTTCTGAAAATTTGCCTGTGTTGTTTCTCTTCGAAAAGCTTTGATAATGGATTTTTTCTATTAATAGCTTTTATTTTTTAGAACACCCTTCTTTGCTTTTTTCCACTTCATTTTGTAAGCCATTTGCCTTATTTCTATTTCAAATTTGATGAATGCAAAGAGTTATTTTATAAAAAGTATAAAATATATGAAAACATATATAACATGCAGGAAAAATGAATATAAATGTAAGCAAACAATACCGCTAAATATTGTTGTTTTAAAATCGCTTTCTGTGACTGAAACATGCTCAATTATTTTTTATTTTTCAGAATCTATTTATTACAAATTTAAGTTTATTAGTAGCCTAGTTTTTAAATTAGAATGATTATTTTGTTTGCAACCTAAAATTAGGTTAGTTATAGGGTAGTTGTTATTTTGATCAATTGTTTTTTATAACAATTGTATTTTTAATGGAATGGAATTGGGGATTACCGTATGTTGTTATAAGGGAAGGTTTGCTATATCCTGGGTTCTATTTAGGAGGGTTTTATTTTATATTGTGGGATTTTCGGGATATATTTGTTACACAGAAATGGAATGTGTTATTAGTTTGTATGTGTCCTAGTTACCATATATATATAGGTGGGAAAATAAAATTATCAAATAGGAAAGGTTCATTATACAAGATACATTAGAACCTCCCTGTAAACGACACCTATTTGCAGAGCCAAGTGTCCTTTAGGAGAGGTGTCCTCTTACCGGAGAGTTGCTCAATAGTGTAAAGGATAATGGTTTTATGGTTTCCACAAGTCCATATCTCAGAAGAAGGCCAAGTGACACTCACTCCTCACTTTCTTACTGCTTCTCTTTTTGTGTTGTTTTTCTTGCTTCCCTCTTTCTCTTTCTTTTTTTTCTTTTTTCTTTTTCTTCTGTATATATCGTTATTTCCTTTGTCTCACTGCTTTGTTCTTATGCATACCTCTGGTGAATCCTTTATAGGGTCAGTGACCCTAAATAAAGGCTTTTTGTTGTTGTTGTAAAGGATAATTTTACTAATGAAAACTGTACTTTGCAGAGAGGTGACCTCTAGCGGGAGTATCCTCTTATGGAGGTTGTTCTACTGTATTAAAAAAATAAAGGCATACCCTGACGGCTCGCATGAGCACTTTAAATAGCAGAACGCCATCTTGTGAAATAATTTGTTTACAATCACACAGATGGTGCTGTGTCATCAAAAATATTGTGAGCAGTCAAGGATTGTGTCTTTTTTATTTTAATGATGTTATTCATGTACCAATATAATAGGGTCAAACCCGAAACCATGGTATACAGGTTGGCTTTTTATAATCGAACTATGTTCACCTCAAAAAGTATATTGACCTCATGAAACCTGATTTTCAATTATTTTTTTATACAACCTAAAATAATTTCTTGCTAATGATTAATGTCTGGTGCAGCATATCTCAGTGAATACATTAGTATTTCCTTTGAGAGAGGCCAAGAATTCTGACCACTACTGAAGGAGAAATTGTGTACCAGTTGAATGTAAAGCTGCTAACTTGTATCAACCCAAATACATCAAGCATTTTTTCTCACAACCACAAAAGAGAAAAAAAATTATACCTGTTCATTCTTTAAAATTTGAACAATATACATGAAAAGTTTAATAGCACGCCAGCAAAAACACTCTGGTGAAAAACCCCACCTTTGTCCCCACTGTGATTATAGGACAAATTACTCTAGTGACTTAAAAAAACATATCAGAACCCACACTGGTGAGAAGCCCCAGCTTTGTCCCCATTGTGATTATAGGACAAATCGATCTAGTAACTTAAAAATACATATTAGAACCCACACTGGTGAGAAGCCCCTATCTTTGTCCCCATTGTGATTATAGGACAAATCGATCTAGTACCTTAAAAAGACATATTAGAACCCACACTGGTGAGAAGCCCCAGCTTTGTCCCCATTGTGATTATAGGACAAATTACTCTTATGTCTTAAAGATACATATTAGAACCCACACTAGTGAGAAGCCCCAGCTTTGTCCCCTTTGTGATTGTAGGACAAATCGATCTAGTACCTTAAAAACACATATTAGAACCCACACTGCTGAGAAGCCCCAGCTTTGTCCACATTGGGATTATAGGACAAACCAATCTAGTACCTTAAAAATACATATTAGAACCCACACTGGTGAGAAGCCCCAGCTTTGTCCCCATTGTGATTATAGGACAAATCAATCTAGTAACTTAAAAATACATATTAGAACCCACACTGGTGAGAAGCCTCATCTTTGTCCCCATTGTGATTATAGGACAAATCAATCTAGAACCTTAAAAAGACATATTAGAACCCACACTGGTGAGAAGCCCCATCTTTGTTCTCATTGTGATTATAGGACAAATCAATCTAGTATCTTAAAAATACATATTAGAACCCACACTGGTGAGAAGCCCCAGCTTTGTCCCCATTGTGAATATAGGACAAATCGATCTAGTGACTTAAAAACACATATAAGAACCCACACTGGTGAGAAGCCCCAGCTTTGTCCCCATTGTGATTATAGGACAAATCAATCTAGTAACTTAAAAATACATATTAGAACCCACACTGGTGAGAAGCCCCATCTTTGTCCCCATTGTGATTATAGGAAAAATCAATCTAGTATCTTAAAAATACATATTAGAACTCACACTGGTGAGAAGCCCCAGCTTTGTCCCCATTGTGATTATAGGACAAATCGATCTAGTGACTTAAAAACACATATAAGAACCCACACTGGTGAGAAGCCCCAGCTTTGTCCCCATTGTGATTATAGGACAAATCAATCTAGTAACTTAAAAATACATATTAGAACCCACACTGCTGAGAAGCCCCACCTTTGTCCACACTGTGAGTACAGAACAATAAGCTCTAGCAATTAATGAAACATATTAGTACTCACACTAATTAAAAGCCTGAACCCTACCCCCTTTTTTGGAATTTCTATTATGAACTAAATTGTCTTACTTAGGTTTTCCTGTATATTAAATCCATTTTTTCACCATCAAATGTGATTAGTTTTTACTTTTTTATTCTTTTAATTTGCCAACTCCGTGGTAAATCCATGTATAAATCTATACATCTTAATAAAGGGTTTGTGTTAGTTCATTTGTGCCCAGAAAGTTTAAGATTCTTCATTTTGTTCTTAGTATTTTCTAAAACTAATTTCTAATAATCTATCAATAACCCAAACATTTTCTCAACTCTATGAAATTAGACTAAATACAAAAATGCCCATTGCTTTATTAATAAGTTTTAATTAGGAACAAATGTATATAAAATATTTTTGTTTGTAAATTTGTCCAATTTTTCACACAAAATTATATTTCAACTCCAAATTTCATATATTTTTAATAAATGGAAATTATCTTTGAAAATCGTAAATTAATTCTATTTGACACACATGAAGCATTTATTGAGACATTGTCCTACCCTCATAGTATTCACACCTCTAAAGCAAAGGAAAAGTGAAATTAAAAAAAATAAATGATTCACTCTTAATTAAAATAATAATAATGCATCGATATACATAGAAGCCATAATTATGCTGAATGTGTATACATGTATTTACATGATAAATGAAATGGTATCCAGGACAAAAACAAGCAATGATAACCATGTGAAATTATCAATGCAAATCTTATCTAATAATTGTTACTTTTTTGACTAAATAAATAAGGAATCTAGGGTTTGGTTTCTTTTTACAATTCTTTATTTATTGAGCTTTTGGGCTAACATGCCCTTCAACATGGAAACCCAGAAGTACTACATCTAGCCAATGATAACATGCTGAATTTATATACAAGTTTAGATATATATATATGCTAAAATTTTGTAGGATTTTAGAGCATATAAATATCTATACTTTTATATAAATTCAGCATGTTATAATTGGCTATCTTGATCCCTAGAATTTGGTCCCTTTTATTCAAATTTTTGATAAATCACATATTTTTTGGTCCCTTGGTCTTTGAATTATCTAACTTTGTCTGCATATAATCTACATGTCTGTTTATTTGTCCCGCATATGTTTCCACAATACCTATCTGGATGAAATTATTACACCATATAGAGATAGGTCAGGAAGAAGTAGCTGTCATAGTTTTGAGATATGCTATTTAATCTGATAATGGAGGAATATCTTTTAAAGCCCTGGCATAAAATGGCAGGGATTCCCTAGATGCAAAATAAAATGGCAGAGCGCCATCTAGTGGAGCAAAAATAAACTAAACGTTTATTTAGCTTGCTCCGTGATATTTGGCCAACCCAATTTCTTGATAAATCAAGAAAAGCCATCCACGAACATTGGTCGCAGTGGTTACAGCCTACTCCACACTGCCAAGCGCTATCAGCACGAAACGCGTTCGTGGAGGCTTTTCTTTATTTATCAAGAAATTGGGTTGGTCAAATATCACGGAGCAAGCTAAATAAACGTTTAGTTTATTTTTGCTCCACTAGATGGGGCTCTGCCATCTAAAAAGCACGTGTGCTCGTGGTCAGGAGATGCCTTCTCTATTTTTAATATATATATATATGGCAATATAATAATAAGGTGGGGAAAGAGAAATAATCACACCACAAGTTGGTAGAGGAACCCCCAACAACGACAGAAGCGTCGTTTTCACGCTTCCTAGCCATCAAATTGACACCCCAAATGCCCTTAGAAAACTACTACCAAAACAAAACGGTAATGGGCATGAAATTAAACCTACCCGCCGACATATTAATAGAGTCTCTGACCGAAGTACTACCCGTCGCAGACCAGCGATTAATCGCAACTGTGCAGCCAAACACCATTAAAGAATGGTTCGACCTAGTGTCAAGAATAAGGAGAACTCAGTGTGCCACCAGTGCAGCGTACCAACGCCAAGTAGACAAGGCCCCACATCCAAACTACCACAACCCACCACCGCGGTACAACAACCAGCGGTCATCACGTGTAAGTACCAAGTTGCACCCCCACCCTCGCCTTGCAAGTATTGCAATGCTATGCACTGGCACTCCCAGTGTGAACAACGGTTTCCACAGGACCGAACACGCCAAGTCTACAGCGCCAGACCACGCACAACCACTGTGCCAAAATCTGGTACCCGGCCCAAGGTCCAATCTCGGAGCCATGTTCCCCAAGTCCAAGCTGCAAAGCGAGACGACTCTACAAGCCCCGCGAGCAACTCAACGGTAGGAAAACCTGTAACCTTTTTCGTTGAACAGCTAGTAATATGAACTGAACTGTCAGCAAATTTAAATTTGCCCTTTTTAATAGACACGGGAGCATCTATTAACATACTTAACTTGGATATTTTAAGAACCATAGAAAATAGATTACCATATAAAATTATTATCCATCAGTACAGTTTAACTATAAACGCAATAGCCCACAATGTAAATACCCTTGGATATATTTTTTTAAAACTCAAAATAGGTAACCTCACCCAAAAACTATTTTTTTTTTATGATAGAAGCTTCACTACCTTTTGGTATTTTATCTATTAATACCCTTAAAATATTTAAACTAATTATAGATTTTAATAAATTCCAAATTTATCAAAAGAATGATGCTCTCCCAACGAATGTCTATAAGTTCACCAAGTGCAAACAGGATTTATGTCCCACTCAACCGAGGGAAACAGCTATTTTTACCACCTTCCCCTCGAACCAGTCCTGTTTACACGTGGCGGACCCCAATTATATGTTCCCCCACTATTGTATCACCCCCTATATCTCCTGCTCATGATATTGAGTTATCTATACCTTGTAATGCGGCACCTCAGTTAGAACATTGTCCACACGAACTTTACCCAATTCTATATGAATTCTCGCAAGTGTTCTCTACTAATAAATACAATGTGCCCAAATTGAACATACCACCGGTAAAAATCAATACCACCACAGATAAAATAATAGCATTACGCCCATATAGAGTGCCACTACACGACCAACAAGAAATACAAACCCAAATAGGGCAAATGCTCCAACATGGAATCATTGCCCCGTCAGTCTCACCTTACGCCAGTCCAATAACTCTTGTTACGAAACGTGACAAAACGAAACGTTTCTGTTTTGATTACAGAAAACTCAATGAAATCATCGCTCCAGATGTACATCCTTTACCTTTAATAGAAACCATTCTTGACAAATTGTCGGAATCCAAATACTACTCTTCTGTAGATATAGCATCCGCATATTGGCAAGTGGAAATAGAACCTAACTCACGTAATCTACTAGCTTTCGTGACGTTAGATAGTCAGTACGAATTTTGTAGACTTCCGTACGGATTTAAAAATTCGCCACAGATATACCATCGTGCCATAAACCAGGTCATGCAAAAATATAAACTAAATTTTGTTACCCATTACTTCGACGATTTCATTATTTTTTTCTGACACCTTAGAGGATCATCTACAACACCTACAACAATTTCTAATGGTGTGTCAACACGAAAACATCAAACTCAATTATAATAAATGTTCGTTTTTTAAAACATCTATAGATTTCTTAGGATACACTGTTACCGCAGGTACTTATGCACCACAGACGCACAACCTTGATACTATAAATGCCATCAAACCACCTACCAATCAAAAGACGCTACAATCATTTCTAGGAGAAGTAAACGTTTATAATATGTTTATACCAGATTATGCCCGCTTACGAGCACCTTTAAATAAACTACTTAAAAAGATGTGAAATGGAATTGGAACCCAGACTGTCAACAAGCTTTCACCACTCTCAAAGAGAGTTTAACCAGTAAACCAGTACTACACTTGTATCAAGTCGGTTTACCATGCCGCCTTTATTGCGACGCATCCACCCAAGGGATCGCCGGCATACTCAAACAGGTACATCCAGACGGACAAGTGCATCCTGTACAATATTTCAGCCGCGCCCTTAGAACACATGAGAGAAACTACACCGTTTCCGAACTCGAGTGCCTCGCCATCGTCGAAAGTGTAGACAAATTCCGAATATACCTCACTGGTATAAAATTTACCATATACACAGATCACCAAGCTTTACAATGGCTTAAAACTATAAAAAATCCGTCAGGACGACTCTTTAGATGGAGCCTGAGACTATCTACCTATAATTACGAAATCCACTACCTCAAAGGCAGCCAACAGTACGAGGCAGATTTGCTATCACGAAACCCCTTTGTAGGATTTATCAGTGCTGATATTATCAAACAGCATCAACCAACAGCATCCCCCTTCAACATTGATACAAACGGCTTACATACCATTACCCGAAAAGGTGAAATTAAAATAATAATTCCCGAAACCCTGCAACATACTCTAATGAATAAAGTTCACAAGAATATAACCACCCAGGCATCTCTCAGATGACCCGCATAATTACTGCCCAGTACTACTGGAAAGGTATCTCTAAATCTATAGAAAAATTTGTCAAGTCTTGTCACACCTGCCAAATCAATAAAAGGCCCAAAGGTAAACCATTTGGTGCTTTCGGACAAATTCCACCACCTCAACAACCATTCGACTTAATCTCTATAGATACCATAGCTGGATTTTCGAAATATGCACACTCCAAGACATATCAACACGTAATAGTGGATCATCTAACGCGATGTGCTTGGACCTTTCCATCGAAGTCCACCAGTACCCTAACCTACATTCAAACCCTCAAAACTGTACTACAGCAAGGATCTTCAAAACGTCTGTTATCTGACAGAGCGCCCGCTTTTACCTCAGAAAAATTCCGTAAATTCTAATAACACATGGTATACAACCCCTACTCACCACCAGCAATAACCCACAAGCAAACGGTTTAATAGAACGCTTAAATGCGACCATTACAGGCAAGCTCAGACTAGCTTATCTAGAAAATCCGAAAGCTTCCTGGACTCAACTAGTTAAGCGCGTCACTCAGACGTATAATAATACACCCCATTCTGTCACAAGTTTTCCACCTACCTACTTAATGTTCAATGTTATCCCCCCAGATCTAAGAAAACTCTTCTTAACCCATCCCCCGAAATAAATACAGCTCGAGAGATAGCAAGCTCTCGTACCCAAATTAAGCATAAAAAAGGTAAAGAAACATTTGATAATCAGCATAGAACACCACATTTCGAAGTGAATGATCTTGTTTTGGTCAAAAATTATAGACATCCCAACACAGGTAAATTAGCACCATATTTTACTGGACCATACACAATAATTGAAATAATCTCACCCAATGTCGTTCGAATAGATCGCCCCAATCAACCTCTCAATAGAGACAGTGACACCATACATGTCAATAAGTTAAAATATTACACAGAGAATGTTCTGTACATAACACCTCCACAACCCCGATTTGTTCAAAACTCACAGAGATTGCCTCAAGATGTATATCTCAGTGAATTCAATCATTTGACTCCAGATATCTTCGAGACGCAACTATTCCGAATTATACCGCCTACAACCTCACAGCCCTTTTTGCATTTAAATCCCGGTATTTTCAAATAGGCAAGAAAATTGCCAACCTCGACAAAAGAAGAAAGTTAGTTACAAGTATATGACAAATCTCACCATCCCATATGTGTGACCATCCCAGAAATAGAACCCGGCAATTCCCGTGAAAAACAGGAGGAGTGACCCCCAGTAATGGGATCCCCGAATCTATTTCAGTTTCATATCCCCGTCCAACGTCCCCTACAAAGCTATCAATTTGAACGCCATGATAATGATCGCCATTTTTATTAAACACATGTTTCACACTAACCATTCAGGTGTTTCTTATAAATTTCACCAACGCCTTAACCGAACCACACATATCAAACATTTCACATGTTAATGGAGAGCACAATACATAATATATTAGTAACCAATCCAACCAATTAATTGCGCTTCTGAAATTTCTATTTATACAACCGACACAGCGCATCACAATTTATTATTGGTACAATACAATTAATTTTACATTCATATTTCACTGTGCTTCTTAAAAACCCTGCGTCTAAACAATTTCTATTATTCAACCACTAGAAAAAATGTACAGCTGCCAAACAGTTGTATGTCGCAATTATGCGATCACCAACGTGACCTCATTATTTATAAAAACTTTACAAATAATCACTAATTAAAACAACTTGGTTAAGTCTGATATAGACTTTATACCGGAAAAGAGATAAAATTATCTACATATCACCTTTTTGGATAAACGAGAATATTGTTCAATTTTCCACTACTTAACATTTATCCAATCATTAATAATCTTTAATTATATTCTAATTTTTGTATAAAATCTTGAATAATTATTTTTATTTTTACCTTTCAATTATATAATCAAATTTTTAATCCAACATTATTTTCAAGAAAAAAAAACTTAATTAAATTTACTTTTATTTTTCGTGATATTATATCAGTATTTAAAACATTTAATTGTTTCAAAAATCATTTTAAATTCATTATTATATATTTTATATATTACATGTTTGATTTTGTCCACTTACACTTTTTGTTTTCCCATAATCATATTAATATATTTTATTCATTTTGTATTTGTTTAAATGCCTTTAATATACTCGTATGACAATGTTTATCATCAACTATCGGGCATACAACAATCGTTTTCAACAATCATATTCTTTAACCAATTCCCTATATTTTTCATCACTATCTTTTCAGTCATTGCTTCAATTCATTGTAGAAAAACGACAGCACTGCTTGACAATTTTTTTCTCATTTCGTATTTCAACAAACTCTTTGAACACAGTTCCCCAGATTTACAAATCCCAACTTCTGGCCTGAACACACTTCAAGAGTTTGTTTCAATCATCCACAGAGCAAATCACCAACGCATGCACAAAGCGTTCACTTTTTTCAACTTTCAATTGTTTTTCAGCTCTAGCGGACCACAATCTTATATTACAACCCTTATATAGGATCGCAAGTGAAACATTGCCAAGGAAGACGCTCAAGTCTATATCCTCGCTTTGCACCTGGATCAGATTATTTGGTTGCATGTGTAATGCTTACAATTGCATATTTTTCAACTAATAACCCTTTCCAACCCCCGCCAATATTCTCTTAGAATGTGAAATTTTATGTCATAATTTTATTTTAATCATTTTTTAAAAATCAAACAAAAATGTCATTTTTATTTCACTTTTATATATCCAAACAAATCATCTTGTTATAGCCCTTTTTAACCCTCACAGTTTAAATTAATTAAAATAAATTTTAATTACTTACCTGTGTTAGAGAGGCTTTACCCGCCTAAACCCGGATAAACCCTTTCACTCCCGGTGCCCCATCTATGGTAATTTAAACCAACAACCCCATATTATATATAACTTATAACAAGATTTTAATGTTGTATAATAGAAGCACATCTGTAAATGATTATCGCATTATTGACATGTATCATAACATCATCATAAGTAATGTACTTTGTACAAACTGAGGATAAATAAATAAAACTCTGTAATAGATTAAGAGATGAGCTAACGCAGAGATCGAGCATATAGCAGTCCCCAAACAACAAGATCTAAAGAAGTAAACTGCCACGGCGCCAGTGTACAATTTCACCAGACGATCCAGGCCCCTCTCGCATGTGCTGTAATGCAATACTTCCTTTCTCGGAAAAGGTCTATAAAAGGCCCCCCGTCTTTAGCCAAAAATACAGTTACTTTAAAGTCACTTGACAGTTAGTTCAACATCTGCGCGAGCCCTCGTCGGTTGTACCTCAGGTCCATCTCATCCATCATGTAGACCAGTAAGAAACTTCTATCTCCCCATCTTTTGCTCCTAGCTCAACTTTTATCTGTTCACGGAACTTTCTTAGTGCAACTGTGTCTTCGTTTTTTGTGTGGACATTCCCAAGCTTTCCACTCTGCCTCGACCACGACTGCCTGTACTTTGTGAGAACTGTAAAAGGTCTTCCAAGGTGCAGAGAGGTACTGGAAAACTCCCCATCCTGACTGTTCCTCTCGGTCAACACAGTATAGCGAGAGTCAACACTTCATCATCACATAGACATGTGGTAAAGTTACAGTAAATTCATTTGCTTACTATTAATCTTGATTTTCATTGCTTTTATCTTGTAATTTTGGGATAAGTGAAAAAAAAAATGCAACGTTAACTGTTGTACGACGCTAACAATGTAGAAACAAGATATGGGGAACATTTATATTGATTTTATGTAATAATTTCACCTCATATATATTCTTACTGAATTATCTTCATACCAAAAAACGCATAGGCCATTATGAAATTAAAAATTATATACATTTATTTCATATCTCTATATATGAAGCATTTTCCCAGTTTCATATTTGTAACTATAATTCATATATTCTTCATATCAATCCCCCGTGCATAAACATAGGCGAGAAAAATCAGGCTCTTCCAAGGATAAGTTTTAAATATATATATAATATTAAAAATTCGATATTTTCGCCTCAAAAACATATGATGACATTGTTATTATCAAATTTATTCACGAAAAATTTATTTTAATTTTAATGCACCATGATAATATTCGTTATAACACAAAATAAGAATATTAATTTAAAACTCAAATAATTTGCGATAGTATTGAATATAAATATTAATATTAAGACAATATTCATGAAGAAATAACTATTGAGATATCATTTTTTAAAAGAGGTGAATTATTTCTATGCTTAAATATTAACAATCATATTAATATCTTAATATAAAGGTAGCTACAAATATTAATAAAACATGTTGTTTCTAGCATTGCTGCTATACAACAAAGATAGAGGAAAAGTAAATATGAACCAAAATATCTAAGAGTAGGTGTGGTAACAGCATATTCTATATAATATTTTGAAAATATAGCCTTGTTTGCAGAGAGAATATAATTTTTCAGTAATAAATCAAAACTGAGTGTCTAGAGTTGATAAAAATATATAAATATTTATGAATTTTGTTCATAAAAATGAAAAATTATATAAATATATTGTGTGTGTGTGCTTATATATATAAATATTAGTAATTATTGATTTATATTAAACAATGCAAAATATTTATACATTGAATTTCTATATTACTATCTTAAAATTTTATTTATTTTCCATTTCAATTCATATTTATTACCTTTTCGTATTTGAATGTTTCAGCTCATTTTCTCATTAAATAGTTATAGAAACTTTGATAAAAAGAAAATACTTTCCTTTATAATAATTTATTTTTTAGTTTTCATCAATTTAAATTTATAGAAAATATCATGCAGTATATTTAAATAAAATGGTAAAATATTGGTACAACATAAAAAATATTATAATAATTTTTATTTTATTTTATCCCAAAATGTTGCCAATCATTTTAGATACAGATCATCAAATTTTTAGAGGTTATAGAAAATTAAAATTTCCTATTATATTCATTGAAATTTCTTTTAATTTATTTTGTATTTTTCAAGGAATAAGTATAATGATTTTATATATTTGTAAATCAGAAAAGACAATTTTCTAATATTCAAATAAAGATTTTAATTTTCTCCCAATAAAATTAACTGTTATTATATTTGCAGCTTTCTATATTATAAATTGTTCAATTAATATTAAAAGATGTTATATTATAATTATGTTTATCGATATTCAAATTGAAAATAATAATTCTATGTATAGTGTTCTAATATTTTCAATAGATACCACTTGCTACCTCGTAGCTGAATTCATCACAAGTTTTCACTTTCTAAAATTCCAAGTTAATTTACTCTATCTCAAAAGATATATAAATATTTTGAAGCATGACATGAACAATTCAGATAGAATGGAATTAATACCAATATTGGTTTCTATCTCAAATTTAATAAACTCTCTTAATAAAACTTTTGCCATTCCTATATTTATATTATTACTGAAGTTCCTACAAACAATAATACTAATAATTTCAGTTAATGGAGCTTATGAGAAAAGAATCATCAATGTGACAGTAATTTTTATTCCACCATTTTATAAATTATACTGTGACTTGTTATATGGCATATGTTGTGAATAAAGAATACCAAGATACCATCAACAGGGCGTTGTACCACAAAACCTTTGAAGATAATTCAAGAGCAGACGTAATCTTTAGATTTCTTTGTCTCAAATACGAAGCAGAAGCCAACCTTTCTAAAATACTTCTAAAAAACTTTCTAAAATACCAAGTCAATTTACTCTATCTCAAAAGATATATAAATTTTGTGAAGCATGACATGAACAATTCAGATAGAATGTAATTGATACCTATATTGGTTTCTATCTCAAATATAATGAAATCTCTTAATAAAACCTTTGCCATTACTATTTTTATATTATTACTGAAGTTCCTGTTAGCTCAGTTATTACGGTGTCGAAATATGTTATACTTTTTCGAATAATATATATTCTATTTCAATGCATTTCAAAGGATTTATCGATTATATTAAGCTACCGACAAACTGACAATAAAAACTCACCATGGCAAAAACGCAAAAACAATCTATGATTAATATATTTATAAACACTTAAATAAAATTAATGAAGAATTTCATTCAAAACATATGTAAACATATTTTCAAGTTTAGAAATTTGCATAGTACACTAAAGTCCATTTATGTGAAGTCTAACTCCCCATACCACAACATAGTACTGAGGGCAAACCTCAAAGTGGATCAAAGAAAAGAAAAATCTTAATACAATAATATTGCTAAGTCGATTTCTATCGTGATGAAGTATGCAATCATTACTTCTACGATTTGAATGATATACACCTCATTCCAATACGCTTTAAGAGGATTTATAATTATATTAAATTATCGATAAAATAGCAAAACACATTCAATGACAAGTATACTATAACACAACGTTGATTCAGTTTCCAGTATGACGAGATATAAACCACTACACATACAAATTTGAACGATATATGCATACATAAAAAAAGAATCTGATTTAAGTGTTAACACTTTGTTTATATATATAGGTATGTGTAATTGTTTATGAGTAGGACTAACTATGGAAGTACCATTGGATGAATAAATTTCCTTTGGTAATTATCAGAATATTTAACTCCTTTTCCCCTTAAAAAAAAAAAATTTCATTCATAGTGTATGTCTAGTCTGGTATAAAACACAATAAATACAAACTGATTAAAAACATATGTGAGATTTTATTATATCTAAAAATTATCTATATCATGAGACAAAAAGGAGATAATATGATAGTGAAAGGTTTTATTCTTTGCAAGCAAATTCTTTGCTTCTAATCTCATCGATGTATATAAAATAACAAAAATTTTATTTCGAACATGCCATATAGTGGACACCATCAATTTACAAAATGGTTTAATACATTATACCAAAAAAATAAAGAAAACTCACTAAATGCGATATGAAAATTTTCTATTCTATAAGCGGGCCTTTTAGCCCACATGAACTAAAATTAATTAGAATATTCTACTTACCATTTAGTTATATACTCACATACCGTCCCCGAATATAACTTGTTTTTCCACCGCTCGGCCCGACTCTAACTGAACTTTTTCAACTCTTTCCGCGCGACCAAAAGATTTTTATAATAACGAAAAGATTCAAAAAGGATAAGTTTCTTTATTAAATAAAGAAACTTATCCTTTTTGAATATTTTCGTTATTATAATTATTGAAAGGATTATTCGTCTTAAAAGATTTTTATCTCTTTTACAGAGTGAGAAATATTTTTATTTCGTAGAATTTATTCGAAAAATAAAATTAAAAAAAAAATATTCTTTGGAAATAAAATAATTTAAATTAATAATTAAAATGAAAATGTATAGAGGCGATTCTCCGGAAAATATTTTATGTAGTATTCCCTTTTATGATTCTATTATTATTTCTGAAATATTTAATTTATCTAAAATATATTTAATTTATTAAATATTTTTATTGAAAATTCAACGTGATAATCAAAAAGAAATTCTTGCTGAATTTAACCTTTCACTATATATATAAGGGAGGGGAATGAGTTACATACATATTTACAATATGTACATCTTACTGCTGTGGGACTCGGAGTACAAGAGGTCCAGAGCTTGTCCAGGTCCTCCATCTGGACAACAGAGACTCCGACAGGGCACTGTACATATATGATGTAAGATGTTTACATCATTGTTGGGTTCATTTGGTGAAAAATGGCCCAACATTCCTACAAACAATAATACTAATAATTTCATTGAATGGAGCTTATGAGAAAAGTATCATCAATGTGACAGTAATTTTATTCCACCATTTTATAAATTATACTGTGACTTGTTATATGGCATATGTTGTGAATAAAGAATACCAAGATACCATCAACAGGGCGTTGTTCCACAAAACCTTTGAAGATAATTCAAGAGCAGACGTAATCTTTAGATTTCTTTGTCTCAAATACGAAGCAGAAGCCAACCTATTGACCTGCGGTCATATTTATACTGTTGATCTTAGCTTCATCTTGTCATCTCTTGGATTCTTTATCACCTACTTCTCTATACCTTTTCAGATGGGGATGAACTTGTTTGATTAGATTTGTTATTCTGAGTGAACATTTATTTTTGTTTATGAATCATATAAAGTTTTCACTTTGAAGTCATTTGTTTTTAACTAAATAAAGATCTTTAAATAAAGATGGTTAATATATTAAGTAATGAATGAAGACATTAAGACGCGAATGTTTCTTTTCACAAATAAATCAAACTTCCTTTCTGTCCATACTTGCGAGAACAAAAAAAAAAAAAATAGGGAGGACTTGGCTCATCGGTTGTAGCCCTCCCAATATTTTTCATCGGAGTAAGAAGAGTATAAATTTGATTTATTTGTGAAAATAAACATTCGTTATACTTAGGAGACGCGTCTTTGCTTTGTATTAATATAAATTAATGTTACCTATATTTTTTTTATCAAAGGAAGAAAATATCCGTTAGGCGAAGAAATTAATAAGAAAAGAAGAGTATATTTTTCTTATGGTGATTAAACTTTTACAATAAACCCAATTAAAGGATATCCTAAAGGTGGACCACTATCTTCACTATTGAGGAATATAGTGCTGAATGATTTATTAGTGAACTTCAAGTTCTCAGACATCAAGATAATATGTTATGCGGACGACATCTCTATAATATGCCGGAACAAGAACTCTGAGGGACTATTAAATAAATTAGCTAAACACTCTAAAATAGGTTACTCAATGATGTAAAACAAAGTAACAATCGCTAAATCTGGAAAGAATACCTTGTAATATCTGTAATATCTACAAATAACAAATATTATATATAACACTCTCATCAAAACCAATAGATGAAATTAAAATTTTAGGAATATCATCTTCAAGCGGTGTAAAATATATTTTACACTGCATAAATAAACGAAGTTTTATAAAAAACAATATAAAAAAATATTATTTTCCCCCAGTGTGTGTGTGTGTCAAAAATATGGAAAACTAATAATTCTATACAAAACTCTATTTTTCAGACCTATACTAGCCTATGAATATAAAATTTGGTTCAGCCATAACAATAATCGTTGCAAACAAAATTAAATTCCATGCAATATTGACTGGAGGACAGAGTTTCCTTGTATCCCTTCTTATTTTGACTGGACAATGTCATTCGATGGACTATTAGAGCGTTCAACTTCAGGAAATTGTGATCATTATCTGGCGCGGAGATTCCTTCCATATCTGATTATATCAAAACAAGATCAAAAATAATTTGAATCAATTATCTGAGAAGAAAAACAAACCTTTAGAACATATAAATTTCCCAACAATAACAAATTATATCATAAAGACATGAATAAACGATATATTTATAAATACTGATATATTATTTCGTCAGTGTCTTCTTTCAGGCATCCCTAAATATATCCGCCCTGAATATTTAAATGTTCGATTTGTTGAAAACTACGGAAAATTTGTAGACTTGTTGTTCGGTATAGGAGCAGTGAACGATCCAATTTATCATTGTGGAAAGAGGAAAGAAGATTCCAGTCACCTATTTGCAGAATGCGCCATTTTACAGGTCTTCAGAAAACGGGAAGATTTGATTTCATGGAATTATATAAATTTATAAATGCTATGAGACGCATTTTTAAAATTCAAGAAATTTTGTAGATATATTTATCATTATCTTTCTTGGTTGAAAAATCCAGAAATTTATTATTATTGTTTTGGATTTTACTATTTTAATAATTTCCCTTCTAATTCAAGTTTTAGATTCAAACTCGAATTTCTTTTCTTGGTGTAAGATAGTATATTCATTAATTTAATTTTTCTTGTATTTTATTATATTCTTGTATTTTATGTCTTGTTTTTTTATTCTATCTTTAAGCAGTAACTACTATATGATGCACTTGCGCGCCATCTGTTATCAAAATTCGAAACTATTTTAAAGGCGTAAGATTCTTAAAAGAATCTTACGCCTTTAAAATATTTTCGAATTTTGAGTAACTACTATCTCTATTAAATTGTTTACCTTTTTTTATTTATAATTTTAAAATTTAAATTGTTGTAAATAGCGTTGTTTTTTGACGCAATTAAATAAAAAAGGTGTTACAGAAATAAATATGTTAAAATATATTTATGTCGTAAACCCGGGTAAGACAACAAGTGAGTTGGAAGCAGTCGGGGTTGAGTGGCAAGGCGTGCAGAGCGGGAAGTCCGCACGGGACAGTAAGGACAAAGTTTGGGATCAAAAGACGCTCTCCCAGTACGTCTCAAGTGGTACCAGAACCAGGGGGAAGTTGAGGATTAACAGAGGAAAGCTCGGCGTCCAGCCAGAAGCCGCGGGGGCAGAGAGGAGCCAAAACGGCGGCCACGAGGGCCGCCGTGAGATGATAACGCACCTAGCACCGAGCGGGGTGTCCGAAATCACCACCCGAACCTAACTGTCAACATCCGTACCAAACGCCCCTTTTTGTCTCTCTCTGGATCCTTCGGGTGTTGATGCTCATTGGTCAGTCTTATGTGGGTCATCCTCCCGTCCCCTGGGGTCCGGTGGCAAACTGGTGTCACTTTGAGACGACGTGAAAAGACGTCATACTTTATTACTTACATATCTTTGTTTAAATTACGAGATATATATTTTTAATGCTTTAATAATAATTGAATATTAGAAAACTCTAGAAACGCCTTTTACAAAAAAATGTAAGGTCTGGAATCCTTTTACAAATAATACCTAGTTTCAAGAATTGCACTAGACCGTAAGCTATATAGCTTTCTATCCTTGATAACTTAGGTTCAAAGCTAAATTTCAGTATTAGATTTTTAGCCATATTTTGTAAAAATCGTTATTCAATATATTTGTAATGTAGGCTTTATCTTTAACATGCAACATTCCTATCGTACGATCTACAGATACGCCCAATTTTGAGCCTTATAAGCAACAGGCAGACACATATCAGCTCGACGAAACGCGTCTTTTCAACTGATATTAGGAATATTTCGGTTACAAAGAACATTAGAAGAAATGAAATAAGCGTTTATTTCACAGAATCAGCCCCAGAGACCAGCAGCCAGAGCACCTACAGACCCAATGTCAAAACGATCTGCTGGAACTGTGGTAAACTAGGGTATGTGGCGACCGCACTTTGCTTCAGCGAAGTGGGACAATGCTTCAAAACACATACGGGCAGAAGCTTGGCGAGCACGTCTTGGGGAGAACATTTCACTACGCATGCGCGGGCGTCAACTTCACTACGCATGCGCGCGGGACGTCATCAGAGACTCTGCCGACTGACGCGGTAAACAAGAAGGCTTAAGCTGGCGGCCGTTATTTCAACCGTTGCTTCTTTTCTATTTATAATGTCTTGCTTTAAATAAATTAATTTTAATTAAAATTTTATCAGCAGCCTTTCCACAAGCCACACCAACACAGCACATCAACAACCATTCTACAAAATTGGTGAGCCGGACGACTCGAATGAAGAATTAACGGTCAACGTCAAGGGCAAATCTTGGAATCTCAAACATTCAAGATGGAACTCACCCCATCTCAAATATCAAAATTGATTTTTCGAGCTCCACCCTTCTTGCCCAAAGACATTCCATTGTGGCTCAACCAACTGGAAGCTGCCTTTAATTTTGCAAACATCGCCAGCGACGACGATTTCAAGTATAACACAATAATCGTTAATTTGGATGAACTGGCTCTCATCTGCGTCTTCGACATTGTAGAGAACCCACCAGTTTCAGGAAAATATGCGGCGCTCAAAGAACGACTTCTCCTGCGATTTGGCCGGTCACGCCAGGTAAGAACAGCTCAAGTCTCAGAAACTAAGCCCATTGCTGATCAGAGACCCTCGATTATCCTGGTCGAATTGTCCAAACCACCTCCATCTCAGCACTGTGATCCCTGTACTCCCACTTCCAATAGCCTCCATCACCTGGAGCAGACGGCTTTTCCCCGTGACATGAATGTCACAACAACTGCCCCGGTGACTACAGTCCATAACGTTGAAGACACCAACTCAAGCGCCAACTTTCCTTCTCTCTCCAGCTCTCTGAGTGACTCTTCATCCCTGGACTCCTCATCGTTCTGCTCCAACCCTCCTTCAAACACCATCTCGTGCCCCCCTGAAACTGTTTTCTCCACCCCAGTTCACAGTGACAATCCCTTGCCCCAGCAGCCGCCTTCTCACGAAGAGCCCTTGCCCCAGCAGCCGCCGTCTCACGAAGAGGACTTGCCTCCATCTTGCGAGCAGAACATCTACTCTCCCTAGTAGAAACCAATAACGCTGCTGCAACGACTCCTCTCCACTTGCAGCCCGCCCAAACTTCGGTAACACAACCTCTCCAACCTCAAAACTCTCTCCAACAGTCATTACCTCCCATCGAAGCAAGAGTCACTACTTCCCCAATACCAATAGCTCCACCGGTACTCGCGGCGACTACACCCATCGCTGAGCAACCCATCGTGTCCCTGCAACCTAACAAAATGGTCGCCACCCATTACATCCGGACAACATTTGAAAAGGACAGGTGCCTCCCTCAAGCCCCCCAAGACCAGATCCCAACCCAACAAGGCACCCTACCAAGAGTTCCCTCTACGACTACATAGGATCTTTAAAGATCCTACTGGAGGGGGAGTAGTGTGGCGACCGCACTTTGCTTCAGCGAAGTGGGACAATGCTTCAAAACACATACGGGCAGAAGCTTGGCGAGCACGTCTTGGGAGAACATTTCACTAACGCATGCGCGGGCGTCAACTTCACTACGCATGCGCGCGGGACGTCATCAGAGACTCTGCCGACTGACGCGGTAAACAAGAAGGCTTAAGCTGGCGGCCGTTATTTCAACCGTTGCTTCTTTTCTATTTATAATGTCTTGCTTTAAATAAATTAATTTTAATTAAAATTTTATCAGCAGCCTTTCCACAAGCCACACCAACACAGCACATCAACAACCATTCTACAGGTATATTAGGGCTAATTTCAGAGTACGGCGGACGTATACGGAGAGGGGCAATACCATCTCCAAAATATTCGGGAAGCGAAATTTAGCCGGCCTTACAGGGCCGAGGATGGATAAGCGATGTGACGATGTCTCAGGAAAAATTACCAGAGTCTCGAATCTCCAGAGGGCTCCAATGAGCAGGCCACAGAATAAATTTTCAACGGGGTGTCTTCTCGAATGGTGATTGATTCCGGCGCCAACGTCTCCTTGCTCCGTGTCGATTTAGCTCAGAGAATGGGGTAAATCTCAAAACGCAATCCAGTCTCGAACGAGCTGGTGTTGCAAACAGCCACTGGAGGAGAAGCAAAAGTCTATAATAAAGTAGTGATGAAATTCCAGATCAGAAACAACTTATTCAGCCACCTTGGGTACCTCGCTGACATCAAAGACGATTGCCTCAAAGACTTGGACATGCTTCGCGAATTTGGATTCAGCATTGACTTCCCCTACTGGGTTCGAGGAGTTCGGCGACCAATAAAGTCCTGAGGGTAATACTCAAATCTGACGTTGAAATTCCTCCGAGGAATGAATGCATTCTTGAAGGACGTCTGACTGCTTCTCTCGGGGTACCCCAGCTGCTGACTTTGGAATAAAATGGCCAGGAATTTGGTCAAAAAGGATTTCTGTTAGCTCGGACTCTGTGTAAATCTGATCAAAGTAACATCCCGATTAGAGTGGTCAATCTTTTCGACTCCTAAAATCCCTTGAAAAAGGGACTGAAATAGCTCTAGCTGAGCCTGTTATAAATGTGGCCCATTGCACAACTGTTGAAAACTTGGATAAACGCCTTTCTCCCAGTTTGATTCCAGGCCATCTGCAGGAGTTTCTTCAAGGAACGCGAGAGGGCTCAACTGGATACAGCAAAAGAAGCTTACACGTCTACTCTACCAATACGAAGAGGTATTCGCTACCAGCCCCAATGATGTTGGACGAACAAACGTGACTCAGCATCGGATTGATACAGGAGGCGCTACTTCTGTTAAACAGCTCCCAAGAAGATTGCCCATGACAAGTAGAGACGAGGTTGACAAAAATATTGAAGAAATGGCCGAACAAGATGTCATCGAGCCTTCATCTAGTCCTTGGGCATCTCCTGTTGTTCTTGTAAATAAAAAAGTATGGATCCTCACGTTTCTGTGTGGATAACCTAAATTACCTGACAAAAGTGATTCCTAGCCTCTGCCCCGAATTGATGCTACGCTCGACACCCTATCCGGATCGCAGTGGTTCTCCACTTTGGATCTCAAAAGCGGCTACTGGCAAGTCAGCATTCACCCAGAAGACAGAGAAAAGGCAGCCTTCATGGCAGGAAATGGGCTTTGACAGTTCAAAGTAATGCCATTTGAATTCTGCAATACCCCTGCCACCTTTGAGCGTCTGATGGTGCTGGTGCTGCAATGAATTCTTTGGAAACATGCCTAGTCTATCTTAATGACATTATTGTGATGGGAAAGAGTTTTGAAGAGCATCTAATTAATCTTTAAAGAGTCCTACAAAAGATTCGAGGAGCAAGATTGAAGTTGAATCCGAGGAAAGTGCCAACTCTTCAAAGAGAATAATCCTTACCTGGGCCATGTGATTTCGCGCCAAGGAATACAGATTGATCCATACCGAACTGAAACTGTTCGGCAATGGCCTATACAAAGGGATGTACACCAATTGAGAAATTTCTCGGCTTATGCAGCTACTATAGTAGATTTGTTCCGGAGTTTTCAAACATCGCGAGGCCTTTGCATCGACTAACGGAGTCTGGCCGCCACTTCAGTTGAATTGTTGACTGCGAAAGGGCGAGGGATAAACTGAAGCAGGCCCTGTCTTCTCCGCCGATGCTAGCCTACCCTGGTCCAGGCGAACAATTCATTCTGGACGCAGATGCCAGCAACACTGGGAGTGGAGCCGTTCTATCTCAAACTCAAGATGGAGTAGAACGTGTCATCGCTTACTTCAGTAAGACTCTGTTCAAACCTGAGAAAACTACTGGGTAACCCGCAGAGAGTTGCTGGGAATCGTCAAATCGATTGGGCATTTCCACCATTATTTTTACGGGCAAAAGGTCATCTTAGAACAGACCATGCGGCTCTACGATGGATGTTGAACTTCAAGAGTTCAGAGGGACAGCTATCTAAATGGATTCAGCGACTTTATGAGTATGACATGGAGATTTAGCACCGGAAAGGGAAATCTCACGGTAACGCAGATGCTCTCTCGAGGCGACCATGCCCAGTGAAATGCAAACATTGTTCCAAGGCAGAGACACAAGTTGAGCTCTATATTCGTCGGCTTGCCCTCGCGGAAGAACTCAAGTCAGACGAATGGAGCCCCGAGGAAATGAGAAAGGTCAGCTTGAAGACGCTGATCTTCGGCCTGTCATGAATTGGTTTAATTACGTGACCAACAGGCCAGCCTGGGAAGATGTTGCATTATGCAGCCCAATCACCAAGAGCTATTGGTTTTTATGGGACTCGAAGGAACTTCGAGGTGGTGTTCTCTACCGGAAATGGGAAGAATTGGAAGGCCTTTCCCAGCTCTCACAAAGTACAGGCTGTCGTGGTCGAGGCAGAATGGAAGACTTGGGATTGTCCACACAATAAAACGAACGGACAAAGTTGTACTAGGTAAGTTCCATGAACAGTGAGATTCGAGTTAGCAGCAAGAGATGGAGAAGGTTAAGAAGATTGGCTTACTGTTTTATGGCGGCACGGTCAAATCTCGGAAGATGAAGTGACGTAAGATTCCGAGGACTTAAAGTGGTGAACCATTTCCGGATTTTCACAGGGGTTATTTATCATCCAGATGCGGAAGTACAGGGCCTTTGTCTGAGGTAATATTGGAGGAATCAAGCAGTAAAGGTCATTGTACTATCTTTAACGACTTTCTGGATACTTCCGACACTTTAAGCCTCGGTCTTAAACCTTGTTGGACATCTAAATCTCAATCTCTGCTATTTAACTCAACTCTTATTCTATTCCCAGTTTTATTTTATTATCTTCAGTTTGTAAAGAAAACATTTATAAACGAATACAATAAAGCATCAAGGGCTGCGTATCTTTAGATACGCAGCCCTTGATGCTTTATTGTATTCGTTTATAAATTGTACAGGGTTTTTTAATTCTATATAAAGAAAACATTACATATTGTGATGCAATGGTTCGTGTCAATCTTGCATATAATTAGTTACAAAGGTGTTTCTATTATATAACACGATTTACATCATGAAATATTTTTATAATACACCGATATGGATTTTTTATTCAAATTAGCATAGATGGGCACAGGGAGTGAAAGGGTTTATCCGGGGTTAAAACAGATAAAGCCTCTCTAACTAATTAATATAAACTGTGAGAGTTAAAGAGGGTTATAACAAGATGATAATATGTTTGTAAATACATATCTGAAAATAATAAAAAATAAAACATGTTATTGATTATAAATATTGATTATAAAAAGATAAATTCAAATAAAACCTTTATTTAATAAAAAAAAAGACATAATATTGATTATATAAAAAAAAATCTAAGAGAATATTGGCGGGCGTATGAAAGGGTTAGGGGTTAAAGAATATGCACTTGTAAGGAGTACACATGCAACCAAATACTTAGATCCAGGTCTAATGCGAGGATATAGACTTGAGCGTATTCCTAAGCAATGTTTCACTTGAGATCCTATATAAGGGTTACAGTGCTCTGTCACAATTGTAGGGTTATTGAATTGAAAGTCGTTCAAGTAAAATTGTTTATTAATGTGGTTGAAAAGGGTAAATAATCATGCTATAAGTAGATTTAGTTGTAGCGACAGTAGGTGATCTGGCTTGACTTGATATCAAAGGATAATTGTGGTCCACTAGAGAGAAAAAAGAAAAGCTTATATTCTAGATATTCTAGAAATACCTCCAACCAAGACACCAGGTCCCTCCTTTACCAGCACACACTCAATACCGGCCATACATTCAACACCAACCACCCCACCATACATTACAGTCGCATTCATAACCAGCACCAGCGATTAGTTCTCGAATCCATAGAATCCCACAGACATAACAGCATCAACCGCAAAATATATCTTCCTGATGCCTATCGTGCTCTCCTGGCCTTGCAGTAATAACCATAACAAGATAGCCCGATATCATAATTTCCTAAAATTCTTTGAAATATCGCATATCCTGTAATTTACGTTAAGATATTCCTCTATAGACTCAAACTCCAAATATACAAATGCCCTATTTGCCTACTATCTCTTTAATTACAATAGTCATAACAAATGAAAAATCCCCATTTGCATAGCATATTCCGCTAATATGTAATAATCATGTGTATATATTCTCTTTCTAGCCACATTACCTCTGTTATAGTGTCACGTCTACCACGACTGTTGAAGGGTTTTTTTGCCCGAAGCTCGCACCGTTATAATTGTCTATTAAAGATACTTTTCTTCTTTTATTCCGTTTTATCGCATTGAAAAAGTGAACGTTATTTGCATGCGTTTGTGGTTGTGCTCTTCAGATGAATGAAATGAACCTTTGACGCGTTTTAAGGCAGAGGTTCGAATTTAAATCTGGGGAACTTTGTTCGAAGCGTTTGTTGAAATTACGAATTCAAAATTTTTGTTAAGCAGTGTTGTCGTTTTTCTACGATTAGGTGAAGCAGTGGCTGAAAATTTAGTATTATAGGGAAGCCTTAGAGAAAACGATTGTTATATGCCCGATATTTAAGGTTAAAAAATTTGATAATACATAAAGGTAAAAAATTATCATTAATCTATTAGGATAAATAAGGACAATATTATAATGACGTCTTAATAAGATATAGCAACTGGTGTTCTTCCAGTGGATGAAATATTTGTGCTTTAATGCTCTCACCTCTTTTATATTATAGCGCGTTCTAATAAAGAGAATTATCTTTGGTGTGGAATGTTGGATAAAAGTGAAGAAATTAAATGTAGAAAATAATTTCAAAATTTAAAGCTTTAAAAATTCTATGACACATTTATGCCCTTTATTAACAACATTTTAACATTAAAACGTTTCATACTCTAATAATAATTTTATACACACGCTCAATAACATTTATATATTTTTAAATATTAATAAATTTTACTGAATGCATATACTTTTATATGCAAATACTTATTTAAATTTAAATAATTCTATTTTTGAACTTGTTTTTATCTCTTACACAACCAAACGATATAAATAATATACATAAGTATTATGTATGGTGGTTTATTTTCCCTTATTCCTCTGAAAGAAAAGAGAGAGAGATTCTCCCAGCTCTTCAAAAATTATTTCAAAACATAATACATATTTATTAAATTTCAATTCTATTCACTTGACTCCGATATTAAATAATAAAAAAATCATCGCAGAAATATACCATGGTAACTATTGAAAAATATTTATTTTCCAAGCCATATATATTCAACACAGGAAGGTGAAATATTGTTTTTTAAATAATATATATAATCAACACATGAAATTTCGATTTCATAGAGAAATATAAACTTAAATTTACATTTTAAATGTAAATTACATATGCCAAACTTGGTTGCTAGACAACAAGTGGAATAAACACACAGACGACAAATTTCCATAATGCAGCTGACAAAAGCCCTAATGGAATATTTTCAACCTAAAAAAATATAAAATATTATAATTATCACAAGTATAAATGTGTGTGTAGTAAGTTATATTTAGAAAATATATTTAATTTTCTTTTAAAAATTATCAATTTAAACTATTTTTCAAGAAACCTTTTTTATTTGAAATTTGAACTTTTCGAGACAAACCTATTTATTTCTTTTATAAAGCATTGGTACGTGGACATATTCTTTGTAAGAGAAAATATTAGCAAGATTTATTTTTTTTTCAACATTTTCATTCAGCTGAATTTATTATATTTCTTTGTTACTATCATATTTTATAATACTATTTGATGTTTTTATATTTATATATATTTATATATTAAAAAGCCATATATTGGATTGAATAAAATAAATATTTGCCCATATTTCGGTTGGCTGAACGCCAACCTTTATAAAAGCATTATATTTTTGTATAAACAAATTCAGCGCCACATAGTGTTATAATATCACAGTTGAAATAAATTTAAAAAATACAAAGGAGGTGAAGGAAATTTGTGCATGCAAAAATTATTATAAAAATTACAATTAGAATTGCTATATAGTCAGAAAGATTTATATATATATAAGTGATATTGCTATTTTAAAATTATTTTTGCCTCTTTCTAACACTATATATTTAAAATCTGTAAATTTAAAGTGTTATTTTAGAAAAATATTCAAAATGTATAAAATATATATATTGTATAGATATATTAAGTATACTATATTTATAATTTTCTTATTCTTTCCCAAGTCGATATGCATGTTAATTGACAAAGATCATCAAATATTTACTGGTAATAAAAAGTTAAAATTTCCTTTATTTTACCTTGTTCTTTCTAATAATTTATTTTTTATGTTTCAAACTATAAATATTTTGATTATATATTTTGATAAATCATCTGACAATCTTTTGAAATCTTTAAATAAAAAATTTAATTGCAATTCAACTAAAATGGCAGTCATATTTTTAGGATTTGTATATTTTGGGAATTGTTTAATAAATATTCGAAGATTCTATAACATATTTATGTTTCAAAAATTTCAGACAATTTCATACATAGTGGTATGGTTTTTATTTGATGTTATTTGTTACATGGTAGCTGAATTAACAACCAGTTTTTATTTGTTAAAATATCAAATTAATCTGCTTTATATAAAGAAATATATAAATAAATGTTCGAATAAAATGGATAAACTTGAAATAAATCAGTTTTTATCAGAATTTTATAATATATCAAATATTATTAAAGATATTAATAAAATATATTCCATTCCAAATTTCATTTTGTTACTGAAATTTATATTTTTTATTATATATGTGTTGCTAAGAAATGGATTCTTTTATAACACTATAAGTAAAATTCTGATACACCTTTTATATTATTTATTAAATTATATTTTCATTTTTTATATGGCTTCTGTTGTAAATGAAGAATACCAGGATGTAATAAACACAGCATTGTACCGAGAAACATTCTGTGATTATCCAAATGATGAAGCCATCTACAGACTTCTTTGTTTGAAATACCAAGCAGAAGACAATCTACTGACCTGTGGTCATGTCTATATCCTGGATATCAACTTCATCTTATCGTCTATTGGATTCTTCATTACCTATTTTTCTATTCCCATTCAAATGGGTGTAAACATGTTTAGTTCTCTTTCATAAAAAACGTGGAATTTAACATTTATAACCATATATTTCAAAATTTTATAGTTTCAAATTATATTGTGAATTACACACTTTCTTGTTAAAATTTGAAAGATCTCGAAAAATTATGCTGACTTATAAAAATATCGTCATGTAGAAAATTAGGAAAGATAAACTTCAGAATGACAAGGCAATTTATTTAAGGAAAAAACAAAATCAACATTTATAAGAAACACACAAGATAAGCAATGAGGAAGTTTCAAGAGTAGGAAAATATAAATAATATAAATATAAAAAAAATTAATAATATGAATATAAAATATAATAAATACTTTGTTACAATATAAAAGCCCTCAAATGCTATCGAATGCATCATTGAAAAAGAACTTCTATATTCAAAAGAAATTGTTATAATTTTGACCCATAAAGACGATACTATGTTACTTACAAAGACCACAGTTGAATAAGGTAAAATGGCCGATATACCTTTACAATATAATTCTTTTTCCCATCCCTGGACACTTTTATTTTTTCCATTTATCATTACTCTTCACAGTTCATCCTTTCATACCTCATCCCTAAGGTTAGAAATAATCGTTATTTCTCCTTGGAATAAATTTTGATTTTTCGTTCAAAAGAAACACATGCGGGATAATTTTCAAATGTTGTTTTATAAATCTTTATGTAGATATGTAAATACGTAATCTATTGTTTTCTTTATTCTTTACGTCTCAAGTCATGTATTTCTTCCTTAAATTCTTTTAATCAGCACACAATCAAAGCAAATTGTGATTATATTTGTTTATATTATTTTTACAAAAGATATCACGATTGCAAAACAATACCATAATGCTCATGTATTCAAACTCTTAGCTAATAATTATATCATCAAACACTAATAATTCTTATCTCTCTCTCTCAAAAATATATCACATGTATATAATTAATTCACTATCTTTTAACGCACTCATTTATAATTAATTCTATAAATTTTATATGACTGTGAAAAATATTTTGTTGTAATATTTCTCGTATATTTAAAAACTAGCGGACGTACCCGGCTTCGCCCGGGTTTTACCTGAGTAAAGGTTTGTCTAACGAACATTTGTAAAAACAATTCTCTATAAGCTTATAAAAAAAAGATATATTTTGATAATTTGAAACTCGTAAATTTGAATCTCTCGATAAAGTGAACATTTTTTCCCGGTCCCTTATCTCATCTTGTTTCGAATAAATTGCCGTGTCATCCTGAATTTTGTCTTTCCTAATTTTCTACATTACAAAATCATCGTTTTATCTAGTGAACATTTTTTGCCGGTCCCTTGAAAAATACTCGATAACTAACTTTAACTTGTGCGCAATTAATAGGTAGAAAATCTTACTTTTGATAAATAATCTTTAAGATAATAAACTTAGTGATAAAAAAACTTGTTATCATCGTCGCAATGGGGGCGCTGCTTGCGAGTTAAATCTACAAATCTGCAAATAACTCTAAGGATATTCAAGATATTTAAGAATTTATTTTTCAAAAACCTTCCCGGGGATATACCTAATAATATCCCAAAATTTCACGGCGATTGGATATATGTTTTTGAATCTATAGAGTACACACAGACAGACATTCAATTTTATATATATATAGATAACTACTTGATAGTAAATAATTATCTTTCATCCAATATTTTTCTATAACATGACTGCACCTTCAAATCTTACCACAAAAAATGAAAAACATGAAGAAGATTAAAAATATGAAGGCATATTCTAGTCAGGATATTGCCCAAGTCTTATAAAAAAGAATGTACCTTTTTCTTGGACAGAAAAATCAAGAAAATGCATTTCAAACCCTTAAAGTAGCATTGATAAATCCCCCAATATTAGGGCACTTTGATCCGAATGCAACTATTTATATTCATACTGACGCATCTAACATCGGCTTGGGTGCAACATTAGTCCAAAAGTTCGGCGATGAAGAAAAGGTGATCTCATATTTAAGTCGAACACTGAGCAAACCCGAACAAAATTATTCGACTGCTGAAAAAAATAGTCTAGCTGTTGTGTGGTCAATGTCCAAGTTACGACCCTAACTATATGGAAGGCACTTCAAAATCGTAACTGATCATCATGCACTATGCTGGCTTAAGAATCTGAAAGATCCGACCGGTCAATTAGCACGATGGGCACTGAAGATTCAGGAATATAATTTCGAAATTAAACAAAAATCAGGTAAAAACATTTGGACGCTGATGGTCTATCTAGAGGACCCTTACCGGAAAACGAATGGGACGAAGATTATGAAATACTATTTCTGAATCAAATATTAGACGAAAAGGATGATTTTATTGAGAATATTACGGAGAATCTTAGTGGAAACAAGCGTTCAATTACACAGAACTTCAAAGAAGAAAATGGGTGTCTCTACAAGAAAAATCCAAATCCTGAAGGTAGAAAATGGTTGCTGGTAGTGCCAAAGAAAAGAAGGAAAGAAATCATGAATGAATACCACATCCATATGCTAAATAGCCATCTGGGCGTCGCCAGAACCACATACCGATTGATGAATAAATACTATTGGCCTTCGATGCTGAAAGATATTTCCGAATTTGTAAAGACGTGCCATCTTTGCCAAAATCGGAAAGGTTCAAATCATTTGCCTTCTGGACTTTTACAACCTATTCCCCCAGCTAACTATCCTTTTGAAATAATCGGAATTGACTTTGTTGGCCCCTTGCCATCAACGAAGAAAAGAAGGAAGTGGATAATTGTGTTGACTGATTATCATATCAAATATGCTGAAACAAAAAGGCAGTATCAGAAGCAACAGTGAAAGAAGTCTCTACATTTTTAATCGACCATATTATTTTACGTCACGGGGCTCCAAGATTTCTTATTAGCGATAGAGGTTCACAATTCACTAGCAATTTGATGAAGGAGGTAATGAAAATGCGCAAAGTTAAACATTGTTTCACAACGGGCTACCACCCCCAGACTAACGGACTAACGGAACGGCTAAATAGAACTTTAATCAATATGATCAGCATGTATGTGAGCACAGACCAGAAGAACTGGGACGAAATCCTACCTTTCATCACCCACGCGTATAATACCACGATTCAAGAAACCACAGGCTACTCTCCATTTTTCCTGTTGTTTGGGAGGGAACCCATGTCCCTCTTAGACGACGAGAATATCCCAATGGACAGTAACATGGACGATTACGACGAATATATAGAAAACTACTTAGATAAAATAGCAAGGACGAGACAGGTAGTCGTTAACAACACAGAGAAGACTCAGGAAAAAATAAAATAAACTATGTCAAAAAACACAATGATAAAATCTATTAACCGGGACATCTAGTGGCAGTTTGGACACCAGTCAGGAAAATCAGAAAATGTGAAAAATTATTGAGAAAATATCTTAGCCCATATCGAATATTAAAGAAGCTGTCCAACATAAATTACTTAATTAAGCCGAAAGATAATCCTGGTCAAGACCCATTAATAGTCCATGTCTCAAGACTCAAACCCTATTTTGAAAGAATTGATGCGGTCACTCACGAGGACGTGACGACCTCTGGAGAGGGGGAAGTGTTGCATCATGGCTAATATACCAATTTTATTTTGAATTGTAATATTATTTTTCATATATTTCAAATTCAAATTTATATTTTATATTTATTTATTTTATTAAACAGAATATATATTTTATAAACAGATTTATGTATTATAAAATTCACCATTTGTATTTTAGAACACTGTGACTTGACTGCTCTCTTTGATGTGAGAAATAAATATATTATTCTGGAGGCTACTTTAAGTAGAATTGTCTCATTATTCCCTTATATAAATTTGTATGATGGTTGAAACACGCTCTGGTAAGATGCAAGACCCGGCACAGGAGAGACTCAAGGTTGAAGTCTGCCAAGCAGCAACCTGGTGCAACAAAATAATCCATCAGACCTTGATATAACTCCACCCTGCGCAGGGACTGATTTTGGCGAATATAGTTCAGCCGATTGCCCTATGTTTTAACACATAGGCATCAACAACATATGGCTGAAATAGCTCCTGCCATAGTAAATGGGTGAAAAGCCAGGTCTGATGGCCAACCTGTAACTATAGAACTGAAGCATGGTAACATGGCTTCTAGTTATTGTGCGCATATTTTCTTCATGTGAGAGCCCTATTGTCCATCCAGGGTAACCTGCAGGAAATAAAAGAGGATATGTCATTGGGTCACAGTTAGGATTAATTGGAGAAATGCGCAAAAAACCGCGATCATGTGGAAAAATAGCAATATCTCTGTTAAAAGAAACATGACCATCTTGATCAACAATAATGGCCGCAACTTCACTTACATATGGCTGAAATAGCTCCTGCCATAGTGAATGGGTGAAAAGCCAGGTCTGATGGCCAACCTGTAACTATAGAACTGAAGCATGGTAACATGGCTTCTAGTTATTGTGCGCATATTTTCTTCATGTGAGAGCCCTATTGTCCATCCAGGGTAACCTGCAGGAAATAAAAGAGGATATGTCATTGGGTCACAGTTAGGATTAATTGGAGAAATGCGCAAAAAACCGCGATCATGTGGAAAAATAGCAATATCTCTGTTAAAAGAAACATGACCATCTTGATCAACAATAATGGCCGCAACTTCACTTACATTTGGTGCATTATCATTGCTGGATGAGCATCTGAACCTAACACATTTGCCTGTTCTCAATGCGAGCCCGGTGTTCCTCATCTATTTCCACCTGGAATATCCGCCTGTAAGCAGAAGTATATGGATTCATGCGCTTAATCACAGAATCCAGTTGAAATAATATATGAGGTTGGCATTACCGAAGACACTGACGCTTTAATACACACCTCATCTGTTGCCTCAGATTACAATATATAAAGTTGGACATAAAACAGGCCTTTGTTGCCATGAGGATGAAGAGACCTATTCAAATGTTAAATTTGGAAATGGATTCGGTAACAAAAAGGCCCGTGTACAGAAAATACATCAACCTCCGCACCCATGGAAGCAAAGGCCTAAAGCTCCTAATGTTGGTCTAGAATAACTTAACCTCTACACTGTTTTAAATTATCAATTCCTTTATGCAAAGGCAAACCGCAGGATTCTAGTGGAACGGAAATCAACTAAACATTGATTTAGCCTGTTCCCTGATATTTGGCCAACCCATTTTCTTGATAAATCAAGAAAAGCCATCCACGAACGCGTTTCGGGCTGTTGTCCCTCGTCAGCATGGAGCAGGCTGTACAAGTGCGACAAAAATATTTTTATCTCCGAGGCTTCTTCAGAAACCAAAAAAGGGGTATGTAAGGTTAAAGTTGATTTCTGTTCCACTAGATGGCGCTCTGCCATCTAAAAAGCACATGTTCTCGTGCTCAGCGGATGCCTTCTTTATTTTTAATATCAATACCTGGCCCTTTACCCCAATCTTTTCTATTGTTTGTTCACATGTTAAGCGTATTTACGCAAGTTTGGTCTTAAATTCTCATTTCTTGACTTCTCAAGAAGACTCTGGGATCAAAAGATTTTTGGTCCCATTTTCTTGATTTAACAAGAAAATGGGTTGACCAAATATCAGAGAACAAGCTAAATCAAGGTTTAGTTGATTTCTGTTTCACTAGATGGCGTTCTGCTATCTAAAAAAACACATGTGCTCCTGGTCAGGATATGCATGTTTATTTTTAATATCAACACCTGCTATATTTATTTGTTTTCTATTGTTTATATATATGTCGTGATATCTAAAGGCCACTAATAAGAGAGAAATATATCCTACCCAGCTAGACAGTCAATCGGGACCTACCACTCGGATTTTGTAGTCGATGGCCAAGCGGCTTCTCCTTTGTTAAAGAAGACAATATACACGATGAATTTTGGAAACAAGAAGCTCTCAAACAAAAACGATCTAAATAAGGTGGTTTGGGGTGCGCACAGGTGCGCTAAAAATCCTGAAGGACATGGGAGATTCACTTAAGTCGGGACTGGACTGTTAGTCCTCCTTATCTTCTGCTACCGCTATCAGTCAACTGTCTACTCTTTGCTGTGGTGCTTCGCGGGACGAGGACTCCATTCTTGCCCATCACCACCCGTACTGCCTGGCTGCCCTGCCCATCACCCAGTTCGCGAGGAGGTGGATTACACATTTGGATCTCCCCAACACTATCTCTTGGTCGTCACTCAGGCGCTGTGCCTTCTCCGGCCATGATGCAGACGTGGCAGTGAGATTAGCCCTGCACGCTTTACCACATCCAGTTGTAACCTCGAGTAACCCGACGTGTGAATAAACTGGCAGTCATTCATGAGGCGAGGGTTGATGATTTTCCACAGGCAGAGGTGGAGGCCATGACACAAACATGGATGCCTAACACCGAGACAAGGATAGAGAGCCAGAAGCGGCCTGTGAAGATGGACACATTGTATCAAACACTGAGCTAAAACTGTTCTGTTTACCCCGAGGCGCGGTCGCCCATAAAAAGCCCCGGAAGGGGGCCCCATCAAGGCGTCGGCTATGTCCTCTGAATCTTTGTTTCCTAGCTATATCTCAAACCGCTCCTTTGCTGTTTTTATTTTGTCGTCATCATTTTGAGTTTGAATACAAATAAGGATGATACCGTTTATATTAATAAAGAAGCATATCATACAAAATATGGGGAGTGGCAGCAAATAGGAGCAGTGAACATTTTAATAGGAGGGTATGTTCTTAGACTATTGACTCTAACGTAACCAATTAGAAGATATGTGAAATATACTAACAATGTTATTATATTACAATTTGAAATATACTACGCACACATATACATATATGAAGAAAAGGGCATCTCCTTATCGTGCAACTAAAAGTTGCTGATGGCTGGCGCCATCTATCGGAAGGTACAACCGTTGAGGTACAGCTTGCACCACGCTGATGAGGGCCAACAGCCCGAAACGCGTCCGTGGTTAGCTTTTCTTGATTAATCAAGAATGGGTATTTGGCCAATTCTGGAACAATTAAAAATCAACGAGAATAGGTGATATTTATTCCGATAGATGGCGCCAGCCATCAGCAACTTTTAGTTGCACGATAAGGAGATGCCCTTTTCTTCATTTATGCACCTTATCCCAGTACAATGTTACATTTGTACTATTTTTTCACATTGTGTAGCGTCCTCACGCAATTCTGGCCTTAACTACCCGTTTCATGATTTTTCAGGATGCCTTAAAGACCAATTTCTTGGTCGTTGAGGTACAGCTTGCACCACGCTGATGAGGGCCAACAGCCCGAAACGCGTCCGTGGTTAGCTTTTCTTGATTAATCAAGAATGGGTATTTGGCCAATTCTGGAATAATTAAAAATCAACGAGAATAGTTGATATTTATTCCGATAGATGGCGCCAGCCATCAGCAACTTTTAGTTGCACGATAAGGAGATGCCCTTTTCTTCATTTATGCACCTTATCCCAGTACAATGTTACATTTGTACTATTTTTTCATATACATATATATATATATATATGAGAATCGATGTGAATCCTGTCGACTCTCTGTCGGGTTGTGTTAAGTTGTGTAAGATCCTATCGACTTACTGTAGGATTGGTGGTTACCTTGTCGGATTGCTATTGACTCTTTGTAACAATCCTGTTGAATCCTGGTGAGTCCTGGTGAATTGTTTGTTGAATCCTATGTCGGATTATGTTGAATTGGTGATTGATGGCGCAGTCTTGGTCGAATGGTGGTTTTCCACAGGGGAATAACGAGCACTCCTAGATGGGATAGAAAATAGACCTTGCGAAAGGGAGAGTGATGAGACTGGAGGAGGTACTTTGCCTTTTACATGATGGAGCGAACACTACCTTGGTTGGAGCCTAAGTTGAGCACAACTTGCTTCTAGCACGGTCACCTACCTTCTTTTTTTACTTCTTGTCCGAGATCATCGTCATTAACTCTCTCGACTTCTCATTGGTGGAGATCCTTCCACGTGCTTTCTGCTGATTCGCTATTAGTTGGTCATGCTTAAAGGTGATTGGTTGTTGATTTGTCATGCTTAACTGTGATTGGCTTAGTACCTCCTTTGTCGCCATGATTGCAATCTTCCAGGAAGAAGAAGGTCTTTGAAATTTAGTTTTATGGGGGAGGGGGGTTCTGGGCAGTGACCTTTACTTCCTGAATGATGCAATCCTGTTAATTGTTATTCCCAGTTCGCGAAGCCTAACTTTTATTAAATCTTTTGACGATACATTGCATAGATTGTGGTGGGGTTACATATTGCTATATACTGATTATCACATATATATAACTAGAAAATAATATAGAAAAGAAAGAGAAATGTAATGAGTAAGAAAGGTTTATATTATTATTTTGACGTAAATATTATGAATATATCGTTAAATATTCAAATTGTTTAACAAAAAGGTTCGACAACAGAACCAAGCATTTAAATAGTCTTTAACACGTCATGAGCTTGTCTAAAAAAACAACTGGGGTAACGAACCAGATATTCTTCAATAAAATATAAAAGGTAATCTAAAAAGTGATCTTAAAGTGAATTTTTCAAATTTTATTATTTAAATTTTATTCTCTGTCTTTGATAGTTGAAATATTTAAAAAATATATATATATATGTAATATGATGATGCAATTGTTATTACACTATAATATTTGATGTATTACACTGTTGTAGAATCCTGTCGACTCTGTGTAATATGATGCAATTGTTGTTATTACACTATAATATTTGATGTATTACACTGTTGTAGAATCCTGTCGACTTAACCGTTCTGTGGCAATATCGTTGCGGGGTTTCTTGTTGTTGGATGCGAATGGTGAGATTTGGTTGAAGCGCAGTCGTTGAGTGGTAAGTGAAGCACACAGTTAGGAATAATCAGGACACGTGATTGAGTTGGAAAATAAGAGGCAACTGTGTTGGAGGGAAGAAAGCTTGAGAAGAGTTGAGCGATTTGACTTATTAATTAGTTGATCACATGGCGATGATGAAATGAGCGGAGAGAGATATCTCTAGAGTAGATGTTACCTTGTTGGAAGCGAAGGAGCACTGTCCGAACTCGGCGAGAGCCAGTGAACCCTGTAGGTGTTGTTCCTATGAGAGCTCAAGCGTAACTACTCATTCTTGTTTTCCGATTTAACACCAAGCCTCAGTTTCTCTCTGATTGGTCGAGAGATGTCACATGATCTTTTCCTATTGGTTGACCTACTTAAGGTACTGTCTTTTGATTGGCCCGCGGTTTCCTTTGATATTAGTTACGCCCGGCTTGGGTCAGGAAGTCTCGTGTTTATTTGACTTTATTTACTTCCGCGGCTATCAAAATACATCCTGCTTTGTCAGGAAGTATTGAATGCTAGCTTTAACATTTATAACTTCTGGTCACTAGAGACGTCCTGTTTTGTCAGGAAGTATTGAGTGTATCTTGGCTAAAATAACTTCTGCGGTCACTAGAGACGTCCGGTCTCTGCCCCTGCAATATTGACACAGGGGTGCCCAGAATAGTCGTGCCAGCCTTAGGTCTACTTCCTATATCTTAATGCTACTTGCTTCCCTCCAGTTACCTTGTTCTTTATTAAGTCTTCGAAAATCATACATGGTACATACATAGTGGGTCGGGGTTGCATTTAATTATATACAAATTATGACAGATGCGCCCCCTACATGTGAAGAATTCAAGAAGGGGTTAGCCTGAGAGAATTCTGTAAAATGAAAAATAATTTTGTGGGAAAATTAGTTGTGGGTATTGAGGGGCTATATACAAGCATTGCTGGTGACATAAAAGTAAGATAGAATGGGGTTGATGATATAGGTTGAGTATAATTAATAGAAATCAAAAAATTTTTTAATTGTAAGAAATCAATGAATGTTATGGTACATAGTGGGCAAAAAGAAAATGCGCCTAAACGAATTCTACTCGAGATAAAAAATGATATCGAGGGAGTTCTATTAAGGCTTTTGAAATCAAATAAAAATAATATAAAAATAGTTGAATGAAATCAAAATTGAATGTGTTTGGTTGAAAAATAAAAATATTTTGTTGCATGATGACAAAGACAACTGCTTAGTTACTGTTTTGCTCGACTTTTGAGAAAAGAAATCGAGGAAATTTCATAAGGCGCTTTGAAATCAAAACAAAATAAAATAAGAGTAGTTGAATGAAATCAAAATTGAATGTGTTTGGTTGAATGGTGAGAAAAAAAAAAGAAAAATGCCTAACCATATTCTAGCTCGAAATTGGGAATGAAATCGAAGGAATTCTATTAGGTCTTTTGAGAAATCAAAAATAAAAATAAAATAAAAGTTTTTTGAGCGAAATCAAAGTTGAGTGCTTGGTTGAATGGTGAAAAAAAAAAAAAAAGAAAAATGCCTAATTACTTTTTTGCTTGAATTTTGGAAAGGAATTCGAGGAAATTTCATAAGGTCTTTTGAGAAATCAAAATAAAAATAAAAATAAGAGTTGAACGAAATCAAAGTTGAGCGTTTGAAAAAAAAAAAAATGAAAAATAAAAAGGTTTCAACAACAAAGGGTGATTTAATGTTTTTAGTTTAATCGAAAACCAGTGGGTTTTCGTTGATAATTGAGTTGTGGCAATATAAGTCAAGTGGTAAATAGAATGATAATTGATAAGTGAAAATGATAATATAAACTAATTGGTAAATAAAATGATAGTTAATGATTAAAATTGATAATAAGTTGAATAAATTGATAAATTGATTAAATATTTAAATTTTAATTGAGAGAAAATAATGGAAATGATTGATATGAAAAATAAGGTGTATTGGTTTGAACCCTATGGTATCTACATGTATTGGTTGCTCCATTTTGCCCTATAAATGTTTTACTTGCTCAATTATGCCCTATAAAATTTTTGTCTCGTCTGTAGCGACACTTAGGTGAAAAACGTGATTCTAGCCCTCAAGTGCGTTTATGCTGTGTGTACAGGAGACATGGAAATCTATATAACCTTTATGTGTAATTTTTTGTCTTTGTGTGTGTGTTGTGAAAAAATGTTAGAAGTCGGTTGTGTAAGAAATGTGTGAGCTAGTTCTATGTGTTGTCTCGTGGATGTGGAATTGGTTGGTAAAAATCGATATGTAGACTCGAACTGGAATCAAAATCGGTGGCATAGCGAGGTTCCCAGTTGACCTCAATAGGGGATCTTCTCATTGTAATTAGAGATACGGAAGTGGGGTGTGTCGGGCAAAAGAGAGGGAATGAAATTGGAGATCGGACGAGGGCGCTTCGCTTTGTTTACAGAGGCCGAATTTATCCGCTGCGGACTACACTTCCGTCGTGGTGTCTCAAATTCTCGTTTCCTGCCGTCTATTTATTTTTGGTGCGGCTCAGATCTTGTTTTTGGAGCGTGATTTCTCCGACACTGGTTGGTTATCTTTCAGTTACTGCTATCTTTTCGGAGTTTATTTAGATTTTCTGCGAAGATGGTTCCTAAAATTATGAGAAGTTTTATAAATACTTGTCCACAATGAAGAATTGCTTGTCCACAATGAAAAACTGTTTGTCCAAAATTAAAAACTACCTCTTGTAGTTCGAAGATTTTCTGATCGGGCATAGCATAGATAAACAAGTACTTAATGAATAAAATTGGGATACAGTTGTACGGTAGAACTAATAAACAAAGGATAAAAATCAGATGAAAGATAGGATATTGCCCCATGTTCGTCCACATTTTTGTAACTGGGGATTCTGAAATATTTGCTTGAACCTTATGAATTGTAGAATTTGAATGATTGGTAGGTTCGCCGTTCTCCTGTTTGATATCTTTAGGGAGTGGTGTGATATGATTGAGCTGGTTGTCAGGTTTGCAGTTTTCAACGTCGGGGAAGAGTGATGTAAATCGTCTTGTTGCAAAAATGGCAGGGTCTAAATGCCTGAAAGGTTCGCTGCTGGTGGGTTTGAACCTTAATGACTCTGTTGGGAATAATTCGGGTGTTAAATGTTTGAAAGGGAACGTGTAATTGGGGTTGTGCTTTATATGATAGGTGTTAACGGTGGGTGGTGATATATAATGGATTTTTTCTGTATACAGTTTAAGTTTGTTGACGTGGATTGTGTCAGTGTCTCTTTGAAGTGGTTGATTTGGTCGATCTATGCGGACCACATTTGGTGAAATAATTTCTAAATTTGTGTGAGGTCCTGTGAAATATGGCGCAAGTTTCCCTGTATTTGGGTGGTGATATAATTTTACTAACACTAGATCACCTACTTCGAAATGTGGTTGCTTGTGTCGTTGGTCATAAGTGTTTTTGTCTTGTAAATGTTTGTTTTGTGTGCGTGTGTGTGCAATTTTTCTAGCTTTGTCGATATCTGGGTATGGTGTGTTATGATTAGAGATTTCTGGAGGTTGACTTAATTCTCCGTAAGTGGGTCCTACTGGACGTTTTGTTAATTGGCAGGTGGGACAGGTCTTAACTTTTTGTTTAATATCTTTTGACATACCTTGCCAGTAATATTGTGCTGAGATGAGTCTCGTCATCTTGGAGATGTTTGGATGATGGTGTTGAGTGTGTACGGACTTAAGGAGTCTGGTTGTAAGTGAACTTGGGACTATAGTTTTAAGTACTCCTTTTCGGGAGACGGTGCGCAGTTTATTGTGATCCATAGTCACGCGAGATTTTCCCGGTGGAGAAGACTGTTGGCTCTTTATGAGTGGCGCATCTAGAAAGCCACAAAATGGGATACGCGTTCCAACGCCCGTTTCATATTGTTGTACTCCATTTATGCTACGGACCTCATATTCGTATCTTGACAATCTTAACCTCCATCGAAACAATCTGCCTGACGGAGCTTTGATCTCTTTCAACCACTGCAATGCGGGATGGTCAGAAAATATTGTAAACTTTCTGCCCATTAGACAGGTGCGGAAATTATCCACACTTTCCACAATGGCTAGGCATTGTAGTTCCAAGTCTGAATAATTTCGCTCGTGACTACGCAGAGATCGGCTGAAATGTTGAACGGTGTATGTCTTCCCATCAGGGTAGACTTGTTGAAGAACGCCTGTAATGCTGAATGTTGAGGTGTTACAGTACACCTGACATGGCAGACCTTCCTGGTAAAGGTGTAATGTGGGGTGTGTGGTAAGGTTTTCTTTCAGGTTAGTGAACGCTTTCTGGCATTTGTCATCCCAGACCCACACGACATCCTTTTTTAGAAGGTTGACAAGTGGTGTCCGCAAGCGGGCGTGGTCCGGAATGAACTCTTTATAGGCGTTCACAGCTTTTAGGAAAGATCGTAATGTTTTTCGATTGTGTGGTTGTTTGGTGGCGTGAATTTTTTCTATGTTTTGTGTAGACGGGATGATGGTATTATTCTTAACGGTTGTGCATGCGCTTGTTTGTTGTTGTTGTCTTTTGGCGTGCGTGTTGCGTTTGTTGTGCGGGTTGTGCGTGTTTGTCGCGTGGTGACGTATGGGTGCGTGTATGTTGTGAGGTACATTTGCGTAATTATGGTGTGGCGAAGTGTGGTCATGTGTGAATTTTGGGTGGTAAGTGGGTGAGCTGTGTCGGTGTACTGACACTTGTTTGGGCATTATTGGAGTTGTAGATTGAAGTCGTGGTGGCTTTATATGTGGTGGGCATAAAGTATTGGCAATTGGGTTGAGTGAAAAGTTGCGTGGTGTGAGATTAGAATGGTGGCATGTAAATATTTGAGGTTTGGGCAATGAATGCAGGCAAAGGTTTCCATGTGTGAAAGCTTTGGGTGCTGTGCGAGTCCTTTGGGACAGGTTTTGGCCTAGCCCGTGCTTGCATTCATTTGACACATGTTTAAAGTGGTAGATAGTATTAGACAATGGGACGCCAAGTTGGAAAATAGTGCCGCGATTATAATTTATTTTTAATTTATACTGATAAAGGGTTTTTAAGGTAAGAACTCCAAATGGCAAGGATGCATTTACCACGTGGAAGTTCTCTCTACGGGTTATTTGGCCTATTGTCAGAGGGAAAGTTAAATGTCCTATTATTTTCGTAAAACTATTTAGGGTGGATAGATCAAGGGAAGGTTTTTTAATACTTAAGTTGGGAAGTTGTGCTTTTAATCTATTGTATAAATGATACGGCAATATGTTCGAACCTGCGTCTGGTTCAATTAGAAAGGTACATGGTAGGTCCTGGGTCAGATACAAGTCCAAAGTCAATTTGATGGTGTCATTGGGTGGATTGCCTACCTTAGTCTCGAAAAGTCTCCACTGTGGCGTCTTCGGCTTGGGATGGCTGGCTTGGAATATCTGTTGGACCGGGTCGGGACCTTTTGAACTGTCCGCGCAATTGAAAGGGAAATTTAGTCATTTGTACTGCTTCCATTCGAGTGGACCGCGTTGTCGGTACACTGGGCCCGTGTCGCGTGGATTGCTTCCGGGTGCACGGGTACGGCATGGCGGGTGGCGACTCCTTGGTGGGCGTCAGGTTGTTCGGACACGTACCGGCGGTGCGGGCGTCGGCTGTCCCGAAGGTGGCGCTCCGGAAGACCGCTTCCAGTTGCGTGGATCTTGCCCCTTGTAGCGCGGCGGTCAGTTCTAAAATTACCGTCGCCAGGGTGTGTCTTGTCGCTTCGTTCGTTGTCAGTTTCTTTCCGCTCGTTGCCAGTTTGTTCTCTCTTGGTTTGTCATTGCCTTTTGTTTTGCTGGCGCCTGGACTAATTTCCATCTTTATCCTGATTAAGCTCTATAATCTTTATCCTGTCGACTCTGTGTAATATGATGATGCAATTGTTATTACACTATAATATTTGATGTATTACACTGTTGTAGAATCCTGTCGACTCTGTGTAATATGATGCAATTGTTGTTATTACACTATAATATTTGATGTATTACACTGTTGTAGAATCCTGTCGACTTAACCGTTCTGTGGCAATATCGTTGCGGGGTTTCTTGTTGTTGGATGCGAATGGTGAGATTTGGTTGAAGCGCAGTCGTTGAGTGGTAAGTGAAGCACACAGTTAGGAATAATCAGGACACGTGATTGAGTTGGAAAATAAGAGGCAACTGTGTTGGAGGGAAGAAAGCTTGAGAAGAGTTGAGCGATTTGACTTATTAATTAGTTGATCACATGGCGATGATGAAATGAGCGGAGAGAGATATCTCTAGAGTAGATGTTACCTTGTTGGAAGCGAAGGAGCACTGTCCGAACTCGGCGAGAGCCAGTGAACCCTGTAGGTGTTGTTCCTATGAGAGCTCAAGCGTAACTACTCATTCTTGTTTTCCGATTTAACACCAAGCCTCAGTTTCTCTCTGATTGGTCGAGAGATGTCACATGATCTTTTCCTATTGGTTGACCTACTTAAGGTACTGTCTTTTGATTGGCCCGCGGTTTCCTTTGATATTAGTTACGCCCGGCTTGGGTCAGGAAGTCTCGTGTTTATTTGACTTTATTTACTTCCGCGGCTATCAAAATACATCCTGCTTTGTCAGGAAGTATTGAATGCTAGCTTTAACATTTATAACTTCTGGTCACTAGAGACGTCCTGTTTTGTCAGGAAGTATTGAGTGTATCTTGGCTAAAATAACTTCTGCGGTCACTAGAGACGTCCGGTCTCTGCCCCTGCAATATTGACACAGGGGTGCCCAGAATAGTCGTGCCAGCCTTAGGTCTACTTCCTATATCTTAATGCTACTTGCTTCCCTCCAGTTACCTTGTTCTTTATTAAGTCTTCGAAAATCATACATGGTACATACATAGTGGGTCGGGGTTGCATTTAATTATATACAAATTATGACATATATAGTGATGAGTTTATCCTGTCTGAAGACTGTAGTGTGGTATGTCTGGTTAGATACAGTCGTGATGGCCACAAAGGTCAGAGTGGTTTCAGGCGTGAATGGGATAAGACAAAAGGATGGGGCATGTTGGATGCCACCTCAGAGAGAGTCCAGCGCCGGTCGAGGGGGTCTGCTCTATTCTAGAGCCAGAGGGGAACTGTCTGTAATCGGACTATGTTGTTCATATCCGAAGGTGTAATCGAAGGCCTTCCTCCTGTCTGGGTGCCAGCTGTCTCTCAAACTTTATTGTTCCGTTCTGTGTTACATGATGGCCAAACAGGCGAGTTGGATTGTGTCTACAATTTTGGCTGTTTTCCATATAAATATATTACATATGGATATCAAGCATATATTGAAATATATTACAACATATATATTATTAAAAATGCACATTTTGGAAATTGAAAATAATTATTAGAAAATATACATTTTTCTCACTAAAACACGTGAGAACGCGTGCATCACTCTCGTTCTACAAGACCAATGAAATATTACAGTATATATTTAAATATTTTAACCGTAAAACACAGATAATAGTACTTTATATAAAATAAACAAAACAATGCCTCATCTATATCACTCTACAGAGATCAACCAACCAGTTTAATTCCTATCTGGAATGGGAGAGTGAAATAGGTAAGAAAGATTCCGATAGAAGACAAGACGAAGTTGAAGTCTATGTTATAAACATGGCCACAGTTGAGTAGGCTGTCTTCTGTTTGGTATTTGAGACAAAGAAGTCTGAAGTTCTCGTCTGATTTAGAATTATTTTTGAATGTCTGTTGATAAAGTGCCTTGTTTATAGCATATCGATATTCGTTATTAACCACACATGGCATAGAACAACCTAAAATATAAGACAATCCATAATGAAATGAAATTAGTATTATTTTTTCTATACCATTGTCAAAGAATCCATTTGCTGAGAATATATATATAATAGCGTAGACAAACTTTATTAATAATATAAATGTCGGAATGGAATATATTTTATTCAGATTGTAAAGGCGGTTTGAAATAAGGTGCAAATTTGAAATAATTTTGTTTGTTTCCAACATATTAAAACTTTCACTCAAAATTCTAATATGCCTTCTTAATTTCATTAATTGAATTTGATATCGTGAAAAGTAAAAATCAATTATAAATTCTGATATGATATAATATAATATTTCGATTGAAAACCACATAAAGAAGAACGAGAATTTTTGGAATTTGTTAAATGCTATTATGTCATAGATTCTTTTGATATATAATACAAATTTTGATGAATATAGAAAAATTATTAAACAAATTGATAACCTTGACAAACAATTTTTTCCAAATTTACCATTGAATTTTGTCATTACGTTTGAGTATTTATAATTTTGAAAATATATATAAATAATTATAATACTTCTGCAAAGATTGAGAAAATTACTAAAAAGTACAAGCAAAATTAAAGGATATCGGATTTTCTTATTTCCTTTAAATATTTGATAATTTTTATCTATTATCATAAATATCGACTTAGGATAGATCAAAAACACAATAATAAGAGTATTTCTGAGATTACGAAAATATTGATATTTTGATTTCATAATATTATAAATTTTGAATGAATATTTATAACTTCAAAAATTTGATTTCAAAAACCAATATATTACTTGATATATACTGCAATATTTTAAAATATATCTTTTCGAAGATAAAATTCAGAATTTAGCAAAAATTATGTTTAATAAGGCATCATGTATAATTTTTTTCCAAATATGATATGGGTGAAAAACTTACAATTTACATTTATTGAAGTTATAATGAATCATATTTTATATACCATGAATTCAACAATTTCAAAGCTCTTAGGAGCAGATCATAAAATACGCCAGTCTTTTAAATCTATCGATTAATTCTACTGTTGTCAGGCAACACAATATCTCTCATAGTGATATTAAATATTCATAAAAAATACACATTTTTTATGAATTATAATACAATCATATAAATGGGAATTTTGTCGGTAGGAAATAGATTTTAAAAATCATAGGGCTCCTCCCCCGTCAAATTAAACGTCGAAGCTAGACGCCATCTCTTGACCGTCGCCGCAAAGCTGGTGTTGTAGCTCTGTCATTGACCCGAGACCGCTAGTTGGCGGAGACGGTCAATAGATGGCGCCTGGTTTTGACGTTTAATTTGACGGGGGAAGAGCCCTATGATTTTACAGATAAATTTCCTCCCGGAAAATTCCCATCTATATTTTGGCCATAGATTTGGCCTAGCAACTTTGCCAGCTAAACAACTCTTTGGCGGATTGTGAAGATTTCATTGAATCCCATGTGGATCTCATGGAATAAATCCATCTTAGGCTGACGAGAGCCATTAGCCCGAAACCATGGTCTCTAGGTGGACGCTTGCCATAGCTAGTGTTGTAGCTCTGTCACCGACCCGAGGCTGCTAGCTTGTGGCGACGGTCAATAGATGGCGTCTAATTTTGACGTTTAATTTGAAGGTAGAGGTGCCCTATGCTTTTTTAGTTCTGTTCATATAGTAGGAGTGAATTGGTTTTGGGGCGTATCTATATAATTTAGAGCTTTCGAAAATGTTTCATTAATGTCTCTGCAGCTAAAAACTTTTGAATTCTTTTCAAGCTTGCTATTATATATTTCTGTCATAAATGTTGCAATCAAGCTTTAATATTAATTCAAGACTCGAAACATCTACTTCTGGAATATCCAATTTTTCGGGATTATAGGGAATGAAAATTTGGTGACATCGGACAGCTACATGAATTCGTAGATGAGAAAAGAACATATAAAATTTGTAATCAATTTCGTAAATATATATACAACTATCTTTTGAACTGGGAAAGAGAAGGAAGGAATTTATGAAGAAATTGCTTTTGTATGTTTGTCTTTTTTCTCTAGACCAATTTTACTAGGATAATTGTGTAAAATAATTGAATTGTATAAACTTGTATAGAGCCAATTTGTTATGATATAAATAAATGTATTGACGCAAATATCTCGAAGTTTGGGATATCGCGTTAAAGGATGTTAATAAAGTTATTATTCCAGGCCAACATATGTAATATATTACATTTTTCAACATTTACTAAAATATGATGACATCACCATTGTACAATTTTTCTGACTTCTAGGCCATCTGAAATTTTGTTAATTTTAAAGAGATATACAAATAGATAATACACTAACAGAGGTTTTAGTTGTAGGGTTTTCACACACACACACAGAAATTTCCTCCAAAGATCTTGAACTATACATAGCTATCTATAAATCAAATTTTTAACTATTCTTCACTTCATGTATCGCACTTTTATATTTTCAAAAAATATATATTAATAGATATATTTTTATTTTAATTTAATCGATTTTTCAGTTGTAGATTTTTTTGCCTTCAAATTTTAACGTATTTATCATCATTAAATTGTTTGTTTTTTTTAAAGTTATTTTTGTATTATTAATTTTAAATCATTTCTAATATTATATATTTTGTATTCTGATTTAATTGTTAATTACTTAATTTTAATTGTTGACATAGTTTAGTTACAATTTTACATTTAGATTTTTCTCACATTTAGATAACAGCTAAAGTTGTGGTATTTAATAATATGTAATACTAAATATGTTTCATCTACATTTTCGTGTCTGCTATTATTTTTTACCCTTTGCATTATCTTTGCTCATGTCTTTGACTCAGCTGATAGATGAGCTGTTAAGAGTTTTGTAAAGCACATGTTCTCCTTGTCAGGATATGCCATTTTTATTTTTGATATATATATATATATATATATGAGAATAGTACAGTAAATAAAATAAACAAAACAATGCATCTTCCTCTATACAAAATCAACCAACCAGTTTAATTCCTATCTGGAATGGGAGAGTGAAATAGGTAAGAAAGATTCCGATAGAAGACAAGACGAAGTTGAAGTCTATGTTATAAACATGGCCACAGTTAAGTAGGCTGTCTTCTGCTTGGTATTTGAGACAAAGAAGTCTGAAGTTTGCCTCTGATTTTGAATTATATTTGAATGTCTGTTGATAAAGTGCCTTGTTTATAGTATATTGATATTCGTTATTCACCACACATGGCATAGAACAACCTAAAATATAAGACAATCCATAATGAACTGAAATTAGTATTATTTTTTCTATACCATTGTCAAAGAATCCATTTGCTGAGAATATATATATAATAGCGTAGACAAACTTTATTAATAATATAAATGTCGGAATGGAATATATTTTATTCAGATTGTAAAGTTCATTTGAAATAAGGTGCAAATTTGAAATAATTTTGTTTGTTTCCAACATATTAAAACTTTCACTTAGAATTCTAATATGCCTTCTCAATTTGATTAATTGAATTTGATATCGTACAAAGTAAAAATCGAATATAAATTCTGATATTATATAATATATTATTTCAATTGAATACCACATAACGTAAAATGAGAATTTTTGGAATTTGTGAAATGATATTATGTCATAGATTCTTTTAATATATAATACAAATTTTGATGAATATATTAAAATTATTAAACAAATTGATAACCTTGACAAACAATTTTTTCCAAATTTACCATTGAATTTTGTCATTATGTTTGAGTATTTATCATTTTGAAAAAATATATAAATAATTATGATACTTTTGCAAAGATTAAGGAAATTATTAGAAAGTACAAGAAAAATTAAAGGATATCGGATTTTCTTATATCCATGAAATATTTGATAATTATTTTCTATTATCATGAATAGTGACTTTGGGTAGATCAATAACACAATAATAATAATATTTCTGAGATTACGAAAATATTGATATTTTGATTTCATAGTATTATATATAAATTTGAATGAAATTTCATAACTTCAAAAATTTGAGTTCAAAAACCAATATATTACTTGCTATACTGCTATATTTTAAAATATATCTTTTATGAAGATAAAATTCAAAATTTATCAAAATAATAAGGCATCATCTATAAATATTTTTCTGAATATGATATGTGTGAAACACTTACAATGCATATTAATTGAAGTTATGATGAAACATATTATATAAACATATATATATATATATACCATGAATTCAACAATTTCATAGGTCTTAGGAGCAAATCATAAAATACGCCAGTCTTTTGAATATATCGATTAATTCTACTGTTGTCAGGCAACACAATATCTCTCATAGTGATATGAAATATTCATATAAAATACATATTTTCATGAATTATAATACTTTTCATATAGATGAAAATTTTGCCGGGAGGAAATTGATCTAAAAAATCATAAGAATCCTCCCCCGTCAAATTAAGCGTCAAAACTAGACGCCATCTATTGACATTCGCCACAAAGCTGGTGTTGTGGCTTTGTCACCGACACGAGGCCGTTAGTTTGCGGCGACGGTCAATAGATGGCGTCTGGTTTTGACGGGGAAAGAGCCCTATGCTTTTATAGATCAATTTCCATCTATATTTTGGCTATAGATTTGGTCCAGCCACTTTGCCAGGTAAACACCTTTTTGGCAGATTGTGAAGATTCGATTGGATCCCGTTTATCTTGGAATAAAGTCCACCCTAAGCTGACAAGAGCCATTAGTCCGAAACCATGGTCTCTAGCTGGACGCTTTTCAGTTTGCCAAAGCTGGTGCTGTGACTTTGTCACCGACCCTAGGATGCTAGTTTGTGGCGACGGTCAATAGATGGTGTCTAATTTTGACGTTTAATTTGAAGGGAGAGGTGCACTATGCTTTTTTAGATCTATTCATATAGTAGGAGTGAAATGTTTTTTGCGAGTATCTATATAATTTAGAGATTTCGAAATTGTTTCATTAATGTCTCTGCAGCTACAAACTTTTGAAATCTTTTCAAGCTTGCTATTATATCAATCTGCCATAAATGTTGCAATCAAGCTCTAATATTAATTCAAAACTCGAAACATCTACTTCTGGAATGCCCAATATTTCGGAATTATAGGGTAAGAAAATTTGGTGTCATCGGACAGCTATATGAATTGGTAGAGATTAGAAAGGAACATATAAAATTTTATCAATTTTGTAGATATATATACAACTATCTTTTGAACTGGGAAAGAGAGGGAAGGAAATTTTGAGGCTTTTGTATGTTTGTCTTTTTTCCTTGATCAGTTTTCATTGGATAATTGTGTAAAATAATTGAATTGTATAAGCCTGTATATAGCCAATTTGTTATGATATAAATAAATGTATTGAGGCAAATATCCCTGAGTTTGGGATATCGCGTTATAGGATGTTAATAAAGTTATTAGTCCAGACCAACATATATAATATATTAAAACTTTTAAAATTAACTAAAATCTAATGACATCACCATTGTGCACATTTTTAATTTATAGGCCTCTGAAATTTTGTTGATTATAAAGATTCCCATCCCTGGACACTTTATTTTTCCGTTTATCATTACTCTTCACAATTCATCCTTTCATACTTCATTCCTAAGGTTAGAAATAATCGTTATTTCTCCTTGAAATAAATTTTGATTTTTCGTTCAAAAGAAACATTTGCGATATATTTGTCAAACTTCGTTCAATAAAAAGATATACAAAAATACTCATATAGACAATACACTAACAGAGTTTTCAGTTGTAAAGTTTTAAGCAATCTCCTCCAAAGATACTGAACTATACATAGCTATCTATATACCAAAATTATATTTAGTTATTCTTTACTTCATGTGTCACGCACATATTCTTATTCACAAAATATTAATATAGATATATATTTATTTATTTATATTTTAATTTATTCGCTTTTTCAATCGTAGATTTATTTTTGCCTTCAAATTTTAACGTAATTATCATCATTAAATTGCTTTGTTTTTAAAAAAAGGTTATTTTTGTATTTTTGATTTTATTTCTTATATATATTACATATTTTGTATTCTGATACAATTGTTAATTACATAATTTTAATTGTTAACATAGTTTTGTTAAAATTTTACATTTAGATATTTTTCACATTTAGATAACAACTAAAGTTGTTGTATTTAATAATATGTAATACTAAATATGTTTTTATCTACATTTTCGTGTCTGCTATTATTTTTTACCCTTTGCATTGTTTTTACTCATGTCCTTGACTCAGCTCATTTATTGGCTGTTGAGATTTTTATATTTGTCAATATATTCTTTCTCTCGAATGTTAAATACTTCATTAGGATTTTAAATATAGTTTCAGTTTTTGATATATAATATATTTTCACATTCAGATAACAGAGATAGAGTTATTGAAAGTTGTTGTATTTGGCAGTATAATCAGTATATGTTTTTTCAGCTACATCTTTTAGTCTGATATTATGTTTCTCTCCATTGCAGTATCTTTGCTTATGTCTTCGCCAAATAATTTTTCCTACATGAATGTGATTTCCTTTCATACCTGTTCTGGAATTCAGTTTTATTGTTTTGTTCTTGATTCTTTTTTTTACCTTTTTTTCAGCGGTTTCTAGGTCATGCCTCGAAGAGTTCGTAGAAGACTCACTCTCCAAACCGCTAGGCAGGTTTATATGACTCGCCGCAGGAACAACATCCCTAATCCTATTACTCCTGTTCCCACTGTATATATCATTGAGTGCCTGGAAATGATCTGTCCTTACTGCTCAGCCTAAAGTTTCCCTGTGGAACCTGTTGGTAGCTCCTGCTGCCACCAAGGGTAAGTTCCACTTCCTACTTTGTCTACATACTTTATGTTTCCATATATTACATGTTTCGAAAAATTTAAACATTTATTTTATTTTATTCATTATATATGCATACATATAGCTCTATTAACAATAATATAATATATATATAATTCAAGAGAAATTTCCATGTACGTCATTTGTAGCAATTATGAAGTATATCTCTCTGAAATTCCCAATTGCTGAAGCAAGATCCAAAATCAGTCTCTTGTATAGAAAATCATCATTATGTTTTATACCAACATTGGTTGATGGTTTTTGAGAACCAGATATTTAATGACTTCTAAGTTTCAAAGCAGAAAATGTTGATCCATGAACTGAAGATAAAACATTTATAATCAGAAGTAATGGATGTGAATCCATGATCAAAAGTTTCCATTGATCTCTCTTTGATCAACACGAATCTCTATTTCACCCAAGAACTTTATAAATATTACAATTAGTGACAATCATAGATATTTAGTGGCTTAATAAACGATTTCAATTTTGCAAAAGATTCAAATTCTCTTCTGGTTATTATCGAGAACTGAGAGTGTGAGGCTCTCCAATTACTACGACACAGCTACCGCATTATATTGACATCATTGTGACACAAAGCATCTTATACACAGTCAATCGTTTACGAAAAAACTGTAAATGTGTTTTTAATCTTCATTTTTAATCGCTATTTTTATTATAAAAATCAAAATACTTCTCAGAATTAGTTGTATACCTACACAAGTAACAGGTCTGATGTAAAATTTGTATCAATTAAGAAGAAGAGCTTTGAGTTTCCATGTGTCATAACTTTACATGTAGGTAGATGGTTGTGAATTTGTTCAACATGAATATTCCAAGTAATTTTGGTGTATATTATTTTGCAAAATAGTGTTTTCATAGATGTTTATTTTTCGGGGAAAATTTTTTATTTTATATTAAAGCTCTGTAATTTCTAAGAACTGTAAGCTATATAGACTTTCACAACAAAGAAAACTATTGATATTTTTATGTTTTTCTCTAATATATACTGTCGGAAAGGCATCTGTTTTCGTATCTCTGCATTTGAACTGATTTTGCAGGTAGAATTACTATTAAAACTATTATGTCTATATAATGTGATTGTAATTGTGTGTAAAAATTCAAATTCTATACCTGTTTCAATGTAGGAATTTGAGTATTAACTAATAAATATTATCTCTCAGAAGTTCATTATTTTGAACTACAAATATATAAATATTAGCAGAGCGACTCGGACAACACCCCGGGTTAACCCGAAAGCTCTTTGAAGACATATTAAGAGTATAGATGGTGGCTTAAATGCAATGGTTATATACTGATTTTATAGAAGCAGAATTCCAAGTAAGGCTAAGTCAAAATACGTTTTAAATTAAGTATATACATTCTGGCAGATACTCATACGTATAAATCTTGGGCATCCATAGTAGAAACCCAGGAAAACTTCCCACATACAAGTATTTATGATTCTAGAAAATTCGGAAAGTAATCAGAATTATCACATTTATATATCAAAATAAGAATGTGATCATAGTATCCGCAACAAACATAAATCAATAACATATGAAACAGCACAGTGAAAATGTAGAGCATTAGTGTTTGGACCTGTGTGAAAAACAAGAGAATAAATAGAAGACCAAAAAACAATTTGATAAATAATTAATAGTTTATTAAGGCGTACAAAGAATATGATACAAATAATTATTTCCAGGTGAGAAAATAAATGTACAGATACTATCTGGTACAGGTACTATCTGTATATTAAAATACCTACAAACTAAGAAATATAGGTTACCTTTTTGTATTTGGACAACTAATTGTGCATTCGCAGTGAATCTAATTATCTTTGTAATTGGAAATTTGGGAATAAATATACCTTTTTTAGTATTAACATAGGCATTGGTGAGAAAAGTGTCAATAAATATATTCAAAATAAATTTTAAAAATAGTAAAGAAAATAGTAAATAATACAAACTAGATTGAATACTACATATATATATGGTAATATAAACCAACAACCCCATACTGTGTATATAACTTATAATAAGATTGTCATGTTGTATATAGAAACACATCTATAAATAATTATGCGCATGATTAATCTGTGTCATTGCATCGCCCTATGTAATGTAATTTGTACAAAGTGGATAAATAAATAAAATCTGTAATAGATTTAAGAGTTGAGCTAGGGCAGAGATCGAGCATATAGTATTGCCAAAACAACAGAGTCTAAAGATGGAAGTCATAAATCAGGTAGATTCACAATTCCCACGACAGGCCACCCACATTTTCACATGTGGTGGAATGCAGAGACCCCTCTCACACCTGGACAGGTAAAGGCGCCCTTTCTCAAACGCCCCTGTCACATAAGGTCCCCCCCCGTCTTTTAACCTATAAATACATCACTTTTACAGGGACTTGAGAGTACAGTTCAGTTCAGTTTAGTTTAGTTCACCCTTAGTGCAAGCCGCGTCGGTCGTATGTTATGTCGATCTCATCCAACATGTAGTTAGGAAGAATTCGTCTATCTCCATCTTGCGCTTCTAGCTCAGCTTTTATCTGTTAACGGAACTTTCTTAGTGCAACTGTGTCTTCGTTTTTTGTGGGGACATCCCAAACTTTCCACTCTGCCTCGACCACGACTGCCTGTATTTTTTGAGAACTTTTAAAGGTCTTCCAAGGTGCAGAGAGGTACTGGAAAACTCTACACAAGGCTTACCAGAACTTCAACTTATTTCAGTAGTCGACATCAAACTCAACAAATTATTACAGTGAGTCGACAAGAACTCTCTTATTACATTAGTCGACAGGATTCTACAAGTCGACAACACCAAATTTCACATTATTATTCAGAAGCCGACAGGATGACCAAAACGAAGAATGACACAACGAAGAAGATAAGAAGACTGTTCAGATAGGAAGCGAGAAAAAGCGAAGATGGAGGAACAAACCGACCATTCCAACGAAACGACCAAGCAATCTCTCCCCCAAGATATTTACGGAAGAAACGCCGCCCCAAGGGACCTCCGCAGACCCGCTACAGATCGCCAACGCCGGGAGCAAGCTGACCGCGCCAACGACAGCCCCGAAATTCCCGCAAGTCATGGAAACTAGGCAGAATGATGCAAACCCTGTGACAAGTTCTCCACCTTCGACTTAACATCATCGAGAAAATGATCAAGGCGACAAACCGCAATCAACGTTGGAGGAACTACAAGCTTCTACAAGCCCTGCATGGAGCGCTTTCCACGTCAGCAGGAAAACAACCAAAGATCAAGTGTCCTGACTGAACTATCTTCAAAACTGTAAGTTTTAAAATCTTACATAACTTTATCCTCAAGTTCAAAACTTGATTCCCTATATATTTTGTATTTATATTTTCACTTTAAGCATTTTAAGATCAATTTTTACCTTTTTTATATCATTTTTTAGTCAATTTTTAAAACCTTCACAATCTCATGTATCAAATTTACTTTAATTTTTAATCAGATTAAAATTTCAAGTTATTACTCTCAAATTTACTTTAAAAAAAAAATATTATAATTATTTTTTAAAAATCTCATTCATCATAATTCTCAACTTATTTTTGTTTTACTTATTAGTTATCTTTATACCAAAAGACCAATATCTTTATCAATTCTTAAAATTTGGTAATGTTCACCATTTTAAGTAAGCGTCCAATTCAAATTGTGTGTAACTCTCACGACATTGCCCTTTTATAAGAATCATTTTAATTATAATCAACAATTTAAAAGGTATATTCAAATTTTAAATATAAATTAATCACAGCCTTCCAAAACGATTACAATCGTTAATATTCGAGGATAAATAAACTCCCTCACCTTTCCTTTTACATGCATAATTAATCAACCATACATCTCTCTCAACAAACCTTACAACACCCTCACAGTCACTTTCTCCAATTGGCAACAATATTTGTGCGCAACTTAACACACAAATCCAATTTCGAGCTCCACTTAGCTCTATATCATCGCCACAATAAAATAATTTCACATTAAGCGTGCCACATCCACTAACAGTCAAATATTCTCTCGATGTATTTCATACAACAACCACCCATGACTTTATTAAATTTGTTATTTATGGTGAAACAGGTTAGATTTTGTACCAAACTATGATTTCACGTGACACCTTTCCATTCAATTCACTTCACAAGTGTCACAAGGCAACACAACAAAACTTTTCTCACTTTTCAGGCCAAAGACGCCCTTCACGCCTGTGACATTTCTCACCTCAAAGCGTGTCCACGTCGAAAGTCATATTTTTCACTCACTTCTAGCCTGAAATCATCGTATGACAATTTTTCTAAGTCTAAACTGATTTCGAGACACAACACTTACGAACATCGAGAAAACTATATTTTCAAATAGGCAAGAAAATTGCCAAACTTCAACAAAAGAAGAGAGAGAAAATCAGTTTCAAGTAAGACAGAAAATAAACACCCCGCACTTGTGACCACCCCAAAAATAGAATTTCCGTGAAAAAAAGGAAGTGGACGCCCTTTTTGACGTCACTCCCCTTGACATGCCCTCTCTTCCCCCTCAAGGCAGATCATCTTGACCGCTAGCTTCATGACGCCATTTTGAACACATGTGTCACACTACTCATTTAGATTTCCTCGAGAATCTCACAAATCTCACCAACGAGATATCACAACACAACATACATTAAACATTTTACATGTTAATTGATAACACCAATTAAAACAATTTGGTTAAGTCTTATATAGACTTTTTAACGCGAAAGAGAAATCATTCTCTACATACCAGCATTGAGGACAAACGAAAAGATCATTTCACATATTCCCAGTTTCAGAGTCATAGAAACACCGATGTTACCAAAGGGATATAATCTAGTCACACACCACAACTGTAACTTTTCGTCAAAAGAGACAATTTTTGTTCAATTTTACACTACTTAAAATTTATCCAATCATTAATAACCTTCAATTATATTATAAATTTTGTATAAAATCTTGAATAATTATTCTTATTCTTACCTTTCAATTATATAATCAAATTTTTAATCCAACCTAAAAAAAATAATAATAATAAAATAAAAAACTTTAATCAAATTTACTTTTATTTTTCATGATATTATTTTAGTATTGTAAAACATCTAATTGTTTCAAAAATTATTTTTATTTTATTATTTATTATATATTTTATATATTACAGGTTTAGTTTTGTCCACTTACACTTTTTGTACCCGCAATCATATTTCTATATTTCTATTCACTATATTTTATTTGTTTAAATACCTTTATTATCTGACAAAGTTTATCATCCACTATAGGGCATCTACAAAAATCGTTTTCAACAATCATATTCTTTAACCAATTCCCTATATTTTTCATCACTATCTTTTCAGTCATTGCGTCACATCAACGTAGAAAAACGACAGCACTGCTTGACAATTTATTTTTTGATTTCGTAATTCAACAAACGCCTTGAACACAGTTCCCCAGACTTACAAATCCAAACTTCTGGTCTGAACAAGCTTCAATAGTTTATTTCATTTAATCCGCAGAGCAAATCACCAACGCATACACAAAGCGTGCACTTTTTTCAACTTTCAACTTTTTTTTCAGCTCTAGCGGACCACATTCAACCTTTGATTTCGAGTCAAGTCAGATCACCTACTGTCGCTACAATTCGACTTATCGCATGGCTCTATTTCACTCCTTTCTCAATCATATTAATAAGCAACTTTTCTTCAACAACCTTTAACCCAATAGCCCTAAAATTGTGACAAAGCACTGTAACCCTTATATAGGATCGCAAGTGAAACATTGCCTAGGAAGACGCTCAAGTCCATATCCTCGCTTTGCACCTGGACCTAAGTATTTGATTGCATGTGTAAATCTCACAATTGCTTATTCTTTAACTACTAAACCTGTCCAACACCCACCAATATTCTCTTAGAATGTGAATTTTTATGTCATCATTTTATTTTAATAATCTTTTTTGTTAATCACACAAAATGTCATTTTTATTTCACTTTTATATATCCAACAAATATCATCTTGTTATAGCCCTTTTTAACCCTCACAGTTTAAATTAATTAAAAGAAATTTTAATTACTTACCTGTGTTAGAGAGGCTTTACCCGCCCAAACCCGGATAAACCCTTTCACTCCCGGGGCCCATCTATGGTAATTTAAACCAACAACCCCATACTGTGTATATAACTTATAATAGGATTGTCATGTTGTATATAAAAACACATCTATAAATAATTATGCGCATGATTAATCTGTGTCATTGCATCGCCCTATGTAATGTAATTTGTACAAAGTGGATAAATAAATAAAATCTGTAATAGATTTAAGAGTTGAGCTAGGGCAGAGATCGAACATATAGTATTGCCAAAACAACAGAGTCTAAAGATGGAAGTCATAAATCAGGTAGATTCACAATTCCCACGACAGGCCACCCACACTGTCACATGTGGTGGAATGCAGAGACCCCTCTCACACCTGGACAGGTAAAGGCGCCCTTTCTCAAACGCCCCTGTCACATAAGGTCCCCCCCGTCTTTTAACCTATAAATATATCACTTTTACAGGGACTTGAGAGTACAGTTCAGTTCAGTTTAGTTTAGTTCACCCTTAGTGCAAGCCGCGTCGGTCGTATGTTATGTCGATCTCATCCCACATGTAGTTAGGAAGAATTCGTCTATCTCCATCTTGCGCTTCTAGCTCAGCTTTTATCTGTTAACGGAACTTTCTTAGTGCAACTGTGTCTTCGTTTTTTGTGGGGACATCCCAAACTTTCCACTCTGCCTCGACCACGACTGCCTGTATTTTGTGAGAACTTTTAAAGGTCTTCCAAGGTGCAGAGAGGTACTGGAAAACTCTACACAAGGCTTACCAGAACTTCAACTTATTTCAGTAGTCGACATCAAACTCAACAAATTATTACAGTGAGTCGACAAGAACTCTCTTATTACATTAGTCGACAGGATTCTACAAGAGTCAACAGCAACTTAACAAATCATTATATTAGTCGACAGGATCTCTACAAAAGCTACTGGAATTCTCATCTCATTACATATATTTATTTGAAAGACTTCATGAAAAACATATTTTCTAGTTTTATATATACACGGGTTCAACTTTACGCGTACACTATTCAAAGTTCGCCCACGTGAAAAATCTAAATAGAGCTGTTCATACGTAAACACAGGCTCTTGTAGCAAGAGACCCATTCTAGCAATGGTTTAGTCTTTACCTTATTTATAGTTATAGAAAAAGCCAACCTTAGTGGAAACTGACGACTTTCCAGAATGAAGGGAAGGTTGTTATCTGAAGGAGCCGAATATATTTTTGGCACCAATACAGTGTGTCCAACATTGATCCCTTTCATGAGAGCGCATGGGCTGAAAAGACTGCGCCATTGCAAACACCCTGCTTAGTATTCAAATTTATCAGAAGCCTAACAATAGTACAAACCTAAAGGATCAAATTGTGTGGTGGCATTCCTGTGTGAATAAGGCTATTGAGAAATTCAGTGTTTTTCTCCTCCATATTCTCACACTCCCCACTGTCAACACTGAGAAAACCGACTCCAGTTTGGTAAGCAATTTCTTATTAACCACTTGGCATTAAAATCACAGACTTGCTAAGGGCGGTAATATCGCCAATTAAAGAACCAAATATTTCCTGCACCAGGTCACCCCCATAAAAAGATACAGCTATCTCGAAAAGAAATGAGGCCTTGTTTGGTCTGTAGGTAGATCACCATTACCAACTTTAAGCAACCATTGAGAGAAGCTCTAGTTATCAATACTTGATCGATAATTCTAAGTAAGGTGTAAGATCACAAACAATGGCCAGAACTTGCTGTGTTTATTGCAAAGCACAACAAACTCATCTCTTGAGTCTCGAGGTACAACAGGGAGCACTTGGTGAAAGTCACCTCTAAAAACAACAACCTTTCCACCAAAATCAAAGTCAAAATGTATAATGTCTCTTAGGAAGCGATCCATAATATCAAACGCTCTATAGTCGGCCATAAGAGACATATCCCGAAAAATTAAGAATGATCTCCAAATAAACTCAGCTTCAGAACTATTGAGCGAGATTGCAGCCCGGGAATCTTGATGCAATGGAATCATTAGATCAAGCCTGGAATGGATGGTTTGGCCACCTGATTAATTCTTCTGTTGTTAGGCAATGAGGCCTTTCATAGTGATATTAATTATTCATATGAAATACATATTTATTGTACTTAATTTCTATTCATTAAATGATAAGAATAAATATATATTCTTTTTTTTTTTTGCGCGCGTATCTATATAATTTGGACAATTAGAAAGTGTTTCGTTAATATCTCTGCAATTACACACTTGTATGATGTTTTTCAAACTTCCTATTATGTACTTCTGCCATTGTCGCAATGATATTTAATATCCATTAGACCATGTAGAATCTTAAAGATTAAATTGATATCAAGAGAGTAGAAACGACTACAGGTATATATATATTTTTCTTAAGACAGGGATACCATTGAAAGATTTATTTACTCTGAAATTTCTAGCCCTACTATGCAGGATCAGCTGTATGACCTGGTTCGTAAACATATGCATAGGTTTCTCCGAATTTTGGAAAATTGGGACAATAGGACAATTTTCAAATATGCAAATCCTTCTTAAACCAAAACAGCGCATTTCAACCAAAGAGTAAAAAATGCTAATATCCTCAAAATCAATAAAATGTTAAATGAATTCTCTGGCATTTCAAATTTAATATATATGTGATGATTTAAGACCATAGATTTGTTGTAAATAATCCAGATATCTACTACCACATATTTCACCACGTGACTGTATATAACTTGTTATTAACTGCAAATAGAAAGCCTCGAATAACATACATCTGTACCGTGTAAGACTCTAATAGAGTATAGCAACTGTACAGATAGAAGGAATGGAGAATAACAGGAGAAAATTAAGGTTAAAACTAATCAGGCCTAAGTGAGAATAAGAAAGTAGGCCTATCGAGCCCAGTCCAATTTTAACGAGGTCGTGGCCCTCCTGGATGATGTAACTTCCCCCCCCCCCTGTTTACGTCAGAAAAGGGCTGTGACCTGCTTGGACCCAGAGAGGCCCCAAGCCTCAGTTAGTTAGTAGAGAGTCCTTTGTTTCAGTCCTTCAGTCCTCCAGCCGCAGGCCGCTCCTATAGAGGTAATCAATCCTTTCCTGCAAGAAACCTCCTCGTCCCATTCCTTCTTGACGTTCAGACGCTTTTTAGTGGAATCTCTGTTTGTTTATTTCACCTTTGGCCCAGCTGTGTCGCCTTCCACCACGACTGCACGGTAGAGGTGACATCGAGGTTCGTCTAGCATCAGGCAACACTGGTCCCAGAGGTCCCAAGATATCACATTTATTACATACTCTCTCTCCTAATTTAAAAATAAACCAAACATTTAATACACACACACAACCTCAACAAAAGGAACACTGAGAATTGCCTCTTAATATTCAAATTATAGTACAATCAAATAGTTGCCAGGCAACTATAATATTTGAATATAAAATACCAGCTTGGTTTCTATTGGTTGAAATTTGAAATTGTATAAACAAAACTCCTTTGAATGTTTGGCCGCAGGTGTGTCTTTTGACAAATATTATATATATATAAATGATAAATTCTTCTTTTAAAATTCTTTAGCATTGAAATAATTAATAACAGACTGGTAATTTCAACGCAAATCAAACATTTTGATTTTTTTTTTTGTAGAAAAAAGGTATATAACTCCCAATTCTGATATAACGTTTCAAAAATATATATATACTATCAATTATAAATATTATTCTTATGTATAAGATATATATATTATTAATTATAAAAATAAAACCTTGAATTCCTATATCAATTTAGAATATTTTGATAGAAATTTATAGATTAAAATGTCAAAAATAGGAATATTATGTAGTTTTATAAAATATATATTTATATATTGTATATTATTTTATCCTAGATTGACTTATTTGCTGATTCCTGGAATTCTTGATTCGTTTCAAAGTTATAAAAAGATACAATTTCCTATAATATTTCTAGTAATCGGATCATATTTATTTACATTTTTCCGTGGAACATTCATAATTTTAATATTTTCTCATGGTAAAACATTCGGTCATATGTATAGAAATCATTTAGATACATACATAAATAGTCGTTCACTAAGATGTATGAATTTAAATATTATTTTTTTATTTATAATAAGTAGTGTAACTACAATTTATATGTTTACAACCTTTATATTAACTCAGAAATTTGATAAATATACAATTATAAATTCATGCTACATATTTGACATGATTTTAGGTGCAATTACAGTAATTATTTTAAATTATTATGCTTCAAAATTACAGATGAATTTATTTTGTTTACAAATATATATTTCTAAAATGAGAAAAAATATGAAAAATATAGATAGAATGAATTTATTTTCTGAAATATATAAAATTTCTAATATTTTCAACATTTTAAATATAATATATTCAATTCCAATATCTATTTTATTGATTAAATTCATTATAAGCATAATTTATATGGTAGTAATAAACGGTGTTTATGAAAGTTATTTATCAAAAGTCTCGGTACACATTTTCTATAATTTTTTCCTCTTTGTTTTTACTTCCTTAATGGCTAGTTGTGTAAATAAAGAATATCAACAACTTATAAATTCAGCGTTGTATGAAGAGACATTTAGTGAAAATCCATCTTATGTCGCCATCTTCAGACTTCTTTGTTTCAAATACCAAGCAGAAGACAATCTACTGACTTGCGGCCATGTTTATAAACTGGACGTCAACTTCATCTTGTCTTCTCTTGGATTCTTCCTCACCTACTTCTTTATTCCTTCCCAGATGGGTATTAGCTTGTCCTACTAAGTTTTTCGATCATGGAATAAATCGATTGAGAATATAATCAATAGCATGGTCAAGCAGATCAAAAATGCAATGTTAAAAACTGGCATGCAAATTGAGACAGAAACGGATAACCCAATGTCGAAACCTTGGTTTGATTATGAATGCTACATAGCGAAAAAGAACATGAAAGAAATTCTGGCAAAATATACTAAATCGAACAACGATTTAGACCGTTTAGAATATGTCAAAACAAGGAATAAATATACTTCGATTATCGATATTAAAAAGGAAGAATACGCTAACCTATGCACGGTGGATTCTGTGGCCACTGGACATACGTCGGACCTGGAGGGTGTTGGGTTCTGCGCTGCCTGGAGTATAGGAGCTCCATCTATAATTACTTTCTGTAGTGAATCTGTATAAGACCGGTGGTCTTAACAAAGCTGTATATATATGGGTATTAAGTATGATCAATAAAATATGGATTTATTTGTTTATTATCCCTACTTCTTTTTTGGAGAAATTTAAATATTTCATGATGGCCCTTTATATTTATTAATTAAAAATGTGTAGATATAGGTAGCCATTTCTTTCTTTCATTTTTATTTTTAAAAGTATATGTAGAAAACAAGTTAATCTCTTAACCACAAATTACTTTTTGAAATCAAATGATAAATAGAAGCAATTGTTCTTGAAACTGAAATCCTTCTAATAGATATGTCCAATAACCCAGATATATAAGTAATAAAACCTTTCAGAATATAAACAATCGCACATCATACTGAGAGATAAAATATAATTCAATATAATAATATAAGCAACTTTTATTATCGATATATTCATCTCGAATCTTTGAAATTGTTTTCATATATTTTCCTGACTAGCATATGATTGTCCGGTTTTCATTTATCACATGATGACTTTAGAAGGAATGTACTAAAGTCGACTCTCGATAATTTGAAACTCCTTAATTTGAATATCTCGATATTTTGAAAATTTTTCCCAGTCCCTCTAAAAATACTCGATTATTTGATTAAAATCAATATTAATTGGTCCCCTCGCTAATATGAAGTTGAAGGAATAGTATCTTGCCACAAATGAAACTCTGTGAATAACTGTACAAATGTTTAAAATAATAAATCAAAAATTTTGACCAAACTCTTGTTTACTTGATTTCATTAATATGTAAGATTCTATATGAAAATAATAAAATCTCAATCATCAAACTCTTGTTTGAGAAAGGGCAAGACCCGAAACTCCCGATAAATTTATTAATTTAAAAACTCACGGTAAGTCACTTATTTAATCATCTATCAACATAGTATGTATATCCCGAAACGGCCTAAACTTCAAACTCTTGTTTACTTGATTTTTTTCCTTCACTCTCTCTCTCAATTGTTTGAACTCTTGTTATTTCGACTCTTTATAAATTGAATTTTTTCTTTGGTCACTTGAGTTTCAAATTATCGAGAGTCGACTGTAATTTTCAGTTTGAATAAAACCGACTTCTAGTGGTGGTGGTGTTGTCTTGTCCATGGAGCAGATCAGATTGGTGCATACACCCTGATCACAATCCCGGCCAACTGAGGTGGTGGTGGTGTCTTGTTCATGGAGCAGATCAGATCGGTGCATACACCCTGATCACAATCCCGGCCAACTGAGGTGGTGGTGGTGTCTTGTTCATGGAGCAGATCAGATCGGTCCATGCACCCTGATCACAATACCGGCAAATTGAGGTCCCGTGCCAGTAAGAATGTCCTCTTCTGGATTGATGTCCTATATATAGAGGTCTGCAAGGATGGCCGGGCAACTGTATATGTGGTCCAGAGTCAGTTTAGTGTTGTGAAAATTATTGCAGTTTCTGTAGGATCTAGTCATGTCTTGGTTTATTTTCATTCCTTTAAAAAGTCCTGTTCTGATTCTTGAAATTGCTGTTGTTAATTCTCTGTTAATGTTGAGGTTGTATATGGGCTAGAGTATTTTGGTTTTTGCAATGAGTTTTACTATTGTATTTGTGTCTTTCAATGTTATTGAACTGGTTTCCAGTGTTCCCAGTTCCAGTTTCCGTCCGTCCAGGCCATCAGCCTGTTCCAATTTGTATTCCAACATGGGCTGGTATTCATAATAATTAATAAACAAATTGTGTAAATTATTGTGTAATGATAATTTTATGATTATTTTATTTTATCTCAAATATTTCTTCAAATCTTTTAGATAGAGTTAATTAGAATTTTTCAAAGGTTTTAGGGAATTCAAATTTCCAAATATTTTCTTTAATTTATAATAATTTATTTTGCATATTTCTCTCAAGAATTTTGCATAATTATTTAAGGTATTTTATACCAGGAAAGCTAAAACTCCCAATATCAATTTTCTCTTTAAAAATTTAACTGGTAATTCTTGTAGTTTTATTATAAATATATATTTTTTTATATTAATATAAAGAGATGGGATAATAAGATATTTTAATTAATATTTAACATTATTTCAATTATTATCAATGCATATGGATAACTTATTGTTTAATTTATCAAAGATTTGCATTTTCGAAATACCAATTATATTTACTTTATATTATATACTAGCGAATGTTACCGGCTTCGCCCGGTTTTTACCCGAGTAAAAGTTTGCCTAACGAACATTTGTTAAAACGATTCTAGAAAACATCCAATCCACCTGAATATAAATTTATAAACGTATATAAATTTTGTTATATGTGTTTAAATATATTTGAAATACATACTTTTTTTAAATAAGATATTTTCTTTAAATATATATTAATATTGAAATGCCAAGAGTTTTAACAACGTAATTTGAATATTATATTACTAAATCCTCAAATTAAATATTAAATTTATTATACTTGGAAAACATTTTAGCATTTTTACAATTTATAAATGTAATTTCACCAGATACCGCGAGTGGCGCTGCTTGCGAGTGAAAGCAGAAAATTCGCAACGAATATTTTTTTCAAATCAAATTCAAACCAGAAACCTTCCCAGTAGTAGAGTAAATAACTTTCTAAAGTGTCACGGCGATTGGATGATCTTAACTTTTAAAAACATTCATCGTGTAAATAAACTAACATTCATCGTGTAAACAAAATAGGTGTAAAATTATTAACCAATCAAATTCCTTTATCGTCGCGACCAGTGCTGCGCCAAGCGGTAAAAGGCTGGAACTAACGCTTTTTGGTTTTACATCTAAAAAAAGCACATTAACCGTTTTAGTTTTTTTGAATCGCCTATATGTTAAACGAAATCTTCAGCTACCTACATGCGAAATTTAATGATGATTGATTCTGTAGATTTTACGCAACGCGATAACAAACATCGATTTTGGATTTTATTTTTATAGATATAAAGGAAATCAAAAGATGAAAATGAATATTTTGAAATAATATATGAACAAATCAGTGAAATTAATGTAAATATAAATTCTTTATCAATTAAAATGTCATGTATTAATAAAACATTTGACACTTCTATTAATAATGGCATAAAGGATTTCATTGAATGTGGATTGTATGAGAAAAGTATTTTAATAAATATTAGTAGCAATTTATCTGATTTTAACATGCTTTGTATTTATTTATGTAAAATATCTAATAATTTTTTATTTTTCTTCATAGTTAGGCTGTCGGCAACATTGAACTTTCTTTCTTTAATTTTGCATAATATATTTTTTGTATTTTATATATTATGGGGTAAACCTTGCTGAAATTAATTTAAATATTAAAACATAAAGTTTTGTGAAAATCCCTTATTTTTAAATAGGAAACGTTACATTCATAATTTTATATGATTTGTTTTGACTACTCTATGGCGTATGCTGTAAAAAAGGAATACCAAGATACCATCAACATGATACTGTACCACTAAACATTTAAAGATAGTTCAAGGGCAGACTATATTATCTTTGAACCTTTTGTCTCAAATAGGAAAACGAAGAAAATGTATATACCTTTAATCATTTCTACTCTACCCGGCTAATGTAGGAAGGTATCAATTGGTAGCGTCTGTTCTCCATAGGAGCGGCTACACTCCATGTCAGGAGACCAAAAGAAACAAAGTCACACTGAGTGGTACTTCCAGGTCTTCAGACCAACAGCACCCCTCTTTCCTTCTCCAAAACATTCCCGAAATGCCCCAAATGCGATTCCCAACCAGCCAGTCCAGAACATCTATTGAATTGTATCAAATCCTCCCAAATAAGACATCTGGGAAAACCCAGAACTACAATAGAAAAGCTGAGACAATGGAACCTAATGAAGATAGTTTAAACGACTTGAGGAATAAGCAACAACAACAATACTCTTGAAGTCAATACAATCAATGATTCTACATGGTATGAATGGATATTAAATATTTTTGCGACAATTATAGTAGAAGGATATAATAGCAAGTTTGAAAAAATCATAAAAGTTTGTAATTACAGAGACATTAACAAACCACCTTCTAATAGTGTAAATTATATGGATACGCACGCGCAAAAATGTATATATATTCACTTCTAATATTTAATAAATAGAAATTAAGTACAATAAATATGTATTTATATGAATATTTAATATCACTATGAAATATTGTATTGCCTGACAACAGATGAATTAATCAACAGATTCAGAAGAATTACATTTTTCCTCACCTGTTCCTACAAGCTTCGATATTGTTGAATTCAATACATATATAAATGTGACTCATCGATACTTCTAAAATTATGTATTGTAAGTCTTTTAATGTAATTTTTAAATGAAGCTTTATACATAAAGCTAAAATAGATTTTCTTGATTGAAAATATATTTCTGAGAATTTTAATTTTTCTTTTGGAATTATATATATTAGAATATAGTATATATTGAAATATTTATATTTGAATTTGAAATTTTAATGTTATTAGGATTTGATTATAAATTTATTTATTAACAATGAATAGAATATATCAATATTTTCCTAATCTCAAAAATACAATTTTAATTGTTTTATTGATCTATCCAAAGTCTATATTTATGCTGATGGATAGTGATTATCAAATATTTAAAGGATATAAGAAATTTAAATTCCCTTTAATTTTGCTTGTACTTTCAAACAATTTCTTCAATCTTTGCAAAAGTATCATAATTATATATATTTATTCTCAAAATAATAAATACAATAATGTGATGTCAAAATTCAATGATAAAATTGGAAAACATTTTTGTCAAAGTTATCTATTTTTATTATTGTTTTTCTATACACAGCCAACTATTTTCTATTCAATATAAAAAGATTTTATGATATTATAGCATTTCACAAACTACAGAAATTTTCATTCTTAGTTATGTGGTTTTCAATTGAACTAATACATATTATTACCACAGAATTTATAATTAATTATTACTTTGTGCGATATCAAATTCAATTGATCAAGTTAAGAAGGCATATTAGAATTCTAAGTGAAAGTTTTGAAAAGTTGGGAAAAGACAAAATTATTTCAAATTTGTATCTTATTGCAAACGCAATTTACAATCTGAATAAGATATATTCAATTCCAACATTTATATTATTAGTAAAGTTTGTCTATACTATTATATATATGTTGTCACTGAATGGATTCTCTGACGATAGTGTAGTAAAGGTAATACTGGTTTCAGTTTCTTATGGATTGAATTATATTTTAGGTTGTTATATGCCATGAGTTGTGAATAGCGAATATCAATGTGCTATAAACATGGCACTTTACCAAGAGACATTCAAAGATAATTCAAAATCAGACGCCTACTTCAGACTTCTTTGTCTGAAATACCAAGCAAAAGACAGCCTACTGACCTGCGGCCATGTTTATAACCTAGATTTCAACTTTGTCTTGTCTTCTATTGGATTCTTTTTCACCTATTTCACTCTTCCTTACCAAATGGGAATTAGGCTGGTTGGTTGATTTTTGTATATTGAAAGATTAATTTATTTTCTGTATATATTTTAAGAACATTTGTTGTTCAATGTTAAAATATCTTAATAATATATATTTGCATTCCATTCACTCTCTGACAGGCATTCCTCATCTCGAACCTAATGAGAAATGACATTTTTAAGGTTGAATGGATAATTAAATTATAAATACATTTTTTGGCCTTTTCAAAAATAGTAACAATGTGATATTGTACTGAGATAAGGTTCATAAATTAAGAAAAGAAAAAAAGGGCACGCGTACTTGGTTAGCTTTTCTTGTTTGATCAAGAATAAATACAAGTATTGTACTTGTATTTGGACAATTCTGGAATAATTGAAAATCAACGAATAGTTTATATTTATTCCGATAGATAGCGCAAGCCGTTAGCAACTTTTAGTTTCACGATAAAGAGATGCCCTTTTTGACGTGACAACGTCTTAAATTAGGTTGCGGCTGGGAGTCACTTATGAAAAAGTGTAACGCCCGGTAACGTTACGATGAGTCACCGAACGAGAGTGCTGCGCGCGCAGCTGCGCGCGCAGCGCTAGAGAATTAGGCGCATTGAATCGGCGCATGCTTGTCTCTGTCTTTGTCTTTCTCGAACGTTCTTGGCGTTGGAAAAACAAGAAAGCGTCATAATACAAGTTCACACGTGTGGTTAAAGTATCGTCAGCTGTGTCTGTAGTGAAAATGTGGAGTGCTTAGATTCGTCATTTACAACAACTACAACAATAAAGGTAAATAATTGTACACTGATATTTCATTATCGTAAACTATGATTGATTGATTAATTGTTAGATTGACACAAAAGTTGAGAAACTGAGTTTATAGGTTATGTCATACTATTGATAAATGTTGATAGTGTTAAGTAAATTATTAGTTTAAAATTAATTAATTAATTTATTATTATTTTACAAATTTTAAATAGTTTCAAATTTATTTAGCAAAAATTTGAACCTTCGATCTGAATAAATGTTTTGATTTTCGAATTGATTATTTAAAATTACAAATATTAAGAAAAAGTGGCAGATATAAGAAAACTTTATTTAAACTGTGTTGAGCAAGAATTTTAACATCAAATATAAGTAAATGTTTTAATTTTCAACTTCATCATTTACAATTACAAATTTTATTTAATTTCAAATTTATTTAGCAAAAATTTTAACCTTCGATCTGAATAAGTGTTTTGATTTTCAAATTGATTCTTTAAAATTAAAAATTCATCCATTCAATTTCAAATGTTCAACAGGAATCACCACTCTCAAAACAATGGAAACGGTGCCTTCAACTTCCAGTACTTCAATGGAGACGGAGGATATCGTGCCGTCAACGAAGTTTGCCGCCAGCTGAAGATGAAATCGCCACTCTATGGTTCCAGTTTGAAGACAAAAATACGGGTACCAAAGCAAAAATCAAATGTCGACCACATGTGCACAGCAAACCAAACACCTTATCCGTCGATTGGGTGCCAGTGCACAAGAAAGTGGTAAACATTTCGTTGACAAAAACAGTGAAGTGCAAGCGAAAACAATTTCCTTGCGTGCCTGCTTGTGCAATTACGATCCACAAGGCCCAGGGTGGGACGTTTACTACAATTGTTTACAAGTACTCCTCAAACCAACCACAGCAATTGGTATATGTAGCCATGAGCCGCGTCACAAGTATCGACGGATTGTACATCATAACAGAAAAGGACTCTCCATTGGTTTTCAAACATGGCCGAGATGGAAACGACTCACAGACTACTCGAGATATTCGCAATGAATACTTACGACTTCGTGGACACACTCTAGACACAATTACCAAACAAGCCGTAAAATTCTGTGACGACGCAACCGACGCTGGACAACTTATTGTAACGAACATCAACTGTCAAAGTTTAAGTGCCCATGCCGCGGACATTGAAACAGATACAGTGATACCACGATCAGACTATTTAGTATTGACTGAAACGTGGATGCGCGACACTTGTGAACCAACTCCAATCAAGGGTTATGAGTGCGTATCCAGGGAAAATAATCGACCTAACTCAGATACCAACGCGGCTGGTGGAGTGGCGATCTATCGTAAATTATCATCGACATCTACGGCGGAAGTGTTCCAAGTTGCGATTACAGACGTAACTCGTGTCATTAAAACCAAGGGTGACATGTGCATGACTGAAGTTACTTGCTTCGCCGCTAATACTAGCTTCAAGTTTATACTCGGTGCTGTATATATTCATCCAGGAGCTAGTATGCAGGATATTGGAATGTTACTATGGCAAGGACTCGGTCCGTACATTCACAACAGCCAGTACGTGCCACCGTTCGTGCAAATTGATTCTAGTATACCGATTCTTCTGTGTGGTGATTTTAACAAAAACGTAAAGCCTGACAACTCGTTTCTTAATTTAATGAAAAATACGTATAATCTTGATTGCGTATCAAACGTTTCTAAGTCAACTACGTTAAAAGGAACAACTATCGACTTGACTTTCGCAAGACACATTACAGCAGAAACACTTCCTTTCATTTCATATTTCTCCTATCATCGTCCTATTCTCAACAAAATCACTCAAATAGGAATTAGTTAAGTTTAAGTTTACATGTACAATGTTTTAGTAAACAAAATATATTTCTATAGTTAAAATTTGTGCAATTCTTATTTTCATTCAATTCCTTGTTCCTATTGTGCAATTTAATTATATTCATATCAATAAATATTCTACCGTTGTCACGTAAAATCTTCGCCCGTAAAACCGACTTTACAGGCAACCATTGTTTTTATTTTCATTTTAAACATCATTCTTGACAATATACGCAATAGTAATTAAGATTTCTTAAAGTGTATGTTTTTAATGGTGATTTTCGAATATATTTGTCTAAAATTTCAGAAACCGCGCTAATAAAAATGATCATTTCAAATTTTTCACAATGCCGATGCGGTTAAGAATAGGTTAATGGCAAATATTCTAAGTATATTTTGATTAGAGTATGTTACCTTATTTAAACTCTTTATTTATGCTTCAGACTATTCATATCAACATAAAATATGATTGTCGCATCCAATATTGTGGAATATTTCAGTGTTTCTTTATTCTTAAACATATGTATCTATTAAATTTTGAATATGTATATAGATTTATATTATTCTATGTTATTCAACTCTTGTATCAAAGACAGCGCTTCAAAGATCACCACGAAGAGAAGCAGGATGCCGGTTTATCATCATACGAAAAAGAACCTGAAATAAAAATATTGTCGTGTATATGGGTCTGAAAACACCTAAAACCTCCACCAATGGATGGCGCTTTCGCCTATTTCCCGTCTGGAACTAGTGTGGATATCGCCGACTGCTGTGGTCCTGTTTCTTGGAGAAAATGTTTGTAAATACACGTTTATATTGGCCCTAGGAGGTAACGTAATGTAAATACTCGTTTATTGTTTTTCTAGTTATATGTAATTTGTAGTAGAAATGACAATAAAATAGAAGTAGTGTTAGAAGTCTTTGTGCCGGTTGCTGTTGTGACTCTTTTTTCCAACACCACAGCGGCTGCACTTCTGGTAAGTCTCTCGTGTCCCCCCACCAGTGGTAAGGCCGAGAGATACTGTCAGAGGAAAGGAGATTCACCTGAGTGGTGGTTCTCAGAGGGTCTCTGGTCTGTCTGCAGGGTAGAGCTGCAGAGGAAATCAACGGAGCCTGGGTAGAAGGAAGGAAGAAGCGGCTTCGTCGCGAAGAACCCGAGGGGTCAAGCCCGCGACAATAAAATAAATAAGCATATAAAAATTGGTAATGGTCGGTGGAATTACAAATCCTGTGAGGCAATTGATTCAATAGGATAGTCTCTTTTCACACAAACAATGTTATTAACATAAAATTTCAAATATATCAATATAAAACTAAATGAAATCACACAATTCAATATATATTAATATATAATAATAAAAAATAAAATAACACATTAATATTATATGTCATGTCTATCACTGTTGCTAGACAACGAAATTAGGAAAAAAACAAATAAACTTCATTTACATAAAACGACTAGCACAAAGAGGATATTCCAAATAAGTATTCATATTATATATAATTTATTTTGTGAAAATATCTTCAACAAAAATGAATATACTGATTATTAAATATAGGAATAATAATAATAATAATAATAATTTGTGTTATTTTGTTTATATTTGTTAGCCAAACTTTCATCTAAGATTGCTTATATATTTATATTACCTATACTTGGTAGAAATATATATGTTCAAAATATATATTATCTATTAGTCTCTCTCTGATATCTTTTATCAAAATGTAACGTGTCAAGTTTTATTAAATATACTTAATAGACTTTAGGAATAGCATACTTTGTTGATAATTGTCATTTTATTTCACACTATGTCATTATATATAAATAACTCCAATTTAAGTCATATTTTCATTACTAGAAGAAATATAAATAGAAATAAAATATATACATTTTGGTATAATATTAGAAATATTTTTATCATAATTATTTTATTCTATCCAAAGTCGATGCATATGATTTTAGATAAAGACCATCAAATATTCCACGGTCATAAACATTTTAACTTTCCTTTAATTTTTCTTGTAATATCAATTAATATTTTGAGTATATGCCAAGGTCTTAATATAATATACCTATTTTTTCCCAAGTCGGACAAAATAGATTTAAATTTTCTAAATCACCATAATAGTATTGCAATAAATATAACTTCAAAATTATTTATTTCCTATTTCATTTTAAGTTGTTTCTTTAATATTCATAAAATATATAATATAATAATTTTTGATGACATTCATAATTCTTCCAATATATTTTTATATGTCGTTATTTTATTTTCAATGGATATGATTTACCATTTAATAGGTGAATTTATAATAGGTTTTCATTTTTTAAAATATCAAATTATTTTGCTTCATCTTAAAGAATATTTAAATAAATTGAAACGAAATGAAATTAATTTGGATATAAATAAATTAGTGCAAATAATAAATCATATTTCAAGCATAATAAAATATTTAAATAAGACATTTTCAATTCCTATTTTTATTTTATTAATAAAGCTTATATTTAATATAATATACCTGATTTCAGAGAATGGATTTTATGATAAAAGTATGAGTAAAATACTTATCACATTATTTTGTGATATAATGAATTATATTTTGCCTTGTTTAATGGAATGTGCTGTAAATGAAGAATACCAAGATACAATCAACACGTTACTGTACCAAGAAACATTCAAAGATGATTATAAGACAGACACCATCTTTAGAATTTTTTGTCTCAAATTCCAAGCAGAAGATAATCTATTGACCTGCGGTAATATTTATGACTTAAGTTTCAACTTTGTCTTGTCTTCTTTTGGATTCTTTCTTACCTATTTCTCTCTCCCTTTCCAGATGGGGGTGAACTTGTTTGATTAAGTTTAATTTCATTCATTAAAAGAATATATCATGAAAAAGCCTACTCGAAACAAGCCTTATATTTGATTTTTGAGACTTATATTTCTATATACAAGGGGGGATCAAATAAATAAGGTGAATTATCTTATTTCCTAAAATTTAAAGAGGCAAAAATAATTTAAACCACTGAATATTAAAATATAACATCGAGAGACTATTTAAGGTGTTCTGTTCTTTTTTCTCACGCGCGGCGCGAGACTTATAAATAAACTAAAATGGAAGCTCCCTTGAAGGATTGCACCACGCTTGAAAAACGTGCAGTTATTCGTTTCTTGAATGCAGAAGGTATTCAAACATCTCAAATATGCCAAAGAATGAAATATATCTATGGTGAGTCTTGTTTGTCTCAAAAAACCATTTATAAATGGGTTAACGAGTTCAAAAATGGACGAATTATATGTACTGATATTGAGCAACCTGGACGACCAAGTGTTACAGCGACGCCAAGCACGATAAATGCGGTTGAAAACTTAATTTTGGACCAATCTGTCTTGATTTTTTATCCTCAAGGCAACGTATGAACAGGGACCTTTATTGTGACATTCTTGTAAATAAGCTAAAGCCCGGTATAAGAAACAAAAGAAGAGGGAAGCTTAGTAAAGGTGTTCTCTTCCTTCATGATAATGCAAGGCCGCATACATCATGTAAAACTGTATCTACATTCATTAAATTAGGATTTGAAGTTTTAGAACACACCCTGCATATAGTCCAGACCTAGCCCCCTCTGACTATTTCCTTTTTGGACTACTAAAGAAGGAGTTAAAGGGAAAGCGATTTGACTCGGATGAAGATCTCCAGAAAGTGATGCAAGATTTTTTTCACACGCTTCCTAAGAGTGCCTATAAAGAGGGTATTTACAAGTTGCCAGAACGATGGAGACGATGTATAGAAAGCCAAGGTGATTATTTTGAATAAATCAAGTCCTAATTTTTAATATTGTTCTTATTTTTTTAAATGAATTATAATTCACCTTATTTATGGATCCCACCTTGTATCAATTTATTGAAAATAAGAGTGCCTCTTGAGATATTCATAACAAATAATTGCTATTTGAAATATATATTCTATCTCTATTACCATATTTAAAAAAAAAATACAAAACTTGTAAACTATAGAAAAGAAACCTCTTTTCAAGGTCAATTATTTCTAATTTTTTGTATTCAGTATTAATTATTTTTATATTTGAGCTGTATAACATCGATAACATAATTAATATTTGATTATTTTGAGAAATCTCAATCTAAATATAATTATAAATTATTAAATTTATTGAATGAAATTGATTAAATTGAATTGATTTTGTTTCTTAATTGAAATGATAAAATTATCTTTTTAAATGAGTATAATTCACCTTTTATAAAAGTACTTTATTGCTGATGCTTCATTGTAGAACGACGTGTGAAAATTATACCGCAAATTTATTTTAAGGAGAAATAACGATTATTTCTATCCTTAGAGATGTAGTATGAAAGGATGAATTGTGAAGAGTGATGATAAACGGAATATTATTTATATTTATAATTTATTTTCCGTTTATTATCACTCTTCACAATTCATCCTTTCATACTACATCCCTAAGGATAGAAATAATCGTTATTTCTCCTTAAAATAAATTACGATTTTTCTTTCAAAAGAACCATTCACGGTATAATTGTCAAACGTCGTTCTACAATCATAAGCCGCATTATATTGTATCATGCTTCATTGTGCATGTATAATACTGGTTTTGACGTCTATTTTAACGGTAGAGGAGACCCTTGTCCTTTTGGATCAATGTCCTCCCGGCTAAATTTCCATATATATATATATATATATATGTCATAACCCCGAGTAAAGTTGACGTTTGAATGAACCGGGTCTTGGTCTTGGGGCGAGATTGGTGAGGATCCTCTCGCTCGTGGACAGCAAGAAGCAGAGGCAGGTCTAGATGTTATGCCAACTCCCTTCCCCCACTGAATTCGTTTGCAATATTACGATAATATATTTTAAAATAAAAATATATATTCATATTTTCTTAGTTTCCTAGAGCCTTTTGTAAGAATGTTTCTTTTTTTAACAATTTTCACAAAACCAACTTTAAATAAATTCTTGTCATTTTACGCATTTTCAATATTTTTGGCGCCATGTACAAATCTTTCTTGAATGCAATATCTCCATCATTGATTTCCGAGATATATTCTCTATCTGTTAGAGAATGTCTTTGTATTGGATTATACAGAATTCCATGGTAATTCTTAAAGGATGTCTCCTTCTTTGAATGCGATCATTGCTTTTCACCTGTTACAGGATATATTTGTCGCGGATAACCAATAAATAATTTATCTGCCACAAAGTATCTAAGTTTCGTTGATATATAAGAATTACCCAGTGTATCTTATATAGAAATATCCTTTAAGTTCTCTCACAGTTAGTCTTGTGTGTAGAAAACTATCTTTCCCTTGTTCAACGACATACTTTAGGAAGGAATAGGTTGTATAGATAGGAATGCTCCTTCATTAATAACAATAGAATCCTTGTTAAATATTCTAATAGTTTTTTTTTTCAATTAACCTCTTCTTTCTATCCAGAGTTCCTCTGATAGATTTGATATAGTATCTGGGGTTTCCAATATTAAGCAGTAGTAGTTTCTGCACAAGATTTTAGTCAGCATTACTTAGAAGTGGTCATTGTTCAGGATCATGTTATCGAGTTCCAAAAACGCGGTTTGCCACATGACTACGTGGAGATTATTCTTAGAGATGCCATTTATTGATTGGTTTGCGATAAAATTCCTAGCCCTACTATGCAGGTTCAGCTGTATTACATTGTTCTTAACATATGATCCAAGGTCCTTGTGAAAACCTTTATCTTCACTCACCATGTATGTCTGATGGAAAGTGTACTATAGACTTCCCAGATCATTACTTCAGCTGACTGAGGCCAACAATAATGGATATCCTCGCTACAGACGTCGAGATGACGGCCAGACATTAGTTGTGGGCACTCACCAGGTGGATAACCGCTGGGTTGTTCCCTATAACCTATATCTGGTGGTTAGGTTCAATGCTCACATTAATGTGGAGGTCTGTGCTTCTGTGAGAATTGTCAAATATTTTTTCAAATATATATATAAGGGACATGACAGGGCTGAGGTGGAAGTAACTGTTTGAGAATTAAACTTGGAAAGCAGAGCACATGATGAATTCAAAAGCTATCTTTTTTCAGTGTTAACAGTCTGAAGTGTGAGAATGTAGAGGAGCAAAATAACTACCCTACTGAATTTCTTGTTGTGATATGTAAATAACCTTTGTTAAGTGTTATAATTGTTACCTATTGTTGGCTATGCAAAATTATTCCATTTGTCAATTGTTTTAAACTTATGTAAATTATTTCCTTTTTATCTCTATCTTGTATATAAGAAGATTGCTAGATTGAATAAACATTCAGTTCAGCTTGTAAGTCGTAGCGAGTTTGTTCAGACAACTCATACACATTACAACATGGCGCAGCCGACAAAAGTATCGAATTAAAACAGATTAATTCAACATTGAGTAGAATGGAAGGAATCAAGCCGCCGGCGGAATTTGTCCCGTACAGCAACGAGAAAAAATGGGAAACCTGGAGAGAGTCGTTTGAAATTTTTGCAATAGCGGTAAATTTAGAAAGCATGCCGCTGGTGCGTCAGCGAGCAATCTTGAAGCATATTGCTGGTGAGAAAACAGTGATAATATACAAAACATTTAACATAAGTGAAAATGATACCTACCCAAATGTAAAGGAAATGCTTGATATGCTTACGAACCATTTTAAGCCCTTCAAAAATACGATTCAAAGGAGAAATGCATTTTTTACCTGTGTACAAAAGGAAAAGCAGGGAATCATGGAATTCGTCACAGAATTAAAGCATCTGGCACAAGAATGTGAATTCGAGAATTTAACAGAATCTCTCATAAGGGATCGCCTTATAATTGGAATACTTGACCGAGAAGTGAAAAGAAAATTGTTAGAAGATCCACAGTTGACACTACCAAGGGCAATTTCGATAGCTGTGATCTCCGAGTCAACATGTTCACAAGTAGCATCGTTGAATGAGCAAAAAATGATTGAAAAAATTGAAAAACGTAATTGGGTGAAAGATACAATTCGAATGGAAAATGCAGAAGCAGGACCAAGCGGTATAAACCCGAGAAGAGAAAGAATAATAGAACCATGTAAGTGGTGTGGACAACGACACAAGTATGGAAAGTGTCCAGCATATGGGAAGAAATGTAATGCATGCGGAAAAACCAATCATTTCTCAGTAGTTTGCCGAACAAAACGTATAAGAAATCTCTTAGCGGAAAGTGAAGCTGAAGAATCCTGTGACGAGATAAATCTTAATGAGGTTGCTGTAAAGACTGTTCGGTCGGACAAGTGGTCCGCGGTAATAATAATTAATGGCAAGAAGACCACGGTACATTTGGACACTGGCGCACAGATAAATGTGCTTCCTCATAAAGTAATAAACCAATGGCCATCAAGACCAGAAATCAGACCCACGTCATTAAAGGCGTTCGCATATGGAAATACAGAATTGCCTATCGTCGGCAAATGCAATGTGCTATGCCAATATGGTGAAAAGAAAGGAATGTTTGAATTTATCGTAGCCGATGTAGAAGCGCAGACACTTATCACGGGCGATACTTGCGAGAAGCTTGAAATCTTGAGGCGAATCAATCATATAAACACGGATGAAATGAAATTGTGTTCTGAAACTCAAAAAATCCTCGAACAATACCACGAAGTATTTCAAGGAGTAGGATTAATCAACTCGGAATGTAAGATTTACACAAAGCCTGAATATTCTCCTGTGCAAGTCCCTCCCAGGCGCATCCCAACAAGCCTCGGAGCCGAAGTTCAGTCTGAATTGGAAAAGATGGTGAAGCAAGGAATCGTAACAAAAATATATCATGAAACAGAGTGGTCTCATCCTATGGTCGTTGTAAAAAAAAAATCTGGTCAAATCAGAATATGCCTGGATCCTCGGAAATTAAATGAGGCTCTTGTGGGAAGACATTTCCAGACTCCGGCTCCAGCTGAACTATTGCACGAGATACCCAAAGCTAAGTATTATACCGTGTTAGACGTGAAATCAGCCTATTGGCATATTCCGGTTGCAAAGGAATGCAGAGATCTGTTGGTGATGACCACGCCATTTGGCAAATTCAGATATAACCGATTGCCATTTGGTTTGAAAATATCGGCACAAATTTTTGTTGAGAAAATGACGAATATCTTTAGGGATAGCTTTCAAAATATTACATATGTAGACGATTTGCTGATATATGCGGATACCATTCAAGAGCACAATAGAAAATTAAAGGGAATTCTAGAAAAAGCAAAAGAAAAAAATATCAAATTTGATTTAACAAAGGCTCAAATATGTCTAACGAAAGTTCGTTTCTTGGGCCATGTGATATCACAAAATGGAATTGATCCAGAGCCAAATAAGATTGATAAATTAATTACCTTTAAAAGGCCAGAGGATAAAAAGTCGCTGCAAAGAATCATGGGTCTTTATAATTACTTAGGAAAATTCATTCCAAACTTAGCTGCGTCCACATCCAATATAAGAGGAATCTTAAGAAAGAATGTTGTCTGGCATTGGGGGCCTAAACAGGATGGGGAATTCGATCATATTAAGGAATGCGTGAGGAATGCTCCTTCGTTGGCACATTTTGACAAAAGCAAGATGCTGATTTTGCAGTGTGATGCCAGCAAAGATGCAATGGGAGCTGCTCTGCTACAGGAAGATCGACCTCTAGCATTCGCATCCGCGTCATTTAGCGACTCGCAGAAACAGTACTCTCAGATTGAGAAGGAGTTACTGAGTGTTTATTATGGATGCAAAAAGTTCGAATATCTATTGTCAGGACACACTTTCGTTGTCCAGACGGATCACCAGCCCTTATTGCCTCTAGTCAAAAAACCGCTGAGTGATATATCACCGCGTCTACAAAGATTAGTAATGAAGCTTATAGCATTTGACTTCAAATTGCAGTACAAACCAGGAAAATACTTGATTGTGGCTGATACCCTATCCAGGGATACTCACCCCATGGACGAACTACCAACGCCTTTTCTTGAAGACAAAAGAATGGTCAAGATGGTACGTGTTAATATCTCGGACGAAAAACTGGTAGCGATGCAGAAAGATACCCGAGAGGATCCTGCTTTGGTTAAAGTAATCGATTATGTGATTGAGGGATGGCCTATATGCAAAAAAGACGTCGATGAAGATGCCAAAATATTTTTCGATTTCAGACACCGTTTGTACTTATGGAATGATCTATTATGTATAGGATCGGCCATAGTGATTCCGAAGACACAAAGGAATGCTATGCTTAATTTGTTGCACCAATCGCACCAAGGGATATCTGCAATTCAGGGTTTGGCGCGAGAATCTTTATTTTGGCCGAGAATGTCCATCGACATTGCTGAAAAAGTAAAAAATTGTGAAATTTGTCAAAAACATCAGAAATCAAAAATACGGCAGCCGTTAAAACCTTTCCCAGTTCCAGATTATCCATGGCAGACAGTATCATTGGACATATTTTATATTCAGAAAAAGCCCCATTTGTTAGTGGTCGACAGATATAGTGGCTACCCGGAGGTATTTAGATTGGACCCACCTACGGCGATTAATGTAAAAAATAAATTGAGAGAAACATTTGCACGATTCGGGATTCCGGAAACCATGATGTCCGACAATGGACCACCGTTTCGCTCAGAGATTATGACTGACTTCTGTATAAGATGGGGTATAAAACAGCTATTTTCAAGTCCACACCTTCATAGATCTAATGGTCTGGCCGAGAGAAACATTCAAACAATAAAAAATCAACTAATCAAATGTAGAGATGAAGGGTCCGACCCATATCTGGCTATTCTGGCATATAGAAATACACCAAAAAATGACCTACCGTCACCCGCACAGTTATGTTTATCGAGGAGCCTTCGATGTCAGATCCCCAGAATTACACCGCTGTATAGACCCTATCAAACTAATTGGAGAAGTATAGAGAATGCCAAAAGAAAAAGACAGAGCTCAATGAAAGAGCAGTATGACAGAAATAGTAAAAGCTATCCCAAGGTCAATGTAGGAGAGGATGCATGGTGTCAAATACATCCAAGGGAGACATGGACACCGGTGAAGATTTCAGCGCAGGCTGATTCTCCTCAGAGCTTTGAAGTTGTGACACCATCGGGAAATAGGTTGATAAGAAATCAACAATTTATTAGGCCAAGGGATGGAGGCTACGAGAAAAGCCAGTTGTCTTCAGAACCAATTACCGCCTCCCCAGAAGCTCAACATCCGCAGTGCTACAGTCCAACGATGGGCGAGTCATCCACAGCCCCGATACAGCGGTCAAGTGAAGAGACCAATATTGACCAGAGGGAAGGCGCGACTACATCCGCTGGGATTGCACCAGAACCATCCGGAAGGCCCCGGTTTTCAAGGTTTGGAAGAGAGTTAAGAAAACCACAAAGATTTGGTTTTTAAACAGAGGGGAGGCATGTCAACCGCCTTTTGATTTGCCTGATCTGATTGTTGATGGTTGTCTAGATTCGTGACATTCTTTAATTGTTGTACCAGAGGGGAAACATGTTGTGATATGTAAATAACCTTTGTTAAGTGTTATAATTGTTACCTATTGTTGGCTATGCAAAATTATTCCATTTGTCAATTGTTTTAAACTTATGTAAATTATTTCCTTTTTATCTCTATCTTGTATATAAGAAGATTGCTAGATTGAATAAACATTCAGTTCAGCTTGTAAGTCGTAGCGAGTTTGTTCAGACAACTCATACACATTACAACATTTCTCAATAGCCATACTCCCACTGGAATTCCTCCACCCTAGTTAATCCTCTAGGCTTCTGAGAAATTTGAATCCTAAGCAGGGTCTTCTCAATGGCGCAGTCTTTCCTGCGCATGTACTCTCATGTCCTTGAAGCACAAATACTGACATGACCAAGGTTGTACACACTATATTGATGCCAAAACATTTTTGGCCCCTTCATATATCAACCTTCACTTAACTCTGAAGAGGCAAGAGTTTCCAATAAGGTTAGTTTTTGTTATGAATACGAATATTAATAAGGCTCAAGATAAACCTTTGCTAGAATGGGTCTCTTGCTACAAGAGCCTGTGTTTACGCATGGACAGCTCTATTGGATAGTGTACGCTAAAGTTGAACTCACCTATATATAAAACTATAAATGTGGTTTTTCATGAGGTCCTTCAAATGTTTTTATCTGAATTTATATGTAGTCTTATCTTTAATATAGGTTGCATTATTTTTTCTATTTTATTTTATATATATATATTTTAAATATATTTATTTAAACTTCTCACCAATGCCTAAGTTTAAAATAAAAAGGAACATGTATTACTAAATTTCCAATTACAAAGATAATTAGATGCAGTGCGATTGCAATTAATGGTCCAAATACAAAAAGGTAACCTATATTTCTTAGTTTGTAGATATTTTAATACACAGATAGTATATGTACCAGATATTGTCTGTACATATAGTTTATCACCTCTGGAAGGAATATTTTGTATTATTATTTTTGTTCGCTCTAATAAACTATTAATTATTTCTCAAATTGAATTTTGGTCTACTATTTGTTCTCTTATTTTTCACACAGCTCCATACACTAATTTTCTTCATTTTCACTGTGCTGTCTCAAATGTTATTGATGTAGGTTTGTTGCGGATACTATGATTACATTCTTATTTTGATATTTAAATGTAATAATACTGAATACTTTCCCCGGATTTCTTAGAATTATTTGTCTGTGGAAAGTTTTATTGGGTCTCTACTATGGATGTTCAAGATATATACCTATGAGTATCTGCCAGAATGTATATACTTATTTACAAAGTAATTCACTTGAACTCACTTGAAATGCTGCTTCTAGAAAAGCATAATATACTTATTACAATTTAAGTCACAATCTATACTTTTAATGTCTCTTCACAGGGCTCTCGGGCCACCCCGGGGGGGTTGTCCGAGTCGCTCTACTAATATTTATATATTTGTGGTTCAAAATAATAAACTTCTGAAAGATAAAAATTCTTAGTTGATACTGAAATTCCTATATTGAAACAGGTATATGATTTCACATACAATTACAATTACACACATTTCATGAACATAATAGTTTTAATAGTAATCCTACCTGCAAATACAGAGGTATGAAAGCTGATGTCTTTCCAAAAGTACATATAGAGAAAAACATAAAAATATAAATAGGTATCTTTGTGATTGAAGTCCATATAATCTATAGTAATAAATCACAGAAATTGAATATGAAATATATTTTTCTAAAAAATATTGTACATCCGTGAAAATACTATATAGCAAAATAATATACAAGTACACCAATACTATATATACTGGTACACCAAAATCAGAATCATATCCAACATAAATGATACTGTTTAAATTACAAATTAAAGAACTAATACAAAATCAATTCTAATATACACTTACTTGTAATATACACAACTTGTATACACCAAGTGCCTCAATTTATTTATTGCTACAAAAGGTGAAGTCTGTTACTAGAGAAGATATACTTGGAATATTTATTTTGAAAAAATTCACAGCCATTTAACTACATTCAAGTACTTACAAAGGAGATTCCAAAGCTCTTTTTGATGAATATAAAGTTTACATAAGACCTCTTAGTCTGGGCAACGCCCCGGGTTGACCCGAAATTTCTGTGAAGACATACAAGGTGCGTTCATTAATTTCCAGGACTGGTTAAAAAATAAAATAAATAAAAAAGCTAGAGAAAATATTTTTTACAGAGTTGAATATTGGACATTTGACCACACCTGACTGAAAGCACGAGTCTCTTGGCGCACGCCCCGATCTAAAAATAGAACAAAACAACTTCCTTGTAAGGTTCGCATTTCTAATTTTAAAATGGCCATTTTCGAAGAGCAGAGAATCTGCATTAAGTTTTTTTTTTAATTGAAAAAAGTGCTACTGAGACGTATGAATTGATTAAAGAAGCTTTTGGCGATGCAGCTTTATCCCGTTCAAGAACTTTTGAATGATTTTCACGCTTCCAAAAAGGTCGGGAAAAGGTAAACGATGATCAGCATACTGGGCGTCCAAGATCATTTCGTTGCGAGGAAAACAAGCTCAAAATAAAGGAGTCAATTAATCTAACAAAGAAATTCTATTAAAGACTTATCTTCAGAGACTGGACTATCTGTTTATTTGGGGATAATGAGGTGCTTAAGGGAGGCAGTGCGCCTTAAAAGACCTGAAAGATGGCAAAACAATGACTGGATACTTCACGTCGGTAATGCGCGGCCGCACACAGCCCATGTTGTTTTGCAGTTCTTGGCCAAGCATTCAACCATACAGATCCCTCATCCACCCTATTCCCCCGACTTAGCCCCCAATGACTTTTTCCTCTATCCTAAATTGAAAATGAACTTGAAAGGACGGAAATTTGACAACGTTGATATGATACAAGCTGAATCGAAGGCAACTTTGAGGAACCTCTCAAAAAGTGATTTTATCTCCTGCTTCGACAATTGGAAAAAAAGATGGAACGGGTGTATTGAGGCAGGAGGGGCATATTTTGAAAAATATTGAATTAGTTTTTTTATTTGTTTTATTTTTTCAAAGATACAGAGCAGTCCTGGAAATTAATGAACGCACCTTGTATTAAGAGTATAGATAGTGGCTTAAATTGCAATGGATTTATTATGCTTTTCTAGAAGCAGCATTTCGAGTAAGGCTAAGTCAAAATACCTTTTAAATAAAGTTATAATAACGAAAAGATTCAAAAAGGATAAGTTTCTTTATTTGAAAAATAAATTCGAGCTTTCGGGCGTAAGCTGCCCTTCTACAGGAATAATGAATACAATTTTAAGTAGTCATGTATTTACAGTTATAAATATTTTCTTTAAATGGTTTCTCGCTTTGGTCTTGCATAGCGTGAGTGGATCGCGTACACTTTTGAATAAAGTGTATACAATCTGAGAAGGAATTTGATTTTTATAATAAAAATCAAGATTAAAAATGAAGATAAAAACACATTTACAGTTTGAACGTAAACGATTGCTGTGTATAAGATGCTTTGTGTCACAATGATGACAATCCAAACGCGGTAGCTGTGAAAAGAAGAGACTCACATTCTCAGTTCTAGATAATAATCCGAAGAAATTTTGAATCTTTTGGTTAATGAAATCGTTTATAAAGCCAGTAAATCTCTATGGATATCACCAGTTGTAATATTTTGTAAGTTTTTGGGTGAAATAGAGATTTGTGTTGATCAAAGAGAGATCAATAGAAACTTTTGATCATGGATTCACATCCATTACTTCTGATTATAAATGTTTCATCTTCAGTTCATAGATCAACATTTTCTACTTTGGCACTGGAAAGTCATTGAAAATCTTGTACTCAAAAAGCTTCAACCAATGTTGGTCGAAGGCGGCAGGAAATTCACGGCTTTCTTAAACACAATGGCTATTTTCTATACAAGAGACTGATTTTGGATCTTGCTTCAGCAATTGGGAAAATTCCAGAAAGATATATTTCAGAATTACTAAAAAGACATACATAGATGTTCCTCGTGAATATATATTTTTTATTTTCTATTATTTTTTTCACATGAAAGGCGCATTCACGCAAAGTTTGCCTTAAATACCCATTTCTTTATTTAAAAAGTACTCTGGGACCAAAATTTGGTCGTACAGGTACAGTCTGCACCACGCTGAAGAGAGCCAACAGCCCGAAACGCGTTAGTGGTTGACTTTTCTTGGTTTATCACAAGATATTGGGTTGGCCAAATATCATGGAACAAGTTTAAAAAACGTTTACTTTATTTTTGTTCCACTAGATGACGCTCTGCCATCTAGAAATGCTAATGTGAGCAAGGTCAGGATATGCCTTTTTTTAATATCAATACCTGACCTTTTTATTTTATTTTTTAAATTATTTTTCTCATGAAAAGCGTATTCACGCAAACTTGCGAATATATATAAAGTCATAACTCAGATGTGATAACTTCCCACAATATATGCCATTTGACCAATTAAACATACCAATTTGAACAACAATTTGAAAACTCTGCAGTTGATCTTATTCTAGGAGGAATACAAATGTAATTAGTATTCTAGTAACTAGTAACGTCATTATCTCAAGTTACACTCAGTGAGAGAACAAACCATTGAATAGAGAAATCCGCTTAGTAATGTTCAGAAGAGCCTAAATCCTGGCCGCCACAAATCAGTTATCCCTTTGGAAATTTTCTGATGCCAATTTACAAAACGAAAAAAAAAATGCCAACACATTGCGCTGTCTTATTTGTAATAAAATTCAAGATGAACCAGATATTGCTTTTAGTCTAAGCAAAGCTTTATACCATATTGAGTTCAACTTCCTTCACCTGCTTTACATTTTGACTGAATAACCAGCCCAGAAAAATACGTCCATATATAAAAATAAAACGCCAAATCTTTTTTTCTCTGTATATGGCGGTAGATAGGCCTCTGCTTATCATAAAACAGCTTGAGGAGCATGAACTCATGAAATTCGTGTAATCTTTACACAAGGGAATAAAAAACAACAACAACAGATGGTGTTATCATTGTCGACTGAGTAGGTATGGAAGAAGAGCGATATCTGATTAAAGGAAGGCTTCTGAGGTCTATCAAGATAGGAAGGTTTGAAAAGGCATGTTTGTTCCAGTCTCTGTTTCAGGAGATGACAGGCCCTCAGAATATATGAATGATCAGACTCGACCTGTCAGAAGTCATGAATCGTATCTCAGAGATCAGATCTAAGTAGAGTTTGGTTAAATGATTTGAAGCATCAGGATGATATAGAATATTATTAAGAGATTTAATCAATGAAAGTTTCCATTTGATCGATAAACAAGACATTTGCAGATGTAATAAGGAGTCTTGTAGGTATAAATACCTCGAATCTGGATGGTAAGGAATGAATATAGAAAGGAGTTAAGTGGTGTGCTACGCTGATAAAAGTAAGACGAAAAAAATATAAAGAGAGAGATTGAGATTGAAAAAAAAAACTGGTTTATTACATTGTACATATAAGAATATATAGGGTTATTAAGAAAAAGAGTAAAATTAAATATTATTTTCATCAGACGAATCCCACTGATGGTCGTCTGGTATGATGTCACATTCCGCCCTGAAGTCGGACAGATCTTCCCGACTATTGCCATGTCGAGGAATAGCTTCAGACCTCTGCTCAGGCCTAAGGTACTTGAGGATGTCCTTCCTCTTAGAAGGGGAGACTATATCTCCTCCCTATAATAGTCTTTACACAAAGGTTCTAGGATGGTGTTGGCATTCAAGCTCTCGAACAACTCCTCTGCCTGTTGTAAAGTGGTCTGTAGAGACTGTTTCTTTTGGAGCTTCGGTGTATGTTTGGAGAGCGAGAGAATACAATAATTTATATATATTATTATTTTTAAAACTTAATTTATACGTATTATGTAAAATACTTGAATGTATATCATATGATAAAATTGAAATATTCACAGTACCATATATATGAACTCCACAATAAAAACTATAAAATAATATTCAAAAATTAGTGTTTGCAAAGGATATAAATATATATATATATTTGTAATGAATATATATATTGAGAGAGAGTTGTGTGTATGAGAGATATTTTAGCAATTTATATAAAATAGCTTAAAATTGTTGTTGTTGTCGTGTCCAATGAAGAACCTCTGATGTCTCCATACATCTCTATCACAGCAGCAGCAATTTGCTCTTCATTGGAAAATGGGTGCCGTTACCACGTTAGTCACCTTGGAAACGAAGTAGAATTTGGTCGAATATTCCAAGGGTTCCGGGGGGACCCCGCAGAGAAGTGTGGTTGGATTTCTCCCTCCCAGCTTTATATTAAATTAAATAATGACAACATATTCTCTAGAAGGTCTTTATAATTTTATATGAATAATTGTATTTTTCAAATATCATACTCTATTATTGTTCATTTATATCTATCTTTTCCCTCTCTCTTTAAATAAAATAAAAATGACCATGAACATAACTCATAATTTTTTAAATGTTGGTGTGTGTAAATTTTGATCAACTTTCTTTCATAATAATATATTTATGCAAATATGTTTAGTCCCATCTGGAAGGGAGTAGAAAGAAAGGTGAGAAATATACCGAAAGAAGATAAAATAAAGTTGAAATCTAAGATATAAACATGGCCGCAGGTTAGTAAGTTGTTTTCAGCTTCGTATTTGAGACAGAGAAGTCTGAATATTCTGTTTTCCCTTGAATCGGCTGCAAATGTTTCTTTGTACAGTGCTTGGTTAACAGTTTCTTTGTACACCTCATTCACATAACATGCCATAATACAAGTCAAAGTATAATTCAACGAATGATGAAATAGAGTTACTATCAATTGGCTTATATTTTTTTCATAAGCTCCAGTTGCTGTTATCAGTTGCATTATTACAAATAAGAATTTCAATAATAATAGAAAAATTGGAATTGAATATGTTCTATTGAAAGATTTCATTATATTTGCAAAATAATTTAAAAGAGGTATAATATCATCTGAATTGTCAAGATCATCTTTTATACTATCTATATATCTTTTGAAATAAAGCAAATTAATTTAAATTTTAAAAATTGAAAACTTGTAATAAATTCAGATATAAAATAACAAATTACATCCAATGATAATATAAAAACTCCATTTATAAAAATATTGGAATTGTTTTTAATATCAATATCAAGAAATGTTATAAAATTATATAATCTATTTATAGCAATTATATTATTTATAATGAATAGAGCTACAAATAATTCAATAATCAATTTAAGAGAAAGGCTACACAAAACCTTATTATAAAATATTGGTAATGAATTTCCAGATTTGTAAAAATAAAATTATATAATAATAATACTATGGAAGTGAAAAGATAAATTACTAGAAAGTACATGAAAAATGGAGGGAAATCTAATTTTTTCATAACCTTTAAATACTTTATAATCTTTATCAAAATATATATTCATTGATTTAGGATAAAATAATATAATTAATATCACAGGATTTTTTAAAGTAAGCCACAAATTATTTATTCTATCCATTTTTAATGCAATTCTAGAAAATTGTCAATTTATATATTTATTTTTATTAAATATATACAATAAATAAATTTATAATATACTAGACGCCGACCCGGGCTTCGCCCCAGGATTGACCCGTGTGCATATCTACCCGAGTGATATATATTTAGATTAGATTTTTTTTAAATAATTGTTTTTACTCAAGGGAATGTTTGTAGTCTAGTACGTTGATATAATCAATCTATCTGAATATTAGGAAAGGTAAGGTATTTTTTTTGTAGGGTGATGCTCTGAAAAAGAACGCTATACCACTTTATCACTAAACAAATTGGCGAGTCAAAAATAAGCAACCTAAACAATCCATTAGCTTTGCAAGATAAGAACAGAAATAGAGAAATGCATGCAAAATTTTCAACACAAATCAAAATCTTTAATCCTCATTATTTTTTTATTTTTATTTTTTTGCTTATCCCTAGTACACGTGGTGCAGGCCATGATAAGCATGGTGGGTAGTTAGCGACTGCTTTTTACTGTAAGCGCACCACATGTCTACACATGTGAAAGCAGTTCGACTTTGCACTTACAAATGTGCCAGAGCCCCGTTTGGTTACTTGCACTCGCTGGTGGGGTTGGACTTTTGCAAGAATCGGGGGGCCATTGGAGCATTTTTTTTTTAAACAGAAAAAAGTGTCCAATGCGGGGATCGAACCCGGGTCGTAGTGGTCGTATTTTGTTTCTATTACATTACATGGAATAGTTTTTTTTTTTTCTAATAAAATTTACTGACCTCTTTGTTCACTGAAACCGAAACAATGTGTATGTTAGACCACTCTTTGTTCAACCTTACACATTGTTTAGGTCTCTTATTAGGTGCAAGATGTATACTTATGCTAAAATGGTAATTTGGGTAAACATAGGTAAGAATCGGGGGGCCATTGGAGCATTTTTTTTTTAAACAGAAAAAAGTGTCCAATGCGGGGATCGAACCCGGGTCGTAGTGGTCGTATTTTGTTTCTATTACATTACATGGAATAGTTTTTTTTTTCTAATAAAATTTACTGACCTCTTTGTTCACTGAAACCGAAACAATGTGTATGTTAGACCACTCTTTGTTCAACCTTACACATTGTTTAGGTCTCTTATTAGGTGCAAGATGTATATTTATGCTAAAATGGTAATTTGGGTAAACATAGGTAAATTCATGTTGGGCCAGTATTGTTCAGCAAGCCAACACATATATAACATTACGGTATGAAGCAAGTTGTGCTAAAACTAATATTTCCAATCAAATTATCAAAAATAACACATACTATGTAATATAAACACATGTATGTAAAATAACCAATAATTAAAAACCATAAATTTTTCTAACACAGTATACTTCTTAAGTAAGAATACCTTACCATGAAGGTTTAAAACCCTACACATTGAAACATGTGAAAAATGTAGCATGTGTGGTGTATGATGGGCTTGAAGAGAAAATATTTAAAAAAGATATTTATTGAAACTTTTGTAATACCACACAAAATATGCATATTTACAGTTACAACTTGTCTAGCACCAAAAGATGTCATTTGGAATATAGAGTTATATCTACGGATATGCAGCAAGAAGGACTTCGATAGAGGATGTAGGCCAGAGAGCAAAGAGAAAATAGGTTCTGGAGGGGACTCAATAGCAGGTAGAGAAACTCTACCTTGTTTACAACAGAGGCCAAAGGGTTCATCTCTAAATCTCAAAGCAGAGCAAAACTGGCATACCCGAGACATTTGGCCTATATCGACAGATGAATCAGCTTTATAATCAATATGGGTATTATACTGCAAACCTGAAAACGGCTTATGAGTCCAAAGCTGAATACGCTGAACAGGAACTTGCATAGTTTGTGCAGCTGCGACGCGGGCTTCAGAATACCTAAGACGGCGAAGCGCACGACGCGTCTCACTTTGAAGTGGTGTCTCAATAGCTATAGCATTCCTATATCTCCTGGAAGCAGCCGTATTCCTACCAATTAAAGGTCGGCTGCGGCGAGGCATATTCTGAAAAAAAATATTGAGATTAATAACAAAAGCTTAAAAACCAGCAATTTATAAACAAAGCATAAAAAATACCTGTCTTTTTGAGGTAAAAATCAAAATTCCTAAATTTTTTCTTCAAAATAACCTTCCAGATATGTTAAAAAGATTATAAAAAACTAAAACCATATTATTAAAAAAAAAAAAAAAGCTAAAAAATTAATGTACAAAACCATTTATCATTAAAAAGCCTCAAAATAGACCAACCGCAGGACACGGCAATGAAAAAGCATGCTTTTTTGAGGAAAAAAATAGAAATAATTTTCTAAAATACAAAATACAACCCCTATATATATATGTTAAAAAAAAAACTATAAATAATCTAAATATAAAATACTTAATCAAATGAATTAAAATATCTTAAATAAAATTTTGAAAAAGGACCTCAAAAAGACAAATAAATGAATCTGTTAAAGAAATCCCTCGCTTATTTAAAAATATAAATAACCTATTTTTTAGATACAACCCATATATGTAGAAAATATAATAAATAAACTGTATTTAAAAGATAAAAGCAATAATTAAAAAACTCCATAAGAAAATTTAAAAAAGGACTTCAATAAATAAATACCAAATATTTCGAATTAGAGCAGTTATTTTAAACGGCGAATTAGATCAGTTATATCTAAAAATGAAAATATATATAAATAAATAAAACATACAAAATATTTCAAGAGCAGTTATTAAGCTACGCTTGGCATCATAAATGTTCGCATGTAAAGCTATTTCAGGCCTTACATATTTCTAACAACCTTTTTGAAATAGGTTTTTGAAACATGGAAATTATAATACTTCAAATAAATAGAAATAGAGTGAACACAAATAAAACATACCAAATATTTCGAATTAGAGCAGTTATTTTAAACGGCGAATTAGATCAGTTATATCTAAAAATGAAAATATATATAAATAAATAAAACATACCAAATATTAAAAATTAGAGCAGTTAGCAAGAAGCGGAAAGTAAACACTTTTGAAAGTATAAATACTTTTACTCTGTTGAATTTTTTTGTATTTTATCGATAACAGCAAAGTTATGTATTTTAAAGTTAGGAAAAATATTTTGATGTTAAGCAAAACCTGCTCCATCTCGTTTTACATAAATGTTGAAAATTTGGTTGATATTGATGCATTGTAACGAAAGTTTATAGTGATGTACTCTTATGAAATTTGCATTTTATTAATATAGATATTGTATCGTAGAAATCAAATCTTTGTATATCTGGAGATGTGAAAGTATTTATTAATAACGTCACCTCGACCAGTCAACAATTATTAACAAATTAACAAAACTATCTACAGCTAGAGAATATCGAGCAAACAAGCTAGGCATCTAAAATATTATTTTAGAAATATTAATTAATAAAAATCTGTTTCACATATTTCATTGAATAATTAAATTAAATAATAAAATATTTCTCGCCACACAATATAGTTATAAAAATATAATTGATTTAGAAAATACCAAATATTTACACATGATTGAAGAAGTTGAAGTTGGTTGTAAAGCATAATTTTAGTGTCCTTTCCTTTCTTTTCCTCTTTAAACTCTACTCAAATCTTGCAATTATTCAATTGTTTATGTAATATAGTATCTGAATTTAGTGTTGTTTCTTGACGCAAGCATTCCTTGTGGGGTTATCGCGTCTGATTTTATAATAAATAAATAAATAAGAAAATAAATATCCAAAATTTTCATTAAAAGACATGCATACATATTATTTTAATTTGAATATAATACATTAGGTTTTTATAGAGTAAAGCCACAAATTATTTATTCTTTCCATTTTTAATGCAATTCTAAAAGATCTTTTGCTGAATATACAAAATGAATAAATATATAAAATAGTTATGAATATATAATTAATTTAGAAAAATACCAAATATTTACATATGATTGAAAAAGTTGAAATATCCAAATATTTCATGAATAGACATCCATACGTTTTAGTTGAATTTTAATTTAACAATTAATATAGTTTATTTATCAAAAGTGTGTTCACTGCATATATACCTCTCGTAATATATATCTCGTAATTTATGAAAATTCATATACATATTGTTATTAAATTATATTTTTACTGTTATATAAAAGTTAAATATAATATGCGTACTGTGTACCATCTCTTTGAGAGCAATGTCATTGAAATTTTGATTTCTTTTTTTTTCACCCATATCTGTTGCCTAGTTACTATGTTGAATATGGTTATTTATTATTGATAGGATCTTTTGTTATATTATAATCTCAGATATTATTATTATTGTCACTATAGCTCATAAATTAATTTATATTTATATATATATTATAGAGCGCGTGAATTATAGTTATATTTTGTTATGGTCTAACACAGAAAAACATTATAAAAAAATAGATGGAATTTTGCAGGGAAGATATTGATCTGTAAAAATAGAAGGGGGTCTCTTAATCAACATAGAAGTTTAATATTATTTAGTTTTAGTGTCTATATATATTTTGATTAGATAAGCGACCTTTTTTATATAATATTATACACAGGGTGATCCCCAAAAGTCTTTCACAACTTTAAATATTAAAGAGCAATTAGAGCAATGCGGTAAACACCATTGTGTTCAGGATGCAATGGGAATTTTTGGGGCAAATAATAAAAATTTCGAAATTGATTTCGGTTACAATTATATTCGCTAGATGGCGTTCTACCAGAATCGGAGATCAGCGACCAAATTGTTTGATAAATTGAAAAATATAACTGATCGACACGTATTTTTCCTTTTTGAATATCAGCAAAGAACCCTAATAATTGCAAATGATAAATTAATAAAACACCATTTCGGCAAAAGTAGAAGAATTGGATGACGATTTTTCAAAGCAATTCGAGATATGTAAAATAGGTAAATGCAAATTAAAACATGTAGCAAAAAAGAAATATTTTAGATGCGGTTTTGTGGAATACTTTATTATAAAAAACTTTTGATAATCAAAATTCACAATAATTTATAGTTTAAAATAATGATTTGCGCAAATGAAATAAACATGTTTACTTTAAAACATTTTATAAAGATTTATTAAAGTCAATGTGAAATATTTTATTATACATTTTTCTGTTACTCCTTAAAAGGTCGCATAAATTCTATAAATTAATGATATTCCAATTATTTTTAAATTTAAAATTAATAATTATATATTATGATTTTTCTATACATATAATTAAATTAATTTACAAACTAATATATATATTTCTAAACGGTAAAATCTTCCCAATTACATGCGTGGCAAGGATAAAATACTCAGGAGATAAGTTTCTTCATTGATTTATTAAGACATCAAGCTTTCGGGCACAGCGTGGCCCTTCTACAGGATCAATTGTATAAGAAAAATGTGATACACTATATACACGAAGAATAAATTTGCATATGTATTATTAGAAATTAGTTGTAAAATTTTGATATAATCGGTAATACTTAGGATTTTTGTTTAAAAAGAACATCGAGACTTAAGCAAATTAATAAAATTTGTTAAGAAGCAAAAAAATATACGAATATTAAAAGGTATTAAGATAAAAGCGTAATAAGACTAAAAGGACGTTCCCACGGTTCGACGGAAACTGTGCTAAAACTATGAGTATTTACAAGGTAAAACAGTTTAAAAGGATATTAAAATAAATGAACAAAACAGGGAATTCATGGGGTACATCAATGGCTATTTATGTAATAAGCTTATATACGGCTCAGGTACATCAATATGTCTGTTTATACTGTTAAACCTCAGAGATAGCTATGAATCCTGATACACGTTTTTACATGAAGAACCTCCTCAAAAAATCACTTGCGTTGGCAAGATGGAAGAAGCATCTTGCCTTTAACAAAATATGTGAAAATCAGGGATTCATTCCTTCATCTTTGCGTATGAAAGATCCGATCGGCAATCACTACTCTGCCAAAATCATCACAGAAACTCATTTTAAGCTACTACGAGCCCGCACTAAAGGTTGCTATTCACACATTCGTATCCTCACAAAATCAGTTAAAGGCCTCCTATTTCACCTGTCCACGCATTTAACAGTTCAATACATGGCTGATTTTCTTAGGAGAATCACAGAAAACATCAAAAAGCAAGATATCACCATTACAGCTAGACATAATAAGAAACTAACACATTGGTCCAAAAAATATAACTTCAAACTCGCACCGAACAATGCCCTACAAACAATAGTGAATCTCTCCAGTTTCCAGCCTACCACAGAGCAGGTAAACATATTATCTAAAGGACTTAAATATAGACCTCAAGCCAAAGCTAATACCATAACAATCATAGCAGGAGTAGAATAGTCCATTTTCCGCTTAAATCATCAAGAGAAGTTTAGAATCAGACAGCACACCGCAGCAGTCCTTAGCGACCACAACCAAACCCAACATACCTACCAAATTAACAAAAATGTATTGCGCTCACTAACGGCGAACAGAGATATAACCATCACCAAATCTGATAAAGGATCGCTTACAGTCATCATGAACACAGCCGAATACATTTCCAAGATGGACACAATCCTTGCTGATCCGCTCACGTTTACCCCCATATCCATAGATGATCAGAATACCGCAACCTCTTCTTTTAGAAAAGAAATCAACAATCTGCTGAGGAAGAAAATCATTAGATCCGAAGAATGCAAAATTTTTTGTCCAATATAATGTCAAAAGCTTATATTTACGGCCTACCTAAATTACACAAAGAAAAGTATCCCACTAAGACCCATCATCGCGTACCACCTCTCCCCTGCAGCTCCGTTAGCAACTTATATAGCCAAAATACTGGCCCCGATGCTCAGAGATAGTGACTCCCCGACGACCATTTCTTCCATTCCTGTTTTCATAGGTAAGTTACAACAAACAGCCGTTACACCTGGTACCATCATGGTCTCATTTGATGTTGTTAATTTATATCCCAGTCTCCCCCACCAGCTTATTTTAGACTGCACCACAGAATTTCTAATTGGACAAGGTTGCCCCACAGAGACCATTTCCAAACTCATTGCACTTATCAAAATCAGTCCTTCCCATAATATTTTTAAATTCAACCAATCTTACTTCAAACAGACCAAAGGCACCCCTATGGGTAGCCCATTATCCTTCCCCCTTTCAGAAATAGTGATGCGCAAGATAGATAAACGTATAGTTGATATCTTCCCTAACGACATTTTAATCTGGTCTAGATACATAGATGATGTCTTTGCTATAATCAATATTAACGCCTTTAATGATATACTCAACACACTGAATAATTTCTATCAAGACATAGACTTTACTTCTGAGACTGAAACATGTGACTCTTTGGCATTTTTGGACATACGCATAACAAAAACACGCAATAGATATAATACTGAAGTCTATTATAAACCCACCTTTCACCCAATGTATATAAATTTTTCATCTTTCTGCCCATTAAGCCATAAAATCAATACAGTAAGAACCTTGTCCAAGAGAATATATACCCACTGTTACACTGAGGAGTCAAAGCAGAAGGAAACAAATAACATAATTTCAAATTTAATGTCCTCTGGTTATCCTAAAAACTTTATTTTAAGGCATTTCTATAACCCATCCCGCACCAAGATATATGACAACTATAAATCCATCTGCACAATACCGTATTCCTTGCAAAGCATAAAAATAGCTAGAGAATTAAAGAACTTCGGCATCCGCACTTACTTTTCCAACACTCCCAGTATAGGCACTATCTTAAGGAACCCTATCACTAAAAACAACACGCCTCGGAACACTGTTCAAAGAAACAATGCTGTTTATTCCATAAAATGCAACGATTGCGACAGTGTTTATGTAGGTGAAACTGGCCGTTACATTAAAGACAGAATACAGGAACACGACAGAAACATCAGACATAACGATCCGAAATCACTTATTGTCCAGCACATTTCACAGACAGGACATAGTTTCAACACAACCGATCCAAAATCACATTATTCTAATATACCACATAAACACAAAAGATTGGTTGTCGAGGCCTTGCTATCTCTGAGGTTTAACAGTATAAACAGACATATTGATGTACCTGAGCCGTATATAAGCTTATTACATAAATAGCCATTGATGTACCCCATGAATTCCCTGTTTTGTTCATTTATTTTAATATCCTTTTAAACTGTTTTACCTTGTAAATACTCATAGTTTTAGCACAGTTTCCGTCGAACCGTGGGAACGTCCTTTTAGTCCTATTACGCTTTTATCTTAATACCTTTTAATATTCGTATATTTTTTTGCTTCTTAACAAATTTTATTAATTTGCTTAAGTCTCGATGTTCTTTTTAAACAAAAATCCTAAGTATTACCGATTATTTCAAAATTTTACAACTAATTTCTAATAATACATATGCAAATTTATTCTTCGTGTATATAGTGTATCATTTTTCTTATACAATTGATCCTGTAGAAGGGCCACGCTGTGCCCGAAAGCTTGATGTCTTAATAAATCAATGAAGAAACCTATCTCCTGAGTATTTTATCCTTGCCACGTAATATATATATGTTATCATCAAAGTGTTTTGATGTTGGAATGATAAGGAATTGGAGGTGCAGTCGTGAAAATAGGAAAAATAGTTATTTACCTATCAAGTAATCTTTTTCATTATCAATTACTTGAGCAAATTATACATTGAATATTTATCACAATTATATAGAATTCATAAAATTAATCCTATATTAGTGAATAAAAAAATAGGTATGTTAACTATACATATTTAAAACAATATTCAAAGTGTTATGTTCTAGATCTATGGTCAGGAATGAAAGAATAGTCAATGAAGAAAATAAAATACAGGTTTATAAAATAAAAAATATTTGCATTTTAGATTATATAATATATATGTTGTAATATATTTCAATATATACTTGGCTTCTGAAGTCAACTGTGCGGACGTGTTTTGCTTCGCTCGTCTCGTTAAGCTAAGTACTTTTTTCTTCCCTCTTTTCAATTTAATTAACTTATATATATTTCTGTCCTGAATTATTATTTATATCATAAGTATAGTATTAATATCACTTTAATAAGATTTTACTTTTTTTTCCCTTTCTTTTGGACAGAAGACATGAATTGTATTTTGAAATCAATAGATGTTAAACTCGATGGAATATTAATATATTTTGATAACAAATTTGAAACTAAAAAAAAAAATCAAAAATAATCTAACAAAAATGATATAACTTACTTATCTTCAATGATTAACCAAGCAAAAAATGGAATTGAATCTATATCCGAGTAAAATAAACAATATACAATAGATAGTTTGACAGAAACAATAGAAAAGGCTATAGATAATAAACTAGATAAAGTTCTTACAGAGATTCCGAAACAGACACCTTCCTATGCTCAAGTTGTGCGACAGGAAGCAGAACTAATTAAAATAAAACAGCAGTCATTCAAAGATGAATCTACTTTAATTGTGGATTTAAATTATGGTGTACCTAATTCTGATGCACTTCAAAATATTTCTAATAATATTAAAAATGTGAGAGAAAATAGTAAAACATTAAGATTAATAGAATTATAAACGCTAAAAAGTCTGTAATTATAAAGGTTCCAAACCAAACTGATAACAAAATACTACTGCATGAATTAAACAAATCAGAAGATTTGAAATTGATTAGTAAAATTTACATACCGACACTAAGAGATCCAACTATAGTAGTCAAAAACGTATCCAAAATTACAGATACGGCGAACTTCGTTCAAACCATATGCAGAATGAATTCTGATCAAGAAAATTTGGAAAATGAAATAAAAGTTTTATTTACAATGAGATCTAACTCTCCATATCACAATATAGTATTAAGAGTAACTCCTAAAGTTTACCAAATTTTAAGAAAAATGGGTAATGATATATACACCGATTTTGAGCGATGTTCTACACAAGACAGAATATTTGTAAGACAATGCCAGAATTGTTTTGAATTTAATCCGAACCACAAAACAAAAGACTGCCAAAACATTAAAATATGTAAAATATGCGGTGTACAGGATAGCCACAACTGTACTGAAGTATAAAAACCATTCTACAAACCATAAATCAAATTCAAGTGAATGCCCGATTTACAAATCACAAATAGACAGAATTATCCAAAGGACACAATATTCACAAATATACGAGGGAAATGATGTATCAAATACATTTTGAAGCTCAATCTTAAATAGATTAATATCCTATATGATTGAAAATGTGAGATGTATTCAACAAAATGTAAGGAAAAGTTTTACTGCGATAAGGGAGCTACAGGCCAACACTAGAAATGACCCACCTGACATTCTTTTGATTCAAGAACGATATGTTTTACATAAACTACTAAATTCTATTGGAACGCTTTTATTTAGTAATTAAATCTTTTTAGTATTGGTTTCACTGAATAATTCTCTAATATCTAGCATATTTTCATTATAAAATATTCCTTGAAACATTTTTAATCTGTAAATTGCTTTTCTCGAATAAACACAATACTTTACAATTTGATTTCATTTAACTAAATTTTCTTACCAACCCTTTGTACATATATCAATTGTGTTGATAAGTATATATTTCTTATCTTTTCTTCTAACTAACTTGCATATTAATTCTGTACATATTTAAAATATCTTTCTTTCTCTACTTTGAAAATTTTGTTAATTTTTAAAGTGCAAGTGTCCCTAGGGGGACATAGCGCTCAAAGTCTAAATAAAGGAATAAAGGAATGATATATATGAATAAAATGAATAAATTGTAGTACAATATTAAAAATATATATAATAATTTTATTATTATATTTTATCCCAAAATGTTACCAATTATATTTGATAAAGATCATCAGATTTCCAAAGGTTATAGATATTTAAAATTTCATATTATTTTCATTGTAATTTCTTTCAATTTATTTTGTATTTTTCAAGGAATTAGTCTAATTCTTCTATGTATTTGTAAATCAGAAAAGCCAATTCCCCAATTTTTAAATAAGAACTTTAATATCCTCTCGAATAAATTAACTGTTATGTTCTTTGTAGCTTTATTCATCATAATTTGTTTAATTAAAATAAAATTATGGTATATGATAATCATGTTTAACGATATTCAAAATGATTTCAATAATTAATTATATAGTGTTCTATTATTTTCAATAGATACCACTTGCTACCTTATAGCTGATTTCATTACAAGATTTACTTTCTAAAATATCAAATCAATTTATTTAATTTCAAAAGATATATAAATATTGTGAAGCATGACATGAAAAATTCAGATAGAGTGGAATCGATGCCAATATTGGTTTCACCTTGTAACGTCGTCAAGTGGAGATTTCAGATGGTGAGGCTGAGTCCATTGATGATATTGAGGAAAGAGTTGTCAGAGTTCCAGCATCGAGGAAATTGGTGGAAGCAAGACAAACTGGAGATGCGGAATTTAAAGTAAAGGGATGCTATTTGCCTGATCGCCCTGTATTTGGGTGTGAATCCAAGGCTGCGCCTGTGCGGCCAGTATTTGACGACGCTTCCTGTCGAGAACGCAACGGACTCTCGTTGAAACGATATTTGAGGAGGAGACCCAGTCTATTGAGAGGAATCCCTGCGATAAGGATAAAACTTCGGGAGAATAAATTCGGGGTTTTGGCCGACCTGAAAAGATATTTCCGGTTGATGGTCATTAAGAAGAATGATTGGGACTACCTCAGATTTCTTTGGAAGAAAAAGATGGACAACTGATGGTTTTTGGGCGGGAAATCGTTGTAGACGATTTTAATTAAGTGCTCCGTACCTCAAAATCCGGAAGAAAAGGAAATGGTTGAATGATGATGCAAAGGTTGGAGAGAGTAAAACGCTTTCTAAACAGGGTTGTACCATCCAGATCACCTATGTGAAGAGAGAACCAATAGAAAAAGGTTCAATTGGCAAATATCTTCCAAACGATAAAAAGCAACTTGTATCGAAGGAAACTGTTTCTGGAGCTGTAGTAACTCCAATATTATATACTCCGGCCAGTTCTCCAAAGGGGCAAGTGCCTACTCCGGCGAAAGGTCTTAATTTAGGAGACAAGTCTCCAGAAAAGTCTGGTAAAAGTGCTAAACTGGAAAGGATTGCGAATCCGGTAGATTATAGGACTATTATTGAGTGGTTTGAGATCTCTAAAGAAGATTTCGGAATCCTATGACTGCTCTAAGCCTTCAGACGATACCTCTAAACCTTCAGACGATACCTCTAAGCCTGCAGACGATGCCTCAGCATCAGATCCTGATTCTTCAAAAGGTAAAGCTCAAGGTTCTTAAGAGGTTCCAGAAATTGCAGTGGAAGATTCTGACGAAAAGTCTGCAATTGAGGATTCTCAACCTTCAGGGCCTCTTGATGTGGAGGGTTCTGGAGTGGGGGCTTCAAGCGATGTAGAGGTAAGAGCTCAAACAAAGAGCCCTAAAGCCATATCTTCCAAAATACTTTGCATGAAGAAAGAAGAATCCAGCATAGACTTGGAAGAGGAAGACACTGGAAGAAACAAACCCTCTCCGGCCTCAATCACCTTCAAGGCCCTAGAAACCACAGATTCTAAAGAAATTGATCTGACGATTTTGGGCAGCATTGCGAGAGAGCATTGCGCACAAGGGATCACATTTGAACAGTCCAGGGTTATAGGGACATTGGGTTTGGGATGGATCCAAGGTGAAGACTGTTTCTTATATGAAGTTCAGTCGTTGGAAAAGACATCGGCGACTACCACGAGCGAAATGCTTTCCTTCATCGCCAAGTTATAAGATCCCTTAAGATGGTTGGCATCTGTCCTTGTAACAGGAAAAATAATGGTTCAAAGGTTGTGGTTAACGGGATTACATTGGGATGATCCGATGGATGAGTCATTGATTGAAACATGGACTGATTTTCTAAGGAAGTTTGAGAATACCCCGATGGTTGGGTCTCGGAAGGAATACCCAGGGAGTAAAATTGCATGGATTCGGTGATGACTCTGAAGACGCCTATGCGGCAGCTGTTTACGTAAGAATTCCCACTGATGATGGAGTCAGTGTAAGACTGTTGGCATCAAAGACTAAGTTGGCTCCCATGCGGAATATGTCAATTCCACGCTTAGAATTGTGCCCCGCTCTTCTGCTGACCAGACTAGTGAAATATATAATGAAAGAGTTGAGTATCAAACTGGAGAGTGCTACCTGTTGGTCCGATTCTACCATAGTCTAGAGTTGGTTAAGAACTATGTCTGGAAATCTCCCCACTTTCATCGGCAATCGTGTCGCGGAGATTCAGAGTTGTCCACAGGTCAGGGAGTGGCGCTGTGTTCCTACAGAGATAATCCAGCGGATATTGCCTCGCGAGGAATTCTGGGGTCCGAGCTGAAATAGTCTTCCATCTGGTGGACAGGACCTACCTGGTTATCAGCAGAATTAACAGAATGGCCCAGAAAGCTTCCTGTGTTTGAGAACCAAAGTCAAACTGAGCCCCTGAGTGTTTATGCCCTCAGTGAAACACCTTTCTTGGTGGCTATCGGAGAGATGAGCTCAACCTTTAATGGATATATCCGAAAAGGTGGCCTGGATGTTGCGTTATTTCCATAATTGCCGCTACAGCGCGGAGCGATATCAGTCGCACTTGACCACAGCTGAACTGAGAAGTGCTCATCGGAGAATTCTTCAATCAATTCAGTTCCAGCATTTCAGGGAAGAAATGAGAAGTTTAACCACTTTAGGATCAATGAAGCGCACGGGCAAGATTTATGGTTAACACCGATCCTCGACGATCAAGGAATCCTTGGAGTCGGCGGTAGATTAAAATGGGCTCCATCTATGATATATGAACAAAAACATCCTGCGCTGTTGCCGTCATCAGGACAGGTGGCTCAGATTATTGTTAAAGCGGTTCATACGCGGACTTTGCACGGAAGTGTGCGCCTGATACTGTCCACATTGAGACAGAAGTATTGGATACTGAGAGTAAAAGATCAGGTGAAGAAGATGCATTCGAGAGTGCGTGACATGTTGTCGATACAATCGCGTCACTCGAGGCCAGCTAATGAGCGATTTACCCAAGGAGAGATTAACACCGGGTAAACCCTTCTCAATAAGTGGTGTAGATTATGCTGGACCTGTGAACCTTCGAATGTCCAAGGGTAGAGGTCGAAAGACGGAAAAGGGCTGCATCTGTCTATTTGTGTGCTTTGTGACCCGAGCCGTACATCTTGAATTGGTCCCAGATGCCTCTACACCCACCATCATGTCGGCTTGTAGCGCGAGGAGGGCACTGCACTCGGCTATATGGTGACAAAGGAACAAGTTTTGTAGGAGCTGCACGACAGTTGCGTTCACGTTTCTATCTGGCTCAAAATCAATTAAAAGAACTGGCTGCCGTGTTAGCTAATGATGAAAATTGATGTGACCCATCAACTCGGGGAGGAATGTTTGAGTTTATTATTATTATTTATTATTTTGATCTGTGTAAATGTTTTATTATATTTGACCATGAGTGCCTGGTTACGTGTGTGTGTTTGATTGTATATATAGTGTGTTTGGAAATAAAATGTGTGTTAAGTTGTGTTAAGTTGAGCTTTATGAGACTGGTGTTTTCACAGTAGTTAGAGCTCGGAAAGCACGCTTCATTTAGGACAAGACCTCGGCGCTTACTATACCTCTAGGCGGAAGAGTAAAAGGAAGGAAACCAGCCAGAAGAAGATCGGCTAACAATCTCAAATATAATGAAATATTTAAATAAAACCTTTGCCATTCCTATTTTTATATTATTATTGAAGTTCATACTTACAATAATCTTAATAATTTCAGTGAATGGATCTAATGAGAAAAGTTTCATCAAAGTAGCTGTAATATTTTTAATCATTTCATAAATTATATTGTGACTTGTTATATGGCATATACTGTAAATAAATAATATTAAGATACCATCAACAAGGCACTGTACCGCGAAACCTTTGAATATAATTCAAGAACAGACGTCATCTTTAGATTTCTTTGTCTCAAATACGAAGCTGAATCCAATCTATTGACCTGCGGTCATATATATACTGTTGATCTTAGCTTCATCTTGTCTTCTCTTGGATTCTTTATCACCTACTTCTCTATACCTTTCCAGATGGGGCTGAATTTGTTTGATTAGATTTGTTATTCTGAGAGAACATCTATTTTTGTTTATTATTCATATAAAATTATACTTTGAGGGTCATTTGTCTCTTACTAAAGGAAGAAAGAAAAATATATAAATTAATATTACTATATTATCAGAGGAAGATTAAATCCATAAGGCCAAGAAACATATTGCCTCACGACTTTTTCTTTTTTGATAATATACTGCTCCAGATGATTATTCAATTTGTCATTTACTAAAATATTGAAATATCAATTATGAAGCAGACCTACGGTAAAAAAGCCGTTCTTCAAAATAAAATGTAGTGATCTCTTGTATGAAGGCAAAAACTAGTTATATTTATTAGAAGATAATCATCAGATTTCAGATTTTATAAACGTAGATGAAAATAAAAACTAAATTTTATACATATCAGGTGGTTGAAGGAAAAAAAACATCTCTTGATGGCGAAAATATATTTTTTGAACACCAAGAAGTTACTTATTTAATTTTATAAAGTATTTCTCAAAACATCTTTTGAATTATATTATTTTTTTTTTTTTTGTAGAACGTCTCCAGATAGTAGAATGTGATAATCCTGTTGAAGGACTGACAAGTCTGAAAGCTTGAAAATAAAAAGTTGCACAAGAAACTTAACCCTGGAAGCTTCATTTATTTTATAATATTGTAATGAAGATAAAGAGCGGGAGATTCCAGATAAATTAAACCAGTTTATTTGCTGTTACAACTATAAATGCGCTGCACGGAAGTGAGTGCCAGCGCGCAGAAAAAGAAAAGAAAAATGATCTTAACTATGTAAAACAAAAATAGTGATATATATATGCAAAATTTAATTTTGCATAAAACAGAATAAAAGAAATAATGTATAACTATTATTTACAAATACCTTTTACATTGCCCCTTCCCTATAAAGGGCTGTGTCCTCACAGCTAGAAGAATCACCCCTGGGGCAAAGGGCTCACGTGTTCCTAGTCCTCCTGTCCGATGGGTCCATGGTAGGGCTTCATCCTTAGCACATGCACAATGTCCTTGGTTCGATGTCGTCTTCCTTGATCTTCAACTGGTCTCACTTCATAAGTCACATCTGATAGTTTCCGGGTCACATGGTAAGGTCCAAAATAGCGTCTCATCAGTTTCTCGCACAGCCCTACACGTCGTACTGGTGTGTAAATCCACACCAGGTCGCCTAGATGGTACGCCACTCTCCTGTGTTTTGAGTCATAGTTTGTTTTATTGACTTCTTGTGCTTTCAGAATGTGGAATCGTGCAATTTGGCGTGCCTCTTCTGCTTTGGTTTCCAATTCTTGAATATATTCGTCACTATCGGTGGTTTCTGGATAGGGAAACAGCGCGTCCAGTGGGGTTTCTGCCTCTCTCCCGTGAACTAAAAAGAACGGCGTGAATCCAGTTGCCTCTTGTTTCGCGGTATTGTATGCGAACGTGACAAAGGGTAGAATCTCGTCCCAATTCTTTTGATCAAGGTCTACGTACATCGACAGCATATCGGCCATGGTTCTATTCAGCCTCTCCGTAAGACCATTGGTCTGAGGATGATATGCCGTAGTGGACCGTTTGATGATCCCACAGCAGTTGGCCAACTCTTGGATCAACTTTGACTGGAAGTTGCGGCCTCGGTCCGTCACGATTTCCCGAGGGGCTCCATGGATCAGTATCACCTCCTCCAGAAGAAAATTTGCCACCCCTTGGGCATCCCCAGTCGCTAAGCTTTTTGTAATTGCGTATTTAGATAAATAGTCAGTACATACTATAATCCATCTCTTCTTGTTTCTTGATAATGGAAATCGTCCAAGTAAATCTATACCTATCTTTTGGAATGGTCGGCTTGGGGGTGGTATAGGAACCAGGTGTCCAGGTGGCAATTGTGGGCTGTTCTTTCTGCGTTGGCATTCTTGGCAGTGGCTGACATATTTTTTCACACTTCGGTAGAGTCCCGGCCAAAAGTACCTCCGTATCACCCTACCATATGTTTTGGCGAAACCCAGATGGCCTGCCATGGGAGCGTCGTGTAGCTCTCTCAATATGTCAGATCTGAGCCGTCTTGGCACGACGAGTAATAGAGATGGGCCGTTTGGGTCAAAGTTCTTCTTATAAAGAATCCCATTCACAATTTTGAAACGGTTGTCCTTGGAAGTACTGTCTGACAACCCATCAAGAATTTTCAGAATATAGGGATCTTGTTTCTGTTCATCTTTGATGTTCATAATGGTTGACAAAAATGGAAAATCATCATACATTTCGTCAACTTTGTCTTTTATGGGATTTCTGGATAGACAATCAGCGTCCCGATGTTTCATTCCAGTTTTGTAGGCGATTGAGATGTCGTACTCTTGCAGCCGAAGAGCCCATCTAGCCAGTCTACCCGAAGGGTCTTTCAAGTTCGCCAACCAACATAATGAATGGTGATCGGTTACCACCTTGAACGGACGTCCAAATAGATAAGGCCTGAATTTGCCGATCGCCCATACGACTGCAAGACATTCTCTCTCGGTAGTGGAATAATTCCGCTCGGCCTTTATTAGAGTACGAGATGCGTAAGCGATAACCCTCTCTCTCCCTGCATGAATCTGTACCAGAATAGCCCCTATTCCAAATCCACTAGCGTAGCAATGTACCTCTGTTGGTGCGCTCACGTCGAAATGCCCTAGGACGGGTTTTGAGGAGAGGGCTCGCTTTAGGCTTTCAAATGAATTTTCTTGTTTCTCTTCCCACTTAAATGTGGATGATTTGCATAAAAGCTCGTTGAGTGGTCTTGAAATGTCGGCATAGCCTTTAATGAATCTTCGATAGTATGACGATAACCCTAGAAAACTTCTCAGCTGTTGTAAGTTCGCCGGAGTTGGAAATTCAGCGATGACCTTTATTTTTTCATAATCAGGTCTAACTCCATCTTGGTCTATTTGATGTCCGAGAATTTTTATTTGGTCAGCTCCGAAACAACATTTTCTTAAATTGAGTCGCAACCCAGCCTTTCTGAAGCAATTCAGAACAGCGCCTAAACGCGAGAGATGTTCAGAAAAGGTGGCCGAGTAGACAACGACGTCGTCTAGGTAACAAAGGCATGTTGTCCATCTGAGCCCCCGCAACAAGCTGTCCATCATTCTCTCGAATGTTCTGGGGGCATTACAAAGCCCAAAAGGCATCACTTTAAATTCAAAAAGTCCGTCTGGTGTGATGAATGCCGTCTTTTCTCGGTCTTCTTCGTCTATTTCAATCTGCCAGTAACCTGTTTTAAGGTCCATCGTCGAGTACATTCGTGCTTCTCTCAAACAGTCCAGAGCATCGTCTATTCGGGGAAGAGGGTAGACGTCCTTTTTAGTAATCTTGTTCAGTCCTCTGTAATCTACACAAAATCTCCAAGAACCATCTTTTTTCTTCACCAAGACGACAGGTGATGCCCACGGACTCTCCGATGGCTGAATGACGTCTGCCTCTATCATCTTATCAACTTCATTCTGAATTATCCTACGTTCTGCTGGGGACACTCTGTAGGGCATACGCCTTATCGGTGCACTATCGCCTGTGATGATGCAATGCTTTATTGAGTCTTGAGATTTTCTACTGGTGATAACTGGGCCAAATATTTCAGCATAATGATTGACTAGTTTTAGCAGCTCCTGTTTTTCCTCTGGCGCACGTTCTGGAGCAATACACGGCTCGATATTTATCTCGACGCTAGATTGATCACACGGCGGAGTGTTTTCGGCGGGATGTTGGGAATCGTCGATTGAGCAAATACCACACTCATCAATCTCCGAAAAATAGGCAACACACATTCCAGAGGGAATCAGACTTGTCTGAGTGCTGAAATTGGTTATCCATAGTTCCGCCTTACCGTGTAGCACTGTAATAAGTGACGCTGGGATTGATATTTCTTTGTCCAAGAGCAGTTTCCTGGAGCCTTCAGCTATCATACTCTTTCTCCCTGCAACTTCGGACGTAGAGACAGTTATCATTTTACTAGATTTAGGAGGCACAATGTATTCCTCTTCGACAAAAAAGCGTTTTGAAGAATCTCTAGACTCATCATCAATCGTCTCTGAAAAGGCAATTTCAGATCGGCCACAGTCAATTATTGCTCTTGACGCTTCCAGCAAATTCCAGCCCAGGATAACATCGTGGCTGCAACCCGAAAGTACTAGAAACTCAAACGCTTGCATGAAGTTGCTTATTTCAAGTTTTACGATGCACTTTCCAATAGGAGACACAAATCTGTTGTTCGCAACCTTCAACGTCATTCGTGGACCTTCAAACATCACGATGTTCAACTTTCGACGAAATGCATCCGATATTACAGAGTACGAAGCGCCTGTATCAACTAGTGCTCTCACTTTGTTGCCATTAATAACTACCATTAAATAATTAGAATCTAGGTCGGCTTTCGTCGATGGAGGGTTTACGTCACTGGCGACCTCACCTCCCTTGAGGGTCGCGCGACTTAGTTTTCCCGGTTAATTGGCCTAGGAGAGCGGCTTGAACGTCTGCTGGGCGACTGGGACTGTCTTCTTTCTATTCCAAACCTTCCACGTCCTGGGTATGGGGATGAACTTCTTGGGGGAGTACGTCGATTCGTGACACCGAAATTGTCGTCGTTCGTCTCAGAATTCGAAGAGTATTGTGGGCGGTAAAAAAAATTTGGGTTGTAGTAGGTTCGTCCTCGTTTGTTGCACTCTATAGACTCATTTGCCCTTGCTTCCTGATATTGCCGACGACGTTCTCTGCAATATCGTACCACGTGTCCAGGCCTATTGCAGTGAAAGCATATAGGAATATTATCAGGAGTCCGAAATTCATCCGTTTTCCTCGAGGTGTATGGCTTGGATTCTCTTCTGGCATCTTGAACTTCGTGCCAGGGTTTATAGCCTCTTGTTGGGTAATTTGGGCGCTTGAGTATTGGCGCCAATGTATTCTCCGCTCTCTGGTAAACCTCATTTTCCAGTTGTTCAGAGCACGTGAGAGGGCTTTTGCATGAAAGGGCCTTGCCAACTTCCTCTTTTATAATTTTCCGGATAAGGCTTTCAAAATCTAGGTCACTGTCTCCCGAGATTGAAGCCACATTGGCAAGTCTTTCAAAATAAGCAACTCCAATTCTTTTTTTCTTACGGTCTTCTATTCTTCGGCACTGTCTGCTGAATTCGTCTACCGTTGCCATCTCAACGGGAAGGAGTGCTTGGAAGATGTCCTCCGCAACACCTTTCATCAGATGAGCCAATTTTTCGACTTCTCCCATTGCTGGATTGACTTGTCGACATAGGTTAAGGATGTCTTGGATGTAAGACTCAGACGGTTCACCAATCCTTTGTGCTCGTATTTTTAGCTTTGATTCAGCCTTTCGCACAAAATGCTCTTGATCACCAAATATCTTTAGGAATTCCTCCTCAAACCTTGGCCAAGAATTTAGGATTTCTTCTACGTTTTCAAACCAACATTTGGCCGTCCCTTCTAAATAGAAGATGACATTAGCCAGGCAAAGAGATTCGTCCCAACCATTGTGCCTGGAAACGCGATCATAGTCCCTTAACCATTGATAAGGACACTCCGAGTCCTTGCCTCCAAACGCAGACGGATTTCTTGGTTGCTGAAGACAGGTAAAGGATGTCCTAGTCGACTGGGATCCCTCCATTTCGCTTTTCACTGACATTTCAGTTTCCTGATCCAAATCGGTTGGCGATAAGCCTCGAAGTCTCCGGCTTCTTCTCCTTGATACGTCCACCTTCGAGAGGTAAATGGGATATTACAGCGTCTCCACCAGATTGTAATGAAGATAAAGAGCGGGAGATTCCAGATAAATTAAACCAGTTTATTTGCTGTTACAACTATAAATTCGCTGCACGGAAGTGAGTGCCAGCGCGCAGAAAAAGAAAAGAAAAATGATCTTAACTATGTAAAACAAAAATAGTGATATATATATATGCAAAATTTAATTTTGCATAAAACAGAATAAAAGAAATAATGTATAACTATTATTTACAAATACCTTTTACAATATTAAAATGCTGTGCTTGTTGAAAAAACTCGAATATTAAAAACAACATGACACATCTTTCTATTAATTCTGTTTAATTTTGATGATTCATTAGCATAAATAAAGATTTGATTTCCCCAATTATATAATGTTTTTATCATGGTACTAACATTTTAAGGTTTGTATATACAACTTTTTTATACACTGCGTGACATTGAAAATGGAACACCAAGAAATAGTGGCCAGAAAGTGATGAAACTCGGCAGACAGAGAGAGACAGGGACGAACAATAAGTGATCTTTATTTCAAAATGATAGTCATAATACAGAGCGAGAACGACGTCGGTTTAGTAGCAAGTAGGACCACCGCGGACGGCGATGCACGCAGCAACACGTCTAGGTAGAGAGTCAATCAGAGTACGGATGGCGTCCTGAGGGATGGCTCTCCATTCCCTCTCAACCATTTGCCACAGTTCGTCTTCTGAACGCGGCTGTGGCAAGGCATGCAAACGGCGTCCAATGATGTCCCAGACGTGCTCGATTGGTGAGAGATCAGGAGAGTACGGTGGCCAGGGAAGCATCTGTACATCTTGCAGAGCTTGTTGGCTAATGCGAGCAGTGTGCGGTCGGGCGTTATCCTGCTGATAAGGGCATTGGGTATCCCCTGAAGGTAGGGGAGTGTCACCGGTCGCAGCACATCATCAACGTATCGTTGGGCCGTCATAGTGCCCTGAATACGAAGTAAAGGTGACCTGGAATCATACGCGATTGCGCCCCAAACCATGATTCCACGTTGTCGCACGGTGGGGCGTTCCACAATTGCTGCCGGATTGGACCTTTCTCCACGTCGACGCCACACGCGTACACGGCGACTATCACTGGACAAGCAGAAACGCAACTCATCTGAGAACACGACCCTGTGCCATTCCGTCATCCACGTCGATCTAGCCCGGCACCATTCCAAACGTTGGCGCCTATTCAGTGGGGTCAATGGCAGTCTTCTTAGCGGACGGCATGAGTGCAAGCCATTAGCAACCAATCGACGGGAAATGGTTCTGGTCGAGACGGAATGATCTAGGGTGTCTTGCACATGTTGCAGGATGGCGGTACAAGTGGCTTGTGGGGCCGCCACTGCTTGTCGAAGGATACGCCGATCCACACGTGCTGACGTCACTCTGGTTGCACCGACATTCCTATAAATTGCCACATTTCCTTGTTCCAACCATCTTCTCCACAGTCGGTGCACCGTGGACGCACCAAGGTGTGTATCAGCTGCGATTTGACGTATGGACCAACCTGCCCTTTTCAGTCCGATCACCATGCCCCTCGTAAAAGCGTCTGTCTGCTTGAACTGCCTCCGTTTACGATGACCTGGCATTCTCTGTTATTACACGTGTCTTTTGACACAAGAACAAAATTTCTACAATGATTTTCCTTGAAGAAATAACGACACGAATACTGTCCTTTCTGCAAGTTCCTTCCCTTATATCTTACTCCATGTGCGCACGAGAGCTGCGCATTTTACATTTTTTGCATAACTCGGTTAGGCGCGTCTACCCTGAAATTTGCATAATTTTCTGGCCACTATTTCTTGGTGTTCCATTTTCAATGTCACGCAGTGTATTACAATATAATGCGGCTTTTGATTGTAGAACGACATTTCCCATCCCTGGGCTCTTTATCATTACTCTTTACAATTCATCCTTTCATACTTCATTCCTAAGGTTAGAAATAATCGTTATTTTTCCTTAAAATAAATTTCGATTTTTCGTTCTAAAGAATGTCGATATACAACTTTGTATACCTTCTTTTTCAAATAGGCTCGTTGAAGAATCCTAAAACTTGAAATCTTGCCATTCGAATGTTTATGGTGTAATAAAGAAACTTTGTGGTAGAGGTGTGAAATGTGTATTTTCTAAAATCACGAAATCGTGAGGTGAGAGATTTTTTTTTAAGGCTCAAAAAACCTTTCGTCTCAAGATTTCAGGATTTTCATTATTTTCTTCAAGCAATTATATAACCTAATATATGTACTTTCTCTACACCTACAAGTATTTTCAATTTCCCTATTATTTTTCTATATAACATTATACGGGGAAACAATATCACCTAATTTATTTATACATTTTACAAATATCTTAATTGATATTTTCAATAATTCAGATTTACCTGGAATATACCTACCAAATTATGGAATTGTTCATCTTTTACTACATGAAGACGACATTGTCCTCCTTGGTGAATATATATATAACCTTAAAATAAAAATCAATATGCTAAAAAGATATTTTGAAATAGATATATTAACTTTGAATGAAAATAAGTAAGAAATTATGGTTTTCAGAAACGGCAGTCGATTAGCACAAAATGACAAATGGTTTTGGGGTGAGCGGCAGCTGTCTCTGTTACTACGAAGTAGTTGACCAAATTCAGAATATCTTTCTAAAAAGCTACCTAAATTTACCAAAATATATTCCGAGCTTTATGTTGAGAAAAGAGTGTGGAGGAGTATCACTGGAAGTTGTCATTATTAAAAAGATTTTGAAAATTTGGACGAGGGTCACGAAAATGGAAGAAAGCAGGTTGACTCGCGTATGTTTGGCACACATCTGGACATTTCCCAACCATCTATTTGTTGAAAACCTGTCAACTATTTTAGATTAAAAGGGCTTTTCTTTCTTGAAGGGTTGTACGGACTATATTGTTATACAGAATGTAATACCCGGTATTATACAAATAGAAACTTAACAGAGCATTCAAAACGACAAAACGCAAATTTTGAATATCTATAATTACAGTCTCTTTAAACACTTGAAAAATTCAATAACAGCAGAACTATACTCACAAATTATCCTCTGGTACTTTAAATACTATTTGCGAAACTTTGATTCTTACGGGTGTTCTTTTCAGAAAATCATTCAGAGCGCTGGAATACTGATTGTCCTTTATATATATAACTAGCGGATGTTCCCGGCTTTGCCCGGGTTTTACCCGAGTAAAGGTTTGTCTAACGAACATTTGTTAAAACAATTCTCTATAAACTTATAAAAAAAAATAATGGATATATTTTGATAATTTGAAACTCGTAAATTTGAATCTCTCGATAAAGTGATCACTTTTTCCCGGTCCCTGTGTGCCGTGTCATCCTGAATTTTGTCTTTCCTAATTTTCTACATTACAAAATCATCGTTTTATCTAGTGAACATTTTTTCCCGGTCCCTTGAAAAATACTCGATAAGTTGAATAAAATCCATGGTCGTTTATGGAAGATGGACGAAGTTCCCGGAGGTCATCTTGGGCAAGCCCCCGCGAGGCTTTTTTTCTTTTCAACTTGGCACAGCTGTGTCACCAACTCTGCCCCCGCGCGCCAGGACCTCTTGGCCCCTCTGATTGGTCGGTGGGTACTTGGACTGTCCATCCGGCCGGCGGCCGGACGATTACATTCTCTCGACAGAGGGTGGGGCAGACCTAAGCCTATATTCGTCGCTAGGTGGCGCTGCTTGCGAGTTAAAGCTACAAATCTGCAAATAACTCTAAGGATATTCAAGATATTCAAGAAATTATTTTTCAAAAACTTTTCCGGGGATATACCTAATAATATCCCAAAATTTCCCGGCGATTGGATGTATGGTTTTTGAATCTATAGAGTACACACACACAGACAGACAGACAGACATTCATTTATATATATTTATATATATATATAGATTTGTGATCAATGTAATAGCAGGTTACAATATGAAATCATGCATACAATACTTGGCTGTTTTTGCTTTGATAATCAGAGAAAATAACTGTTGGGCGACTTATCCTTGTCTTAATCCGATAGTCAACCAATATAATATTGGATGAATTAAATTATGTTTGATCAAGGTTTTTTTTTATTTATATAAATTCTACAAGACCGCAGTCATCGTTCGGAAGAGATTAATAGAATCACAGAATGTCGTGGTCCATTTGGATGAAAAAAGCGAAGACTAACCTATACCCCTTGGATTTTGTGGCCACTGGACATGCGTCGGACCTGGAGGCTGTTGGGTTCTGCGCTGCCTGGAGTATAGGAGCTCCATCTATGCTTCCTTCCTGTGGTGAATCTGTATAAGACCGCTGATCTTAATAAATCTTTAAGTGTGTGTATAACATATCAACCTCAATATATTTACCCTATTACAAAAAGTAATCTATTTTAAATAAAGACTTCAAAATATCATAATATATATATTAAAATTATTTTTAAATATTAGCCAACCTATTGAATTTTATTTATAGGCCTTGGGATGCTTTTTACAGGAATCTTCATTAACAATATAACATTTTTCGAGTTCTTTTGTTCTTTTCGAGGGCTGTTAAAATTTTCAAGCTTCAATAGTTGAGGTAGTAGCGCACATTTGTGCATCCTTCTACCTCGATGGAGAGAGAGTGAATAAACCTGGGATTATTAATATCACACTAAATTAAAATCACACTAAATATAATAAATATCATTTATAATATGGAAAACTTAATATTGATATTGATTGTCTTCAAAAGACATAAGAAAACTTTGTAATGAAAATAATCTTTGAGAAATATAAAATAATAACCAATTAAATAAAATGTTTGATTCGGATAAAATAGTTATATCATCAACAAAATATATTTGTTATTAATCGTATTAAGAACAGTAGCTTTCGAAAATATAAAAATTTATCTTTTCGATATAACACAATATAATTATGAACCTGAAAGGTGCATAAAATATAATGTTAAAAATCAGCCCTTAACTCAAAATAGATAAATATCTAGAATATTGTTATGTAGAAATTAAAAAAGGGCGCATTTCAGAATAGAATGTTTTAGGACGTTCATGAATAATGTAGAAAAATCGTAAAACAACTGATTGACTAATTTAAAGCGATTGCGCAAGGTTTAGCACTGTCTGCTTTCTGATTGGTTGACTGAACTTGAACGTTCTGGAAAGATCTACTCCGGGATATATAGGGATGAGGAGTTATGCCTGTGAGAAGAAAGGGAAGAAAAAGGAAGAAGAACGAAGCTACGTGGTGTACTCCTAGCAAGCTGCTCTTTCAAAAGGTAGGGCTGCTGTTACCGCCGAATCCGGTATACTTCGTGGAAGATTCTAGAAGGTTCTACGAACTTCTGTCTCCTGTTCTGCTCATGATTTCCTTCACTGTGCTGCAGTTGGTGAGTTTGTAACTAATGTTTTCTTTGCTGTTTTTGTTTTATTTTTCATTCTTCTGTAAACTTTTTTTATTGATTAGGCTTAAATAAAATCTTAAAGATTCTTTGTACCCACGGAAGTTATTCTTTTTGACCAACAACGCAATAATTTGGTATCAGAAGTGGGATCTTTAAGTGAGGCCTGAACAGTTGATGACACTTACCAGAAAAATACTTATCATCAAATTTAAAAATCATCTACCTCGTATATATTGTTACATGGATGACAAGGCCAAGATACTAGAGTAAAGTTGGGGAAAGATGGGTGGACTCTAGCGGCTCCCGTTGCCATGTGGCAGGCGCTAAAAACAACATTCCTGTGTGGGGGAGGACAGAGTCTGGTTACATCTGCGATGAGAAGAAGACGTGGCGACTTGCCTCCGGGCGTGTGGATGATCCTACAAGGCTGTGCCAGGAGAGACTGACATCGGAGCGACCTACCAGGCGGTGTGGGTCAGGCTGCATGTGTATAGTGTGGAGCGGAACGCTTCACAAGTGGACATCCACGGCGCTAAGGATTCTCCTGACTGGGAGGTTGAAGACAAGTCTACTCTTGTATTCCTTATGCTGAGTGAGATACAATAAAGCGCTTACTTTAGCTGCAATCCATTCGACCTCACGTGTGTATCTTTTTGGCATCCTGAGTAGACAAAGTACACGAATAGCGTCTAGGTACGACGTAACAATATTTTTGCTTATTTATTTTCATACCAAAGAACGCACAGGCCATTATAAAAATCAAATTGAATACAATTATTATATATGTCTGAATATGAAGCGTTTTAACAGTTTCATAGTTGTATATATAATTTCATTATTCTCTATTCAATCCCCTGTTCATACACATTGGTGAAATTTCATCAGGCTCTTCCAAGGATACGTTTTAAATATATATATAATTTCAAAAACCCAATATTTTCGCCTCAAAAACATATGATGACATTAATATTATAAAGTTTTTTCACGAATAATTTGTTTCAATTTTGATGCACCATGATAATATTCATTATTACAAAAATATAATGATCAATTTCAAATTCAAAGAATTTGCGCTAGTTTTGAGTAGTAATATTAATATTAAAGCAATATGCATGAGGAAATAAATATTGCGATATCATTTTTTAAAAGAGGTGAATCATTTCTATGCTTAAATATTAACAATCATATTAATATCTGAAAATGAAAGGAAGATGAAAATATAAATAAAACATGCTGTTTCTAGCATTGTTGCTATGCGACAAAGATAGAGGAAAAGTAAATATGAAACAAAATATCTAAGAGAGTGTGTGTGGTAACAACATATTTTATATAATAATTTGAAAATGTAGCCTTGTTTTCAGAGAGAATATATTTTTCAGAAATAATATAAAATTGAGTGAGTCTAGAGTTGATAAAAAAATAATTATTATTTCTATATTAATTAAAAATTTAATCAATAATGCTTGTATATATAAATATTATTGATTATTGATTTATACTGAACAATGTAAAATATTGTAAAGATTTATATTTTATATATTCAATTTCTATATTACTATCTTGAATTTTTATTTATTTTCCATTTCAATTCATATTTATTACCTTTTCGTATTTGAGTGTTTCAGCTCATTTTCTCATTGAATAGTTATAAAAACTTTGATAAAAAGAAAATACTTTTTTATACTGTGATTTATTTTTTAGCTTTTATCAATATATGATATATAAGCAAATTATAATTTTGAAATTATAGAGAATATCATGCAGTATAATTAAATAAAATGTTCAAATATTGGTACAAAATAAAAAATATTATAATAATTTTTATTTTATTTTATCCCAAAATTTTGCCAATCATTTTAGATACAGATCATCAAATTTTTAGAGGTTATAGAAAATTGAAATTTCCTATTATTTTCATTTTAATTTCTTTCAATTTATTTTGTATTTTTCGAGGAATAAGAGTATAATGATTTTATATATTTGTAAATCAGAAATGCCAATTTTCCAATATTCAAATAAAGATTATAATTTTCTCCCAATAAAATTAACTGTTATTATATTTGCAGCTTTATACATTATAAATTGTTCAATTAATATTAAAAGATGTTATATTATAATTATGTTTGTCGATATTCAAATTGAAAACAATAATTCTATGTATAGTGTTCTAATATTTTCAATAGATACCACTTGCTACCTCATAGCTGAATTCATCACAAGTTTTCACTTTCTAAAATTCCTAATTAATTTACTCTATCTCAAAAGATATATAAATATTTTGAAGCATTACATGAACAATTCAGATAGAATGGAATTAATACCAATATTGGTTCCTATCTCAAATTTAATAAACTCTCTTAATAAAACTTTTGCCATTCCTATTTTATATTATTACTGAAGTTCCTACAAACGATAATACTAATAATTTCAGTTAATGGAGCTTATGAGAAAAGTATCATCAATGTGACAGTAATTTTATTCCACCATTTTATATATTATACTGTGACTTGTTATATGGCATATGTTGTGAATAAAGAATACCAAGATACCATCAACAGGGCGTTGTACCACAAACCCTTTGAAGATAATTCAAGAGCAGACGTAATCTTTAGATTTCTTTGTCTCAAATACGAAGCAGAAGCCAACCTATTGACCTGCGGTCATATTTATACTGTTGACCTTAGCTTCATCTTATCATCTCTTGGATTCTTTATCACCTACTTCTCTGTACCTTCCCAGATGGGGCTGAACTTGTTTGATTAGATTTGTTATTCTGAGAGAACATTTATTTTTGTTTATGATTCATATAAAATTTTCACTTTGAAGTCATTTGTTTTTAACTAAATAAAGATGGTAAATATAATAATTCATGAATGAAGACATTAAGACGCGAATGTTTATTTTCACAAATAAATCAAACTTCCTTACTGTCCTTACTGCGAGAACAAAAATAGGGAGGCCTTGGCTCATCGGTGGTAACCCTCCCAATATTTTTCATCGGAGTAAGAAGAGTAGAAATTTGATTTATTTGTGAAAAGAAACATTCGTTATACTTAGGTGACGCGTCTTTGCTTTGTATTAATATAAATTAATATCTCTCTATATATATATATATATATATATATATATAAATGAATGTTTGTATGTTTGTATGTTTGTTTGTCTTTGTCTGTATGACTCCTATACAAATTCGCAGTAGTTCACTAATTCAAACCAAAATTTCCATACATAGGTAAAAAATAACGGGGATGACGATAGGCTATTTTAAAATATATATAAATCATTTATTAAAACTATATATTCAAATTATTCAACTTAGCTCACGAGCAGCGCCCTCTAGAACACTCAGGCGGGCGACGGCGGCGCGCGACCATTGGCTGCCGGCGCAGCACGTGACTTCCCTGCTACCTGCACCCCCCCCCCCCCCGAAAATGAGATCTCCCGGCTGCCGGCCGGTTGAGCTCACGAGCAGCGCCCTCTAGAACGCGTGGCGATTTTGACGGCGGGGCGCGCTCCCGGTTGGACAGTTGCGCGGGGGCAGAGTGACCTCGCGGGTGCCCTCCGGGAACTACGTCCATCTTCCATATGTAATATACATTTAATCGTGTTAACCCGGGCGTTGCCCGGGTAATTCGTCTACAAATTCGCAGTAGTTCACTAATTCAAACCAAAATTTCCATACATAGGTAAAATAATACTGGGAAGACGATAGGCTATTTTAAAAATTTTGCTGTATCATGTTTGATTATCAGATACAAAATTATATCGGGAAAAATTCCAAAAAGCAGAGACCACGGGTGAAACAGGGTACATTTAATAGGGTAAAACCCGGGCGTTGCCCGGGTCATTCGGCTAGTTACCTATATTATCAAAGGAAGAAAAAATCCATAAGGCGAAAAAACTAATATGAAAAGAAGAGTATTTTTCTTATGGTGATGAAACTTTTACAATAAACCCAATTAAAGGATATCCTGAAGGTAGACCACTATCATCACTATTGAGGAATATAGTGCTGAATGATTTATTAGTGAACTTCAAGTCCTCAGACAACAAGATAATATGTTATGCGGACGACATCTCTATAATATGCCAAAACAAGAACTCTGAGGGACTACAAAATAAATTAGTTAAACACTCTAAAATAGGTTACTCAATGATGTAAAACAAAGTAACAATCGTTAAAACTGGAAAAAATACCTTGTAATATCTGTAATGTCTATAAATAACAAATATTATATATATTTCACTCTCATCAAAACCAATATATGAAATTAAAATTTTAGTAATATCATCTTCAAGCGGTGTAAAATATATTTCACACTACATACATAAACGAAGTTTTATAAAAAAACAATAAAAGAAAATTTATTGTTTCCCCCAGTGTCAAAAATATGGAAAACTAACTCCCAAAAACTAAAAATTCTATATAAAACTTTATTTTTCAGACCTATACTAGCCTATGAATATAAAATTTGGTTCAGCCATAACAATAATCGCTGCAAACAAATTAAATTCCATGCAATATTGACAAGAGGACAGAGTTTCCTTGTATCCCCTCTTATTTTGACTGGACAATATCATTCTATGGACTATTAGGACGTTCAAAACAACTTCAGGAAATTGTGATCATTATCTGGCGAATCAATTATCTGAGAAGAAAAACAAACCTTTAGAACACATAAATTTCCCAACAATAACAAATTATATCATAAAGACATGAATAAAGGATATATTTTTAATTACTGATATATTATTTCGTCAGTGTTTTCTTTCAGGCATCCCTAAATATATCCGCCCTGAATATTTAAATGTTCGATTTGTTGAAAACTACGGAAACTTTGTAGACTTTTTGTTCGGTATAGGAGCAGTGAACGATACAATGTATCATTGTGGAAAGAGGAAAGAAGATCCCAGTCACCTATTTGCAGAATGCGCCATTTTACAGGACTTCAGAAAATGTCAGAAAATGGGAAGATTTGATTTCATGGAATTATAAAAATTTATAAATAGCTATGAGACGCATTTTTAAAATTCAAGAAAATTTGTAGATATATTTATCATTATCTTTCTTGGTTGAAAAATACATAAATTTATTATTATTGTTTTGGATTTTACTATTTTAATAATTTTCCTTCTAATTCAAATATTAGATTCAAACTCGAATTTCTTTTCTTGATGTAAGATAGTATATTCATTAATTTAATTTTCTTGTATTTTATTCTATTCTTGTATTTTATTTCTTGTTTTTATTATATCTTTAAGCAGTAACTACTATCTCTATTAAATTGTTTCTCTTTTTATTTATAATTTTTAAATTTACAGTGTTGTAAATAGCATTGTTTTTTACGCAATTTTTTCTTGTCGGGGATATCGCGTCTGTGATTTGATAATAATAAATAAATAGCAACTGTGTATTAATGAAAACCATTAAATAAAAAAGGTGTTACAAAAATAAATATGTTAAAATATATATGTAGTATATTTTTAGTTAAGATAGTTCACAACCTTCTTCTGATATTTATTATAACCCCATCTCTATATAAAAATATGTATCGACCTTGTAACAAAGTGACAAATAAAATAAAGAGGTAAAGGTAGACCAGACGACAACAAAGACCAGACGACGACAAAGGCCAGACGAACAGGTGTTTATGATAATGAGTTCAATCACCCCGTCAACAGGTGGCCAGACGTAATAAACAACCCGGCGCCTGACAGGTGGCGTGATTTTATGGGAGCCAATCAGAACTCGCCGCCATCTGCGAGCGTCTCATATAAAAGCCCCCCAAGATTGGGACAAAGGGAGTTAGTTAGTTGTTTTCAGAGCGACGCCGTCATACGGTCGGGTCTCTCACCCCTATCCGCGATGTAGGCATCCGCGTCGGCCGTGGTCCGCTGCCTTCGTCCGTGGTCTACCTCTTCCTCTTGGAGTTACCATCTAGACCTGCCTCTGTCTCTTGCTGTCCCAGTGCGGGAATCCCATCACGCACCCACTACCACGACTGCCCAGCATATTCCACATCGGGTTTACTACAGAACCCGTTAAAGTCGACAGGATGACTGAGGACAGCAGCATGCAGAGGATGACGGAGGTCGGAGACGAATCGTCGCGGATGCCCTCACCAACATGCAGCCCCACTGCGAAGACCGAGTAAGCCACCTAACAGACGCCATGCGAGGACTAGCTGCGCCTCGCACCGAGGAGGTCATCATCGCCCCCATCGACATCGCCTGCGCCACGAATATCTTCCCCCATCGGCTCGAACAGGCAGACAAGATTCATCGAGAAATCCTGGCATTGCCCCGCCAACCAGCATCGACGATGTCCCATGGCAACCATCGCAAAAAGTGACCACCAGGCACCTTCAGCGGGACAACAACTAAAGACCAAGTCTCATGACTGAACAATCCTCAAAACTGTGAGTTTTAAAAAACAACTTGATTCTCCATAAATTTAATGTTTATTTTCACTGTAATCATTTTAAATCAAATTTTGCAATTTTTATAACATTTCAATTCAAATTTTAAATCTTGTACACCCTCATTTATCAATTTTTACTTTATTTTAAGCAACTTTTAACTTTCAATTCATTGATTTCAATTTTTCATAAAAAAATCATATTATATTTTAATTACTCGAATCATATTTTCTAAACTCATTTGTGTTATTTTTTTAATACCTTATTTGTGGCCATAGTATTAATAATTAAATTTATTACGCTCTTTATTTTACTTAACCAATTACTATTTCAATTGATATTTTCTCAATATTTTAAAAGTTTTAAAAAAGAGGTCCTCATCATATCTAAAATCGATCCTGTACATGAGACCATGTGAGACGCCATCTTGGCCTCCTAAAAGGACAATTAATTCCAATCTTCATCCCAACGACAGCTCAAGGACGCACTGAACTCCCCCCTAATTTTTGTTCTACTTCGTCTTTCCTTCCCTGCTTCTAAAGGGGTGGAATGACTTTTGTATCCATCATTAGCAGCCATCATTAGCAGAGATATTCCTTCCTACTTAAACACTCTTGCCTATCAATCATTCAATTATAGGGCCACATTACCTCCCCTGTCTGATCTAATGTTGATTATGAAAATTCTTAGCAGTTCGGTCAATGAAAACAATACCTCACTTACACAGGCACGTATTGCATTGCCGAACGCCATTACAAAATTCAACTCAGTCTTCCCCTCTTTTTACCACTGCGTCACTCTAAACCTTCAGATATCCATTATAAGTTTATTTGTAACATTTTACTACTTTTGTGATAAGTACGTTTTCCTTTTTTCTCTCTCTCACCATGTGAGACGTCTCTGAAATTATAATTAAGAATAAAAATAAAAAACAAATCATAATGGCATTTTAATTTATTTACCACTTTTGACTTTTCCAAACATCGTCTAATTTGCGTTTATAAGCATTGCATCACGTGGGGAACACACTAACCTAAATACTTACTATATTTTAAAATCTTATTCATTTATATTTTTACGATCCTTGATGTGTGCCATTTTATATTTTAGAATCAATCCATATATTTTAGGATATTTCTTTTACATTAAGATATTTATTTTCCTTCCATCCCTAAATAATAAAACCATTAGCCAACCTATATAAACATCACCTGAAACCTTATATTCTTTGACGTCATTTGTTTTAATTTTCCATGGCCTTCGTCTAAGCTAATTTAACTTAAAAATATTGTTTTAACAGTAACACCTTATACCAACTGTCCCTTCTTATATCTCGATCCTTCCAACTCTGCCTTCCATACTTCTCTCGTCTCTTGATCATTTTCCATTGACCTTCTATGCCCTCGTTCTAACCACCCCTCGTCCATCGCAGAGTTCCTGTTTGCCGACTTTTTTTTATTTACACCCAGGTCGCCGTCCCAGCATTCTTTATTTCATTCTTTTTTCCTCAAACTCGGGTCCAATCAATCAATGGCAACAGTCGAGCCCTGTTTTCACAATCTACCTCCATCCTCTAACCTCTTCAACGGTTCCTGAGACTCCTGCTTGTCAACCTTTTTTAATTTTTATTTTTTAATGATTCATCGACCTGGTACACTCTTCCTCCCCATGTTAACCCCACACGGAGAGCTTGGGTAACCAGCAAGATTTTTTTTTCTCTAACGCTCGACCCAGGCCATCATCAGCACGATGCGCCCACTCATTTTTCGTTTAATTTTATTTTTCATCTGGTCGAGCTCAATCACCGACAGCAACGCAGCTCTTGAGCCACCATCTCTTTTTAACTTCTCTCAGAAAAAAATTCTTTCCCATATTCTCCCATTACCTGCCTCTCCTTCGATCTTCACGCCTTTTGCCCATCTGACCTAATGCTACCTACAGAGCATCTTGAGATTGCTGAACCCTGAAAACAATACTTCGCTTCTAAGCTCGTATTGCAGGGCATGACTCCTGAGATGTCCTTTGTAGAAACCAATTCAGGCCTTCCTTTAATCCTCACTGCGTCACTACCTATCGCAAACCTTTTGCTTAAGTCAATTTTCTTTTATATTTTATTTTACTTTTATTATCTCTACTTCTCCTCCTTCCTGTATTACATCCCTGAAACTATGTTGTAAATACTCATGGCACCTTAAGTAACAAAAAACTGTAACTAGTATACCAACTATCCCAAATATTTACTTTCGCTATTGTGTGTGTTTACTTTAAATTTATCCTTCCTATGTACTCCTCTTATATATTTTTTGTAGTTTTATAATATTATATCAGTGTGTCACCACTACTCCCCTTTATCTTTATTTTTATTCTAGTAACTAATTTTTGTGCCCCAAATTATTTCCCATTTAATAGATTTGCTAACTTTTCTCTCATTTATTGTAAATAGACTTACAGATTACCTAGTTTTGTGGTGTTGGACTTTGTTTTTTAACTTACAGATGTAGATAAAACATTTCACTATTAATCGATAATATCATTTTGTTTATTAATGCCTTCAACTACCAATGAACCCTTTATATATTATTACCTTTAATATTTTTATTTTCTCTTTTTCTCATCATGTTTAGACTTAGCATTTTACAACTTCAACTATTTTAGGCACCATTTTAAAAAACCTACACCTAACAATATTTATAATATTTCTTGAACAGATAAAACATTTATCATTTTGTTTTTCTTAATAGATTTTCAAAATGTTATTTTTGACGCTGCCCTTACAACCTCTTAATCCTATCCCATGAACCTGTCCTCCCAACTTTTTATACCCATCAAGAGATTATTGTTCTACAGCCATTTTCTTTTTATTTATTGATTAAACTAACTAGAAGACCCTTCCTCGCTATATAATTCCCAATAGTGAGCTCAGGAGACCCAGTTAGAATTTTTATTTTTTTTTCTCTCATCGTCCGGCTCATCATTTTTTCATTTTTCAACTTTTTTTTTCACCACACAAGCCGGACACAATCGAAATTGACAGCAATAATTCTCTTACATCCACCTCTCCTTTTCCACATCCTTCAAACCTCCAACTACCTTCCAAGGGATTCCAGTTCGCCGAACATTTTTGTTTTTTTTTCATTGATTAATCCGACTGGAACAATCCTTCCTCGTTATACCCATTCCCAATAATGAGTTCAGGATATCCAGCGCGATCTTTTTATTTTTTTTTCTCATCGCCCGACTCATCATTTCAATTCACCATTTTTTCAAACTTTCACTTTTTTTTGTCATCATTCAACCGGGCATAATCATTATGGACAACAGGGATCCCTCTTACCTCTACCTCTCCCTTTTACCTCCATCAATCTTCCCACCTCTTTTCACTGTCTGAGCTAATGATGCAGACGGAATATCTTGGGCCTTCTGTTAATGAAAACAATGCCTCACTCAAACAAGTTCGCATTGCATTGCAGAATGTTTGGGATACTACTTTGCAGAAACATGCTCAGATACCCCCTTTCCCTTTTTCAACCTTGGCGTCACATTATACGTTCAGTCAATAAACTAACTTCATTTTTTTTCCTCTCATCTTTTATGCAATAAGATATTACTTTCCTTGTACTATTCATTTTACCATATTTACCATTTTGTATTATATACTTTCTCTTAATCTTGTATCATTCATTTTGTACGTTTTTATTTTTATAACCTTAAATTTTATTTCGTTGATACACCACCATTACAACATCTCTCTCTGTTTAACTTGTAACTTTATAATAATTTTAACTAATTTGTATACAAATTATTTATTTTATTTTTTAATAATAGGTTTGTTAGGTTATCACTCATTACATGTTATTCCCCCAACCAAACCTTCATCACCGGGGACACATTCTGTAGTATATTTTTAGTTAAGATAGATCACAACCTTCTTCTGATATTTATTATAACCCCATCTCTATATAAAAATATGTATCGACCTTGTAACAAAGTGACAAATAAAATAAAGAGGTAAAGGTAGACCAGACGACAACAAAGACCAGACGACGACAAAGGCCAGACGAACAGGTGTTTATGATAATGAGTTCAATCACCCCGTCAACAGGTGGCCAGACGTAATAAACAACCCGGCGCCTGACAGGTGGCGTGATTTTATGGGAGCCAATCAGAACTCGCCGCCATCTGCGAGCGTCTCATATAAAAGCCCCCCAAGATTGGGACAAAGGGAGTTAGTTAGTTAGTTGTTTTCAGAGCGACGCCGTCATACGGTCGGGTCTCTCACCCCTATCCGCGATGTAGGCATCCGTGTCGGCCGTGGTCCTCTGACTTCGTCCGTGGTCTACCTCTTCCTCTTGGAGTTACCATCTAGACCTGCCTCTGTCTCTTGCTGTCCCAGTGCGGGAATCCCATCACGCACCCACTACCACGACTGCCCAGCACATTCCACATCGGGTTTACTACATATACATGTCATAATTTGTACATAACTGGATGCAAACCCGCCCCAATATGTATGCAATGTATGTTTTAAAAGATTTTAATAAAGACAAGGCTTAAGAAATCTGGGAGAGAAAGGCCAAGAGAGGAAGCAATCATTAGCAGGTTTTATTATCCAGGAACTCATAAAACTGGGTTCAAGAACCTAGTATTTCCTGGGTCAGGTCAGGACAAGTCCAGAACAAAAGGACAGCAAAGGCCCAATCAGAGCATAGGAACATTAGTTAGGAACCAATGGGAATCGAGCACCCCTGGAAATCCATCCAATGAGAGCCCGGAATAGCTTTCGTCTTAAATCGGGAATGAGGTATAGGCAGTCAGGAGTGTGACATCATAGAGTCAGGAGATCGCCGCCGTTGAGTCCAGCTTGGAGCCAATCCCCTTCCCCCCGAACAGATAAGTCCCATCATCAATAATGTGAACGGTCATAGAATAGTCAAACCCAGCCAATTAGCTTCTACTCCTTTTCTCCCTAGATTGCTAGCCTTTTTCCAATCCAAAATCCTGTGTTTTCTCGTTATTTTCCCCTGTGAGAACACCTTAACACTTCAAACGACTGCGCCCACCACAAACAATCAACTCAGCCAACTTCAAAAGGTAATTCGCACCGATCCCACAGTGAGTCGACAGGATTCTACAGTGTAATACATCAAATATTACAGTGCTAACTCCAATAGCACAGTGAGTCGACAGGATAAAATGGAAAACAAACGAGGCCATGTAGCGAAAAGTAACGGCGACGATTTAGCGGAGAAGAGGAAGGCGACACGACGCACCCCGACGGCGATTATAGTACAGTTGACGGTCGCCCTCCAAGGAGTGAGGTCTACCCGACGAGACGAGGGCCGGAGCTCCGCCCGCGGAACAGACGACGCCCACGCCCCCGCCCCAGGCCGAAAGATGGACGGCGATGCCGCCGCCGACACGTGGCCGAGCGATCTGAGGCGCCACCCCAAGGACACCTCACCCACCATGCCGGATCCCTACACCAGTACCCAGAAAAAAAACAAGTAGGTGGACTGTACCATCCCAACAAGCTCGACATTCGAACGCACGGGCAGTGCAAATGGCCCGAAATCTACCCACGAGTGCAAGGGCAGTGCAAATGGTCCCAACACAGCAGCACGCCCCGCGTCACACGCCCCCGCCCCACGCCGAAGACGCCCAAGCAGCGGAGACTTTTCGGAACTGAGGTAGGAAGGCAACCTCAACTCTTTGGCGTCAAGAAATTGACGCTGAAACTGTTTCTGACCCCTGATCTACAATGCCCATTTTTAATTGACACAGGCGCAAGCTTGAATATAGTGCCATATAATCTGTACAATATGTTAAAAACTCACCTCCCTTATTTAAAATTAAAAAAGCAGTCTATAGACCTACAGGCTATAAATGGTCTTGTAAAAACAATAGGTAAACTGACCCTCCCTCTGACAATAGGTAAAATATCTAGAAAAAAGAATTTCCACGTGGTGAAAGCACCTCTTGTTGATATTTATAATTCAAAATATTAATTTTCATTCTGTGATATAATTAATCTATAATTTGATTTATTCTGTGGTGTTGATTATGTGTATATATATATAGGTATTTTCTTTGAGTGAGTGTGGTTGAGAATCTGTGTGGAGACTTACGAGTTTTCTTAGAGTTTCTTCAAATTTATCATAGTAATTTAACTTCATTGTTTTTCATACATTTAATAAAGAAGTTCAAGTTTAAATAGAAAATAATTATTAAGATTCTCCCAACAATTGGTAGCAGAGAGCGGTTGAATTTAAATTAATGCAAATTGAACTTGAATAATTGTAAAGAAAGACGAAAACATGCAAAATTATATTAACATATCTCCAATGGAAAAATTATCAGACAATAATTACTTGATCTGGGCAAACAGAATAGAAAGCGAACTAAGAGGATTAAAATTATGGAGAAGAATTATAGAAGGAGAAGAAGTTGAAAAGCCAATAGAAACAGACAAAAAATTTGAGGAAAAAATGAAAATCTGGGAAGACTGGGATGATGACAATGCAATTGCAAGAAATTTGATGAACAGAACAATGAATGACACTCAAATTCTAAAATATTCAAGTGAAAGAAATGCCAAGAGATTATGGAATATAATTGGAGAATAAATGGCATCAAAAAATGAAGACTTGCAGATGAAAAATAAAATAGAATTGTCAAAATTGAAAATGAACGAAGATGAAACGGTGGATGATTACTTAAATAGAGCTATGATTATAAAGAGTAGAAGCATTCAAGCAGGAGATGAGATTAGAGATAGAGAATTAATTTGCTTCGTTTTGGAAGGTTTGAGAGTTGAATTTGATTTTGACATAAAAATTATAAAATCAGACAGGAAAAATAATATGAACACAATAAGACAAATCCTGAAGGAAACAGAAGAAAAATTAAAACTTAGAAAAGAAGAAAAACGGCAAACAGAAATTGCATCTGAAGCTAGAGAAGGCCGATCGGGAAGACGAAATTTTGCTATCAAATGTTATAACTGTGGAAAGATGGGACACATTTCTAGAGAGTGCAGAAACAAGATCAAATGTTTTAAATGTGGAGGATTTGGTCATAAATCGGAAATATGTAGAAAGAATAGAAGTGAAGAGCATGCAGAGCATAATTATAATGGGTCTAAGAGAGGAATAAACAGGAGAAATTATAGAGTCTACAAGTCATGTGATGGAAACAAATGAAGACAATTACGAAGAGGAAGATCAAGGGGATGAAAAAATAAGATGGACAATGGATTCTGGAGCCTCTAGCCATATGGTCAGTAAGAAAGAATTATTTATAGAATATAAAGAAGAGGAAAGAATTATAGCGACAGCTGAGAAAGGTGCAATAATGAAATCATCAGGAATTGGAGCTATAAGAATGAAGTCGAATGTAAATGAGGGATTCATAAAATTTGAAAATGTTTTGCATGTGCCTGATTTGAGAGAAAGTTTATTATCAGTTGCAAAAATTGTGGATCATGATTTAAGTGTATTATTTAGAAAATATAAAGCTGAGGTAATAGGTAAAGATGGTGTGATTTTATATGAGGCAAGGAGAAATGGTGATAGATTTGAAGTTGAAGGAATCCTAAATATGGAAATCGCTAGAAAAGCAGAAGTAGATAATATGCTATGGCATCAAAGACTTGCTCATGTAAATTTTCAGAAATTGAAAGAAATGTATGATAATTCAACTGTATTAGGATTGAAAAATTTGCATAATAACAAAGGGAATTGCGAATCATGTACATTGGGAAAATTACATAGAAAATCTTACAAAAGTGTTCAATATAAACAATCTGAAAATAGTTTGGATCTATGGCATACCGACATAGTTGGACCTTTAAATGATTCTTTTGGATATAAATATTTCATTACGATTGTTGATGACTATAGTAATTTTACTTTCGTTATACCAATTGCTAATAAATCTCAAACAGCAGATTCCATAATAAACTTGATTATGCAAGAAGAAAGACAGACTGGAAAGAAAGTAAAGAGGATTCGAAATGATAATGGAGGAGAATATATTTCAAATTATTTGAAGAGATGGTTATCTAGTAAGGGCATCAAACAAGAATTCACTACAGCTTATACTCCTGAAAGTAATGGAAAAGCCGAAAGATTCAATAGAACCATAGTTGAGTTAGCAAGAACCATGTTAATTGATTCTAAATTACCTTTAAAATTTTGGAGTGAAAGTGTTAAAGTGGCTGTTCATATAAATAATAGAATAAAAATCAAAGAAATGAATACAACTCCTTTCGAGATATACAAGGGATGGAAACCAAACATTGTTTACTTAAAAAGGTTCGGAAGTGAAGCTTATGTTCATACTAGAAAAGAAAAGAGAAAGAAGATGGAACCAAAAGCTCATAAAGGGATCATGATGGGATATAGTATGAACAGAAAAGGCTATAGAATATATTTACCGGAAATGGATGAAATTCATGAAGTATCAGATGTTAAATTTAATGAAGCTAAGTTGGGATATTATTTAATGAATAATAGTGGTAGAAATCTTGATGAAAATGAACTTTTCTTTTTTAGTAGAGAAGACCAAAATTTGATTTCTCACAGGAATGAAGACTCTGGTGATAATAGAGAAGACCGAGTAGAAAACTTTAACATCGATGATGAGCATATTCCTCAAGATGATAATAAAATAGATTTGAGTGAAATAGATGGAATACCTCCTGATGAAATAATTACTCCACGTAGAAGAGGACCAGAACCAGGAATGACGAGAGAAATGAGAGAAGAACGAGAACTTCGTCTGAGAGAAACCGAGGAAGAAGAACTTATAAAAAAGGGTGTGAGGAGATCTGAAAGATTAAGACTAATAAAAAATAAGGAAAATGTTTCTGATAGAACTTATGAGATTAAATGTCCAAGGGATTACCAAGAAGCACTTAATTCTGATGATAGAGAGCAATGGATTAAAGCCATGGAAGATGAGATGCAAAAAAAGGATTACTAATTTAAAAGTTTGGAAATTAATCGATAAGCCTAAAGATAAAAAATTGATCAAAAGTAAGTGGATTTTTTCAATTAAGAAAAATAGTGATGGATCAATTAAAAACTTCAAAGCGAGGCTAGTAGCTACAGGATATGATCAAATACTGGGTAGTGATTACCACGAAATTTATTCTCCAACAATAAGACCTGAGACCATAAGAATTCTAATAAAAATAGCTGCAATGAAAAAAGTTATTCCTCAGCAAAAGGACGTTCAAACAGCTTTTTATATGGTGATTTAGAGGAGGAAATTTTTATGCTTCAACCTCCTGGATTTGAAAAAGGAAAAAATAAGATTTGTTATCTGATGAAAAGTATTTATGGCCTAAAACAAGCGAGTAGAATGTGGAATAAGAAATTAGATGAATTATTAACCAATGCCGGAATGAAACAATCTGCGAATGATCCATGTTTATATTATTGCAATTTTAAAAATCATTTCTTATATCTGGGAATTCACGTAGATGACATACTAAGTGTAGGATCTGGTGACGATTTTGAGGAAAATATTTGGAAAAAGATAAAAAGAGAGATAGGTATCACGGATTTAGGAGCTGCAAAAAACTTTCTTGGAATGGAATTTGAGTATAGGGATGATAGCATTTTTATAAATCAAAAGAAATATATTGAAGAAATATTGGAAGCCTATAATTTGCGTGATTGCAATCCTTCTAAAACTCCGTTATGCATTTCTACAAATTATGATTTATTTGAAAATAGTAAATCGATTGATCAAAAATACTATCAATAAATTGTTGGAAAGTTAATTTACATAGCAACTAGAACAAGACCAGACATATGTTATGCTATAAGCAATATGAGTAGATTTATTAAAGATCCTAGAGAGGTTCACATGAATGGATTGAAGAAAATATTAAGATATTTGAAGGGAACTATGAATTATGAATTGATTTACTCTAGGGGAGATTCAAGTATTGTGACTTATACTGATGCGAGTTGGGACAGAACAGCTGATGCGAGATCGTATTCTGGATTTGTTATAGAAATGGGAAACAACTTACTTAATTGGAAGAGTAATAAACAAAGATCTGTTGCCTTGTCAACTGCAGAGAGTGAATTAGAAGCCTTATCTGAAGGAATTAAAGAATTAATTTGGACGCGTAACATCATTAGAGAAATGAAGATTGGTTTGAATGATCAAATTACTGTTTATTGTGACAGCCAGAATGCCATATTTATGATTAAGTCAAAAAATATGAAAGCAAGTACGAAGTACTTGAATAGAAAGTGTCACTTCATAAGACAAATTGTGGAAGATGAAGAAATTGAAGTTTTGCATGTCCCATCAGAAGAAATGAAAGCGGACCATCTTACCAAGAGTGTGGATGCTGTCAAGCTTAAAAGCTGCATAAGTGGTGGAGTTATTTTTTGAGAAATGAAAATTGAAGATTTGAAGGGGAGATTTGTTGATATTTATAATTCAAAATATTAATTTTCATTCTGTGATATAATTAATCTGTAATTTGATTTATTCTGTGGTGTTGATTATGTGTATATATATATAGGTATTTTCTTTGAGTGAGTGTGGTTGAGAATCTGTGTGGAGACGTACGAGTTTTCTTAGAGTTTCTTCAAATTTATCATAGTACTTTAACTTCATTGTTTTTCATACATTTAATAAAGAAGTTTTAAGTTTAAATAGAAAATAATTATTAAGATTCTCCCAACACCTCTGCCATTTGGAATTCTCAGCATAAATACCCTCCATCATTTTAAAATAACAATAGATTTTAACAACTGCACTATATTCCAGCTTGGCGCCCCATTGTCTACCCCTACCTACCATTTTCACCATGTACCCAATGAATGCACGTATGGGGATTGCCAAGCGATATCACAAAAGACCAACAATACATCCAAACCTCCCGCATATAGCACCCACTGCGTGCATTCAGTGGTCAAAACCCAATCAACCACATGCCTATCTAGTCACGCGCCCGCACAACACACCTTTTTCACTAAGGCCAATTGCCTTTACTATATGCCCTCAACTCACAAGGCCACAACGGCTTCAAATCACAACGACAAGGCACAAATTGCGTCCCCCTAACAGGACAACTTTCACATTAAAAACACGCGTGATCACACGTCACCACACGACCATCACGCACGTGTACCTCGCAACAAACACGACACTCACAACAATACACAGACAGTATCCATCCAACAGGACGACTTTCACACTAAACACACATGTGTCCATACGTCGTCACACAACAGTAACACGCACAACCAGCGCAACAAGCGCGACACTCGCACCAAAAGGCGACAACAACAAGCAAACACTTGCACAACCACTAATAAAACAACCACCCCGTATACACGAAACATAGAGACAATCCACGCCACCAAACAACCACACAATCGCAAAACTTCGCGATTTTTCTTAAGCGCTGTGAACGCTTATAAAAAATTCATTTCGGACCACGCCCGCTTGCGGACGCCACTTGTCAACCTTCTAAAAGGGATGTCATGTGGGTCTGGGATGAAGAATGCCAAAAAGCGTTCACTAGCCTAAAAGAAAGCCTTACAACACACCCCACGTTACACCTTTACCAGGAAGGTCTGTCATGCCAGGTGTACTGTAACGCCTCAACACTCGGCATCGCAGGCGTCCTCAAACAGGTCCACCCTGATGGGAAGACCTATACAGTCCAAAATTTCAGCCGCGCTCTGCGGGCACACGAACGAAGTTATCCCATGTCTGAACTACAATGCCTAGCAATTGTGGAGAGTGTGGATAATTTCCGTGTCAGCTTGATGGACAGAAAATTTACAATATTTTCTGACCATCACGCATTGCAGTGGCTGACAAAGATCAAAAACCCGTCAGGCAGACTATTTCGATGGAGATTAAGGCTATCGAGATACGAATATGAGGTCCGTAGCATAAATGGAGTACAACAATATGAAACGGGCGCCATACTTCGTAACCCGTTCTGTGGCTTTTTAGACGCCTCCCTCATTAAGAGCCATCAGCCTTCCCCATCGGGAAAGTCTAGCTTGACCATGGATCACAATGGACTGCATACCGTTTCCCGAAAAGGTGTGACTAAAATTCTAGTTCCAAAACCACACACAAACTAGCTACTTAAGGCAATCCACACACAACACGACCATCCAAACATCTCAAAGATGACGAGACTCATCTCTGCTCAATATTATTGGCGGAACATGACACAAGACATAGCAAAACAGGTAAAAACCTGTCCCACCTGCCAATTCGCAAGAAGTGTCGATGAATCCAACCAACCTCTACAAAGAGACACCGATACAGCACACAGAAACAAACTAAATCCGTACACCAAACATACCACACGCACAATACAAACAATAACAAATTTACACCATCTAAGACAGAGAGACGATTGCACGTTTCCACTCAAAACACCTACACCCGACATTTCTTCAACAAAACCATTGACCACCAAACTGGCGAACAAGAACCTGACAGTCATTTAGATCATACTATTGTTTCCAAAAAACGATTTACGCAATTCACCCACAGTAACAAGAATGCCGACATAGAACAACCACAAACACACCCCGTTTCAAATTCGTCACAATTAATAGAAGTCCAACCAGATAGCCCAGAGCCACAGTTCATGGCAAAAACATGGAAGAAGATGTGCCAATATCCCATTTTTCATCTAATAGCTATTATGTTTTTTTATTTCTACCCTATGGACTCGTCCCATTTTTATTCATCGTTTACATTCTAATTTATACCCTACCCTACCATCGGCTGTTCCAGCTGCAGGAGGCAGTCTTCCATATCGGCAAAGCACTTGTAAAACTCCTAGATATTCTATGGGAGCTCCTCGCGGAAAATTTAGACAAACTTAAAGGGCCTCGAACCAACTCATAAAAAAAAAACGGCGTACAAATTCAATTAGAAGGACAATTAGGGCAACGTGCAAATATCAATTAGGAGAAACAACTAACAGCTGGAAGGGAAAGAGAGCTCAATTTGGCTTCCCACTCCGACAAAGACGACCGCCATTCTTCCGGTCCCAAATGACCCAGCGAAGGGCGGACGTGGATCATATTTCCCCCCCTCGCGAACCCCGCGCCGAGAATAAAATTGAGGTCAGCGCTACCGGACACATTTTAGCGTCACCCATCTTGGGATTCCAGTTCGAGCTACATATCGACTTTTACAAGATACACAATTTAATAATATTAATAACAAAAGACTTGATACAAACACATCCCAATGAGTTTTACATTTCTATTCTTCTTTTAAAGACATCCAAAACTCTACATTTGCCTTAGACTTTAAACAACATCACAACCCATGCACAACACGCAGGCCTCAAGGTTAATTATGAACAAAACACGCACATAACCACTTAAATGATAGGAAAAATTAGGTAGCTAAGCTTTCGAGCTCGCGTTTCTTCCGAAGGGATTAAACAACCATTTTTGAAGGATCGAGGGACTCTCCTCGGACCCGGTATTCAAAGATTTTGACTCCGGTGTTGACCCCCGATATATAAAAGTGGGTATCGGGCGAGCATAACTTAAGTGCCCTAGGGAAATGCATAAAAATCCCTAGAACGCATCAAGGCTCGGGACATATTAACATACTACATTCGGCCTTGAGACCTCGAAAAAAACTACACCAATACAAAGACAAAATACACACATAAGGTTAATTAGATTCCCATGTCTCCTGTATACACAATATAAAGCACAATTGGGAAAGATCATGTTTCTACCCAAGAGTCGCGCAGAAAGACAAAAATCTACAGAATTAATTGCGGCGTTGACATAGATTGTGGCATATAATTTTGATTATAAAAGGCGAGTTTGCGAACCTCGCTATACATATTTTTTACATCTCATTCATTTACATTATTTTCCTATGTTTAAATTCAAATTACTTAATCAAATTTACCATTTTTTATTAATTCAAATACTTATCATTTATTTTAGCAATTATTTACCATTTTATTTACCACTTCTTTTATTTTGTTCATAATTCAATAACTAAACAAAATTTTATCAATGAAAACTCATTGGTTTTCTTTTAAAATTAGATATTTTATTTTTTTTATTTTGATTTACAAAAAACCTTTTTCCTTTTTTCTCACCATGCAACAAAGTATTTTTCTTTTTTTTTCCATGCAACAAGGCATTCACTTTGATTTCTTCCAACTTTTTATTTTGATTTCTCAAAAGACCTAATAGAACTCCCTCGATTTTCTTCCCAATCTCGAGCAGAATATGATTAGGCATTTTTCTTTTTCTCACCAATGCAACAAGGCATTCACTTTGATTTCTTCCAACTTTTTATTTTGATTTCTCAAAAGACCTAATAGAATTCCCTCGATTTTCTTCCCCATCTCGAGCAGAATATGGTTAGGCATTTCTTTTTCACCATGCAACAAAAGCATTCACTTTGATTTCTTCCAACTTTTTATTTTAATTTTGATTTATCAAAAGACCTAATAGAACTCCCTCGATTTTCTTCCCAATCTCGAGCAGAATATGATTAGGCATTTTTCCTTTTTTCACCAATGCACCAAGGCATTCACTTTGATTTCTTCCAACTTTTATTTTATTTTGATTTCTCAAAAGACCTAGTAGAATTCCCTCGAGTTTGTTCCCCGTCTCGAGTAGAATATCGTTTAGGCGCATTTTCTTTTCTTTTTATCCCACTATGTACCATAGCATTCATTTTGATGTCTTACAATTAGAAATTTTGATTTCTATTAATTATACGCAAGCTATATATCATTAACCCCATTCTCTTTTATCTCTTATATCACCACCAATGCTTGTATATAACCTCTCAATAACCACAACTAATTTTCCCACAAAATTATTTTTTCTCTTCACAGAACTCACTCAGGCTAAACCCCTTCGTGAATTCTTCGCATGTAGGGGGCGCATCTGTCATAATTTGTACATAACTGGATGCAAACCCGCCCCAATATGTATGCAATGTATGTTTTAAAAGATTTTAATAAAGACAAGGCTTAAGAAATCTGGGAGAGAAAGGCCAAGAGAGGAAGCAATCATTAGCAGGTTTTATTATCCAGGAACTCATAAAACTGGGTTCAAGAACCTAGTATTTCCTGGGTCAGGTCAGGACAAGTCCAGAACAAAAGGACAGCAAAGGCCCAATCAGAGCATAGGAACATTAGTTAGGAACCAATGGGAATCGAGCACCCCTGGAAATCCATCCAATGAGAGCCCGGAATAGCTTTCGTCTTAAATCGGGAACGAAGTATAGGCAGTCAGGAGTGTGACATCATAGAGTCAGGAGATCGCCGCCGTTGAGTCCAGCTTGGAGCCAATCCCCTTCCCCCCGAACAGATAAGTCCCATCATCAATAATGTGAACGGTCATAGAATAGTCAAACCCAGCCAATTAGCTTCTACTCTTTTTCTCCCTAGATTGCTAGCCTTTTTCCAATCCAAAATCCTGTGTTTTCTCGTTATTTTCCCCTGTGAGAACACCTTAACATTTCAAACGACTGCGCCCACCACAAACAATCAACTCAGCCAACTTCAAAAGGTAATTCGCACCGATCCCACATACATATTTTTAATGATTTAATAATAATTGAATATTAGAAAATTCTAGAAACGCCTTTTACAAAAAGATGCAAGGTCTGGAATCCCTTTACAAATAATGCCTCGATTCAAGAAGTGCACAAGACCGTAACCTATATAACTTTCTATCCTTGATAACCTAGGTTCAAAGCTAAATTTTAGTATTACCTTTTTTAGCCATATTTTTTTTAGATCGTTATTCAATATATTTGTAATGTAGGCTTTATCTTCAACAAGCAACATTCCTATCGTACGATCTACAGATACGCCCAATTTTGAGCCTTATGAGCACCACATAAAGATATATCAGCTCGAAGAAACGCGTCTTTTCAACTGATATTAGGAATATATCGGTTACAGAGAACATTAGAAGAAATGAAAGAAATATGCCTTTCTCAGAATCAGCCCCAGAGACTAGCAGCCAGAGCACCAACAGACCCAATGTCAAAACGATCTGCTGGAACTGTGGTAAACCAGGGCACATTAGGGCTAATTGCAGAGTATGGCGGACGTTTACGGAGAGGGGCAATACCATCTCCAAAATATTCGGGAGGAGAAAATTAGCCGGTCTTACAGGGCCGAGGATGAATAAGCGATATGACGATGTCTCAGGAAAAATTATCAGCCTCGAGTCTCCAGGGAGGCTCCAATGAGCAGGCCACAGAAGAAATTGTCGAAGGGGTGTCTTCTCGAATGGTGATTGATTCCGGCGCCAACGTCACCTTGCTCCGTGTCGATTTAGCTCAAAGAATGGGGTCAATCTCAAAACGTAATCCAGTCTCGAACGAGCTGGTGTTGCAAACAGCCACTGGAGAACAAGCAAAAGTCTATAATAAAGTAGTGCTGAAATTCCAGATCTGAAACAACTTATTCAAACACCTTGGGTACCTCGCTGACATCATAGACGATTGCCTCAAAGGCTTGGACATGCTTCGCGAATTTGGATTCAGCATTGACTTCCCCTAGTGGGTTCGAGGAGTTCGGCGACCAATAAAGTCCTGATGGTAATACTCAAATCTGACGTTGAAATTCCTCCGAGGAGTGAATACATTCTTGAAGGACGTCTGACTGCTTCTTTCGGGGTATCCCAGCTGCTGACTTTGGAATAAAATGGCCAGGAGTTTGGTCAAAAAGGATTTATGTTAGCTCGGACTCTGTGTAAATCTGATCAAAGTAACATCCCGATTAGAGTGGTCAATCTTTTCGACTCCTAAAATCCCTTTGAAAAGGGACTGAAATAGCTCTAGCTGAGCCTGTAACAAATGTGGCCCATTGCACAACTGTTGAAAACTTTTATAAAAGCCTTTCTTCTAGTTTGATTCCAGGCCATCTGCAGGAGTTTCTAGAAGTAACACGAGGGGGGCTCAACTGGATACAGCAAAAGAAGCTTATACGTCTACTCTGCCAATACGAAGAGGTATTCGCTACCAGCCCCAATGATGTTGGGCGAACGAACGTGAGGCAGCATCGGATTAATACAGGAGGCGCTACTTCTGTTAAACAGCTCCAAAGAAGATTGCCCATGACAAGTAGACACGAGGTTGACAAAATTATTGAAGAAATGGCCGAACAAGATGTCATCGAGCCTTCATATAGTCCTTGGGCATCTCCTGTTGTTATTGTAAAGAAAAATGATGGACACACGTTTCTGTGTGGATTACCGACGTCTAAATTATCTAACAAAAATGATTCCTAGCCTCTGCCCAGAATTGATGCTACGCTGGACACCCTATCCGGATCGCAGTGGTTCTTCACTTTGGATCTCAAAAGCGGCTACTGGAAAGTCAGCATTCACCCAGAAGACAGAGAAAAGGCAGCCTTGAAGGCAGGAAATGGGCTTTGGCAGTTCAAGGTAATGCCATTTGGACTCTGCAATGCCACTGCCACCTTTGAGCGTCTGATGGAGCCGATACTGCAATGAATTCTTTGGAAACATGCCTAGTCTATCTTAATTACATTATTGTGATGAGAACGAGTTTTGAAGAGCATCTAATTTATCTTGAAAGAATCCTACAAAAGATTCGATGAGCAAGATTGAAATTGAATCCTAGAAAGTGCCAACTCTTCAAAGAGAAATTTCCTTACCTGGGCATACAGATTGATCCAGACAGAACTGAAACTGTTCGGCAATGGCCTATACCAAGGGATGTACACCAATTGAGAAATTTCTCGGCTTGTGCAGCTACTATAGTAGATTTGTTCCAGAGTTTTCAAACATCGCGAGGCCTTTGCATCGATTAACGGAGTCTGGCCGCCCCCTTTCAGTTGGACTGTTGACTGCGAAAGGGTGAGGGATAAACTGAAGCAGGCCCTGTCTTCTCCGCCGATGCTAGCCTACCTTGGTCAAGGCAAACAATTTATTCTGGACGCAGATGCCAGCAACACTGGGAGTGGAGCCGTTCTATCTCAAACTTAAGATGAAGTAGAACGTGTCATCGCTTACTTCAGTAAGACTCTGTCCATACCTGAGAAAACTACTGTGTAACCCGCAGAGAGTTTCTGGCAATCGTCAAATCGATTGGGCATTTCCACCATTATTTATACGCGCAAAAGTTTCATCTTAGAACAGACCATGCGGCTCTACGATGCCTGTTGAACTTCAAGAATCCAGAGGGACAGCTATCTAAATGGATTCAGCGACTTCATGAGTATGACATAATGATTTAGCACCTGAAAGGGAAATCTCATGGTAACGCAGATGCTCTCTCGAGACGACCATGCCCAGTGAAATGCAAACATTGTTCCAAGGCAGAGACACAAGTTGAGCTCAATATTCGTCAGCTTACCCTCGCGGAAGAACTCAAGTCAGACGATTGGACCCCGAGGAAATGAGAAAAGCTCAGCTTGAAGACGCTGATCTTCGGCCTGTCGTGAATTGGTTTAATTCCGTGACCAACAGGCCAGCCTGGGAAGATTTTGCATTCTGCAGCCCAATCACCAAGAGCTATTGGTTTTTATGGGACTCGCAGGAACTTCTACTGGAAATGGGAGGAATTGGAAGGCCTTTCCCAGCTCTCACAAAGTACAGGCTGTCGTTGTCAAGGCAGTATGGAAAACCTGGGATTGTCCACACAATAAAACTTAACGTGGTGAACCATTTCCGGATTTTCACAGGGGTTATTTATCATCCAGATGAGGAAGTACTGGGCCTTTGTCTGACATAATATTAGAGTAATCAAGCAGTAAAGGTAATTGTACTCTCTTTAACGACTTTCTGGAAACTTGCGACCTCTTTAAGCCTCGGTCTTAAACATTGTTAGGCATCTAAATCTCAATATCTGCTATTTAACTAAACTCTTATTCTATTCCCAGTTTTATTTTATTATCTTCAGTTTGTACAGAAAACATTACATATTGTGATGCAATGGTTCGTGTCAATCTTGCATATAATTAGTTACAGAGGTGTTTCTATTATACAACACAATTTACATCATAAAATATTATTATATTACACCGATAAGGGGTTGTTGGTTCAAATTAGCATAGATGGGCACCGGGAGTGAAAGGGTTTATCCGGGGTTAAAACTGATAAAGCCTTTCTAACTAATTAATATAAACTGTGAGGGTTAAAGAGGGTTATAACAAGATGATGATATGTTTGTAAATACATATCTGTAAATAATAAAAAATAAAACATGTTATTGAGTATAGATATTGATTATAAAAAGATAAATTCAAATAAAACCGTTGTTCAATTAAAAAGTGTTACGCAAACTTTGACTTTAATCATCATCGATGCTACGTCACTACTATGACGTCACTACTTCCAACTTCTACCTTCAAACCTGGCTGTTATGTTTACCGCTAACTTGTTTTAATATATGTAAATGGAACAAGTCGTTCCTTAAATAAATATATTGTGGCGAAGAAATATTTTATTATTTAATTTAATATTATTCAATGAAAATATATTCAACAGATTATAAAAATATATTTTAATCTGTTTTTGTGAAATAATTCTTAAAATATTTCTTTGCTTACTTGCTTAAGATTCTCTAGCTGTAAATAGTTTGGGCTGACCTGTTAATAATTGTCGACTCGTCGCTGTGACGTCATCAATAAATACTTTTACATCTTAGGATATTTCAAGGCTTCATTTCTACGCTACAACTGGTGAAGAAGCTGGATCGATACCCATTCAGAAAAAAACGGAAAATTGACTCGGTTGAGCAAGAAGAAAAAAACATGAACATCAAGAAAGAAGCAACTACTCAGGTAGGTTCATTTTTTGTCCAACATCTACCTAGAAACCCCTCAATGTTCTCTGGTGAGGGTGTTGAAGATCCCCGTAGCTGGTTAAAAGGGTATGAACGTGTGGCGAAGCACAACCAATGGGATGAAACCCTTTGTCTCGCTAACGTTTATTTCTATCTAACTGGCACTGCTCTCAAATGGTATGAAAACAACGAGGAAAGCATCCAGACATGGACGGAGTTCATGTCACAATTAGAAAATGTATTTGGAAAAAATGAAAGCTCAAGACTGCGAGCTGAGAAAATACTCAAAACTCGCGCACAATTAAAAGGAGAAAGCACCGAATATTACATCCAAGACGTCCTGCGCCTTTGCAAAGAGGTAGATCCAAAAATGAATGAGGAAGATAAAATATCCCATCTGATGAAAGGGATAGCTGAGGAGCTCTACCAGGCACTTCTCCCAAGGGATGTGCATAACACTGAGCAATTCGTCACCGAATGTCGCCGCATTGAAAGCATACACTGTAAGCGAGTGACCCCAACCAAATACGAGCGACTACCAAATGTGGCATCTCTCAGTGATCATGATGACAGGGCAGATCTGTCATCTATGATCAGGCAAATTGTTCGTGAGGAGGTACAGCGGGCATTAGGCTCTACTCGAGAGGAACCAAAAATTTCTACCATCGAAGATATGGTAAAGGAGGAGATTGGAAGAACCCTGGCGCCAATCTCAAAGCCTAGGAGAAGTTCCTCACAGAAGGAAAGACCCCGAGAGTTTTATAATAATAGATTTGTGGCCCAAACGATAAGACCGCAGCAGCCAAAACAAGTAAACGGAAGACGCGATACCAACGAATGGCGAACCACGGAAGGTAAGCCAATCTGTTTCCACTGCGGACGCCCTGGCCACGTCGTGCGCTACTGCCGTGACAGGAGGAGAGAATATGAAGGAGAACAAACTTGGAATTACAAACAGAGAGATAGGCTAGAGCCTAGAACATTCTATAATTCTCGGAGCAGCCAAGAGCCCAACGACGACCTGCCAAGAGAAAATAGACGCCGCTACCGAAGCCCCTCTCCTTACACTGGCCGAAAAGGACAATATTCGTCTCCTGATAGAAGACCCAGCCAGTCGCCTCGCCGTTCCCGTCAGGAAAACTAGAGGATGCGTCCTATTTTGGAGGTAAGGCCGCAAAATTTATAAATCCTCCCTTATCGACCACATTAGAATTAAAAGAAAATTACATAGACATTAAAATAGAAGGAAAAATGACGCGTGCCCTCGTCGACTCAGGAGCCTCATATTCTGTCATTTCTGAGAGGTTCAGACTCAAACTAAGAAAAATAATGTTTGCCGAAACTGACGTCACATTACGAGTAGCCAACGGTAAAATTGTAAGACCAAAAGGACGCTGCACACTGAAACTGAACTTGAATGGACTACAGGAAAGCTTTGAATTTGTCGTTATGGAAGACTGTAGTCACGAAGTTATTCTTGGTTGGAACTTTTTGAAGTTATCTAGGGCGATAATTGATTCAGCTGACGACACACTCTTCTTAGAAAAATGTATTTTTGAGGATACCCCTAAGAACAGCTCACCTCTCTACTCGGAATTGGAATATAGAATCGAACCCGCCTCTATTCAGTTAATAGAAGTAGCAAGTCGTGACATTCCTAATGACGCAATTGTGGTGGCAGAATGTCGAAAAGAGCTATTGCTGGAAAGAGAACTAACGGCTCCCTCCTCTGTCATTTCACTTACCAATAACCGAGGTAAACTTTGGGTGGTGAATTGGAGTCCATATCCGAAACTAATCCCACAGGGGATGCATGTAGCCGATAGTGTTGTCATCGAAGATAGTCAATTATGTACTCTAGCTGATTGTAACCAAGTTGAAACAGAGGCGGAACATTCTGAAGACCCAAAAATCTCGGAATTTTTTATAGATGATTCACTTGATGAATCTCAAAAAGAAAAATTAAGAAATTTGTTAAAAAACTATGCGGATATTTTCGAATTTAGTAAAAGAAAACAATTCAAGGACGTCAATGTTAAACACCGAATTAACACTGGAGACCACCTACCGACCAAACAAAGACCTTACCGAGTTGCACCAAGAGAACGCCAAATTATTCAGGATGAGGTAAACAAGATGGAAAAACTTGACATCATTCAGCCCTCTGAAAGTCCGTGGGCCTCACCTGTAGTATTGATAAGAAAAAAGGATGGAAGCTGGAGATTCTGCGTCGATTACCGCCGCCTTAACAAAATAACAAAAAAGGATGTCTACCCTCTCCCAAGGATCGACGACACTTTAGACTGCTTACGGGGAGCTAGATTTTATTCTTCCATGGACCTCCAATCAGGGTACTGGCAAATCGACGTAGAAGAATCGGTCCGTGAGAAGACAGCATTTATAACTCCAGATGGACTGTACGAGTTCAAAGTAATGCCATTTGGGTTATGTAATGCTCCAGCTACCTTCGAACGAATGATAGATAATCTTCTGAAGGGTCTTAAGTGGACCATTTGCTTGTGTTACCTCGACGACATCATCGTTTTTTCAGATGGCTTTGAAGAACATCTAAGACGCCTTCAACTTGTATTAAATTGCCTTAAGAAAGCCGGATTATGTCTCAATTCCAAGAAATGCAAGTTTGGTGCAAAAACTATCACGGTTCTTGGACATGAGGTGAGTGAAAATGGAATTCGTCCCGACCAAGAAAAGATTCGAGCAGTCCGCGACTTCGCTACGCCAAGGTCATTGAAGGAAGTTAGAAGTTTTCTTGGCCTTTCATCCTACTACCGCCGCTTCATACCCAATTATGCCCACGTAGCCCAACCCTTGAATGACCTTTTGAAGAAAGACTCAGCATTTAATTGGAACCAGGAAGAGCAAAATGCATTTGAAGCTCTCAAGTCAGCGTTAATTTCCGAACCCGCTCTTGGACATTTTGATTACTCATCCCCAACCGAAATACACAATGACGCAAGCAACTACGGAATAGGAGCAGTATTAGTGCAGATACAAAAGGGAAAGGAAAGAGCCATTGCTTATGCATCCAGAACCTTAAATAAGGCAGAAAAAAATTATTCAACCACAGAAAGGGAATGCCTTGCCATCATTTGGGCTATCAATAAATTCCGACCATATGTCTTTGGACAGCCGTTCACTATTGTTACAGACCACCACTCTTTGTGCTGGCTGACCAACCTCAAAGACCCATGTGGGAGGTTAGCAAGATGGGCACTTCGGCTGCAAGAGTTTGACGTCACTGTCGTGTATAAGAGCGGAAGGAAACATCAGGACGCAGACTGCTTATCAAGAAGTCCATTAGAATACAGTGAAGATATGGAGGAAGATATTCCAAGCATAGTGACTTTGCAGAACTTTAGCGAAGAGCAGATGAATGATCAAGCTATTAGAAAAATCGCTGACAAATTACAAAGTTCTCCTAATAATTCCTTTGTAAAAATCGATAACACGCTCTACAGAAAAAATTATGATCAATGGGGAAACCATGGCTTTTGGTGGTTCCACGCCATTTAAGGCAGGAATTACTGAAAAATTTCCATGATTCACCCACGGCTGGTCACCTCGGATTTACTAAAACCTATGACCGAATAAGAAAAAAGTATTACTGGCCCGGAATGTATAGAACGGTTAGAAGGTATGTGGCACACTGTTCAGATTGTCAGAGGCGTAAACATCAGCCCCAACTACCCTCAGGACACTTACAGCCAATACCTGTTCCTGAAGTTGCCTTTGAAAAGGTAGGAATGGATCTCCTGGGGAGATTTCCAACATCAGAAGGTGGCAACCGTTGGATTATTGTATGTACGGACTACCTAACGAAATATGCGATAACTAAAGCTCTACCCATAAGTGAATCCATGGAAGTCGCCAAATTCTTCATTGAAGATGTCATCTTAAAGCACGGCGCGCCGAGGGAATTAATCACGGATAGAGGAAGGAACTTCACATCTTCAATGATAAGTGATCTAAACAACCAGTGCAGAATAACCCATCGGAAGACGACCGCCTATCACCCCCAGACAAACGGACTCACGGAGAGGTTGAATAAGACCATAGCAGACATGCTGTCCATGTATGTAGATGTCAACCATAAAGATTGGGACAGGATTCTTCCATTCGTTACATTTGCATACAACACAGCAAAACAAGAGTCTACTGGGTTCACCCCATTTTTCCTTGTACACGGGCGTGAAGCCGAGACTCCACTTGACGTGTTATTCCCTAAGTTATTGCCAGAAGACGACGATTTCATCCAAACTCTAGGGGCAAGAGCCGAAGAAGCACGAAAACTGGCACGTATCCACTCCATGAGATCTCAAGGTAGCAATAAACATCGCTATGACGCCCTTCACAGAAATATAATTTATCAGCCTGGAGATCTTGTATGGATCTTTATTCCTGTGCGTAAAGTGGGATATTCGGAAAAACTAATGAGACGTTACTTCGGCCCATACAAAGTAACCCGAAAAATATCTGATGTGACCTATGAAGTTGAAACATTCGGAAACCAGCAAGGTCGTCGTAAAACAAAAGATTTAGTTCACATTGGTAGGATGAAACCTTATTTAAACCCAGAGAACCAGGAGGACCAGCTAGAAGAGGACCCAGAAGATGACTCGACAAACTTCCAGGAAGAAGACATCCCCACTGAACGAACACAACAACCACAGACCCGCGAAGAGATCTCAGGCCCTATCACCCGTTCTCGAGCCTTGAGACTGAGTATGTAAGTCTCCTTCTGAGCATCGGGTCGATGCTCTTTATAGGAGGAGGCTATGTGGCGAAGAAATATTTTATTATTTAATTTAATATTATTCAATGAAAATATATTCAACAGATTATAAAAATATATTTTAATCTCTTTTTGTGAAATCATCTTAAAATATTTCTTTGCTTACTTGCTTAAGATTCTCTAGCTGTAAATAGTTTGGGCTGACCTGTTAATAATTGTCGACTCGTCGCTGTGACGTCATCAATAAATACTTTTACATCTTAGGATATTTCAAGGCTTGATTTCTACGCTACAATATAGTTGTTTATATCTAAAGGGATGTCCTCGTAACTACAACATAAGTGAGTACCAAAACAACTAGAACTCCTTACAAAGGAACATCGTATTTTGCTAAGCCTATATCAATTTGGTAGCAGAGCGTGGTTTGGGCGCGCGAATTGGACTAACCGCCAATTGATCCATTTAAATCAAAAAGAAATTAAATAATTGGACTAACCGCCAATTTAGAAAATAAAAATTGAATAAAAATGGATACATATAACTTAGCAAAAATTGAACAGTTAACAGAAAATAACTATACAACGTGGTCCATGAAAATGGAAGCAATTCTAGATTCAAAAGATCTCTTCGAGGACGTAATTGTTAATGACGAGCCAGACTTTACAAATGATAAACTAGAATATGATATTTGGAAGAAAAAGAATCGGGAAGCATACAGCCTAATAATATTGTCACTTTCGGATGACTTAACAATCATCTTTCGAGGCGATAAAAGGGCCAAAAGAATTTGGTACGACATAAAGAAAAGGTTTGAAGGATCCCTAGAAAATAAAAGGATAGACCAAATGTTGGATCTAGCCAGACTAAAATTGCACCCAAATGAACATGTTAACATGTATATTGTACGAGCACAGAAATAAGTAGTGCAACATCTCCGTTGTTATTCCTGATCCACAGAAAGTGCATTTCAGGTCTTCACGCCTCAATAAAATCAGATGGTGTTCTCTGAAAAAAATTGAAAGGGTTCTAAATTGTGCGATTAATCTGATGACAGGAAAAGGGAGTTCATTTAAGAAATATTCTTCGGTGGTAAACGTTGTATATATATCTCTATAGTGGGAATATAACTTTGATTGGGTTATTCTTGTTAAGTCATTTTGTATTGTTTGCTCTATCGCAGTTCTTAATATTCCTGGGATAGCATTCCTTAGTGAATCAGGATCATTACAATAAGTAAGCCACGAGGATCCATTATTATTGAGTAAATTGCTTAATTGTTTTATAAACCCGATGGGCGCACCTGTAGCACAGGATATTTGCCTCATTCTATTTAAACATATTCGAGGCAATCTTTTTGTATCCATACTCAGCACCCTCAGCCAATATTTCAAAGTCAATTTCAGAGCTGTTATTATTAATGAGACGCGGCCTGTTTCTGGTCTTATTATGTATCCTGGTGTATATCTAGGCAAATTCAAGAACCTACGAATAAATGTATCTTGTATATGGTCTAATAAATCTTTATACTCTGTTGCCCAAATTGGTGCAGCATACATCAAAACAGCCATCACAATAGAATCAAACAGTTTCATTGCAGAGTTTAATGAATTAATTTTTGATTTTGTCAATATTGGGGTTGTAGCATTTATTGCCGCGAGTGCTTTTCCTTTGAAAAAGTTTGCGGCTTGAGTGGTTTTAGTTGTACTGACCAGAGGGTATCCCAAGTAATTATATCTTCTTGTTACCATCAGAGGTTTACCATTCCAGTACCATCTATCTTCTCTTGAGGGTTTACTACCATTGCGGAATACCATAACCTTCGATTTGGACTCGTTCAGTGTCATATAGTTCTCACCAAGATATTCTTTCAATATATTAATCTTTTTTTGGAGGTTTATCATCGACTCCCCTATAATAGCAATATCATCTGCATACATCAGCAAGTGAACATCACCAAATTCCGGCAGGTATACACTCGTCAGATCTGAGTTGTCATACATTTTAATCAGGTCCGTCATGAATAATATAAAGAGTAATGGCGATAGTGGCTCTCCTTGTAGAACACCCGAATGTATCTTAATATTTTCTGTGATTGATCCCCTCCATCTGACTGCCACAGTCGCCTGTTCGTAGTAATTTCTAATTGCATGTATAAATTGATAGCTCACGCCCAGATTGGTTAATTTCTTCCAAAGTAATGAGTGAGGAACTGTATCGAATGCTTTTCTCAAATCAACAAAAAATACATATAATTTTCCTCTCTTTTTCCTCAGTGAAAGTTGTATTAGAGTGGTCAAAAAGATATAAATATATAATATTTTGCAATGAATATTTGCAATTTTCGTTTTACAATGAATATATATATTGAGAGAGAGTTGTGTGTATGAAAGATATTTTAGCAATTTATATAAAATAGCTTAAAATGGTTGTTGTTTTTGTCGTGTCCAATGAAGAGCCTCAGATGTCTCCATACATCTCTATCACAGCAGTAGCAATTTGCTCTTCATTAGAAAATGGGTGCCGTTGCCACGTTAGTCACCTTGGAAGCGAAGTAGAATTTGGTCGAATATTCCAAGGGTTCCGGGGGGACCCAGCAGAGAGGTGTGGTTGGATTTTTCCCCCCAGCTTTATATTAAATTAAATAATGACAACATATTCTCTAGAAGGTCTTCATAATTTTATATGAATAATTGTATTTTTCAATTATTATACTCTATTATTGTTCATTTATATCTATCTTTTCCCTCTCTCTTTAAATAAAATTAAAATGACCATGAACATAATACATAATTTTTTAAATGTTGGTGTGTGTAAATTTTGATCAACTTTCTTTCATAATAATATATTTATGCAAATATGTTTAATCCCATCTGGAAGGGAATAGAAAGAAAGGTGAGAAATATACCGAATGTAGATAAAATAAAGTTGAAATCTAAGATATAAACATGGCCGCAGGTTAGTAAGTTGTTTTCAGCTTCGTATTTGAGACAAAGAAGTCTGAATATTCTGTTTGCCCTTGAATCGGCTGCAAATGTTTCTTTGTACAGTGCTTGGTTGACAGTTTCTTTGTACACCTTATTCACATAACATGCCATAATACAAGTCAAGGTATAATTTAACGAATGCTGAAATAGAATTACTATCAATTTGCTTATATTTTAGAAATTATAAGATTTATAATGAATAAAGCTACAAATAATTCAATAATCAATTTAAGAGAAAGGCTACACAAAACCTTATTATAAAATGTTGGTAATGAATTTCCAGATTTGTAAAAATAAAATAATATAATAATAATACTATGGAAGTGAAAAGATAAATTACTAGAAAGTACATGAAAAATGGAGGAAAATCTAATTTTTTCATAACCTTTAAAGACTTTATAATCTTTATCAAAATATATATTCATTGATTTAGGATAAAATAATAAAATTAATATCACAGTTTTTTTAAAGTAAGCCACAAATTATTTATTCTATCCATTTTTAATGCAATTCTAGAAATTTGTCAATTTATATATTTATTTTTATTGAATATTTACAATAAATAAATTTATAATATATATTGTAGCGTAGAAATCAAACCTTTGTATATCTGGAGATGTGAAAGTATTTATTAATAACGTCACCATGACCAGTCGACAAATATTAACAAATCAACAAAACTATCTACAGCTAGATAATATCGAGCAAGCACAAGCTAGGTAACTAAATGATGATTTCACAAATATTAATTAATAAAATTCTGTTTCACATATTTCATTGAATAATTATATTAAACAATACAATATTTCGTCGCCACAATTTAATTATAAAAATATAATTGATTTAGAAAAATACCAAATATTTACACATGATTGAAAAGGTTGAGTTGGTTGTAAATTCAAGCATGATTTTAGTGTCCTTTCCTTTATTTTCCTCTTTAAACTCTACTCAAACCATGTAATTATTCAATTGTTTATGTAATATAGTATCTAAGTTTAGTGTTGTTTTTTGACGCAAACATCCCTTGTGGGGTTATCGCTGCTTATTTGATAATAAATAAATAAATAAGAAAAAATAAATATATAAAATTTTCATAAAAAGACATGCATACATATTAATTTAGTTTGAATATAATATATTATATAAGCTTTTTAGAGTAAGCCACAAATTATATATTCTATCCATTTTTAATGCGATTCTAAAAGATGTTAATGTATATATTTATTTTTATTGAATATACAAAATGAATAAATATATAAAATAGTTATTAATATATAATTTATTTAGAAAAATAATAAATATTCACATATGATTGAAAAAGTTGAAATATCCAAATATTTCATGAATAGACATCCATACGTTTTAGTTGAATTTTAATTTAACAATTAATATAGTTTATTTATCAAAAGTGTGTTCACTGCATATATACCTCGTAATATATATCTCGTAATTTATGAAAATTCATATACATATTGTTATGAAATTATATTTTTACTATTATATAAAAGTTAAATATAATATGCGTACTGTGTACCATCTCTTTGAGAGCAATGTCATAGAAATTTTATTTTATTTTTCTTCACCCATATCTGTTGCCTAGTTACAATGTTGTACATGGTTATTTATTATAGATGAAATGTTTTGTCATTATAATCTCAGATATTATTATTGTTGTCACTATAGCTCAGAAATTAATTTATATTTATATAAATATTATATAGCGCGTGAATTATAGTTATATTTTGTTATGGTCTAACACAGAAAAACATTATAAAATATAGATGGAATTTTCCAGGGAGGATATTGATCTATAAAAATAGAAGGGCGCCTCTTAATCAACATAGATGTAAAAACTGTGGTGTTCAGGGTAGTCACAGCTGCACCGGAGAAAAAAATTGTTATAATTGTTCTAAACACCCAAAATTCAGAAACCATTCAGTAAATCATAGATCTAATTCCAACGAATGCCCACTGTACAAGATACAACTGGACAGAGTCATACAGAGAACGCAATATGCGCCTATTACCGAGGAATCTGTTTTGTCAAATATATAATTTAATGATATATGTCTTACCAATGTAAACAACAATGAATGAAAACTTAAAATGTATTCAACAAAATGTTAGAAAGAGTATTAGGGCAATAAATGAATTACAAGGTTATATTGCAGATAACCCAACCGATATTCTCTTGATCCAAGAACCTTATGTTTTACACAACAAGATCATGTACGATATGGATTCACAGATATTGTGCTCGAATAGGATAGAAGAAAAATATACGGCAATTATTGTGTTAAATAAAAAGCTAAAATGCTCCATGGTAGAAAATTTTACTAATTCTTTTTGTACAACAATGATTTTATCTACTTCTAAAGAAAACATAATTATCTCAAATTTCTATATTCATCCTAATTCACTAAACAATTATCATCTGAATTTTATGAGCAGATTATTTGAAACCTATAAAAATCAACCAGTAGTACTCTGTGGCGACTTTAATTCTCGTCACCCATTATGGTTCGACAAAGTAACTAACTCTAATGGATTTAGATTAAAACCAATTATAGATGAAAACAATCTCTATATACATAATCTGAAAGCGCCTACCTGTCGCGAAACTAGTATAATCGATCTTACTATTTCCAATAAGCAATCATTAAGCTTAATAAATAATTGGCAAACTTCAGAACTAACAAATATTTCGGACCATGTTGCTATAAAATTCGAAATAAAAAAAACAAAAAACGAATACTCATTCAATAATCAAAAATCCACATGGAAATTCAAAGAAAAAGATGCTGATTGGTCTCGATTTTCTCATAATATATCTTTAACAGAAATAATAAGACTTAAAAGCAAATTGGAAAGAGTTAATTCAGATTTAGATATTGATATGATAGTAAATGGACTTACAAACCTTTTAACAGAAGCTGCCTTTAAATCTTTGGAAGTTATATCCTCCGACTCTAAATATTATTCTAGAAATAACTGGTGGAATAATGAATTGAAAAAAATGAAAGATCATTTTCACTACATAAGAAACTTATATTATCGCCACGGAGCAATCAGTTATAACACATTCAAGTTGACTAGGAATCGATACACTAATGCAATTGATAAAGCAAAGAAAATTAACTGGCGATATCTTATAGAAGAAAATTATACAAACAATCCATTTGGTAACGCATATAAATTTTTTAATAAATTAAGAACACCAGATAAACAAAGGGGAATACCCTTAATTGACAATGCCCCAGAACACCTAAAAGAACGATCAATGAGCAATTTGTTAAATGAGTTGGTACCAGATGATAATTTCGATACGGAGGATTCTTACCATCAACTAATTAGAAAACACAAACTAAAAATGATTAACAAGAATAAGGTCTTTGTTGAGGGAGGGGAAATAGTGAACCTAATATCTAACATAGACATTAAAAAAGCTCCTGGGGTAGACAGTATAAGTAATAACATGATCAAAAATGCCCTTCTAAAAATTTTACCATTATTATGCGATTTATTTAATAAATGCATTCACTTCGGATACTATCCAGATAGATGGAAAGAGGCAGCTCTCAGAATAATTCCAAAACCTCACAAAACGAATTTAGAATTAGTAAAGAGTTATCGACCTATTTCATTAATTTCTAACTTATCAAAAATATTTGAAAACATTTTGAAAAATAAAATATACGAATACTATGAAAATAATGATCTCCTTAGCCCCAGACAACATGGGTTCTTGAAGAATAAGTCAACAATTACCTGTTTGAAAGAAATCACAAAGATCATAATGGAACATAGACAGAAACAACTAGTTACGCTGATTGCAATTGATATACAAGGAGCATTTGATAATACATGGTGGCCAGCCATGTTTAAAAAATTAGACGAAGACAATTTACCAGTTGAATTGATCAAAATTTTACGTTCTTTTTTGAAAAATAGAAAAACGATTTTCAAGTATAATAATATGAAAGTTTCAAAAATATTAACAAAGGGCTGTCCTCAGGGTGGACCATTGTCTCCGTTGTTATGGCTGATATATTTAAATGATCTGCTAATTAATTTGCAATCACCAAACTCTGAAATCATTTGCTATGCTGATGATGTAACAATTATATGTTGGGATAATGAGCTAACAAATCTAAAAAAGTCGATTGAGTTTAATTTGGAAAAGATAGATCAATGGTGTAATGATAATAAGCTAAATATCAATCTTGATGAAACTAGTATTTTACACTTGCACAATAAAGACAAAATATCAATTAATTTTAGAGACAATATTATTGTGCCCGTAGAAGAAATTAAAATTCTTGGAATTACGATTGCGAATCACAGAAGGAAAAACAAATTGAATTTTGGCCCTCACCTTAACATTATACTAAACAAAACTCAAAGATTAAAAAATCTTCTTTTTTCAATTTGTGGAAAATCTTGGGGTCTTAGCATCCAAAAAAGGCTTACACTTTATAAATCTATAATAAGACCAACGTTAACTTACGGAACAGAAATATGGTTTGAATTTATTAGCAAAAAATATATGTACAAACTGAACTCAATGCAATATCAAATTCTGCTATGGTGTACCCAAACATATAAAACAACCAGTTATAACTGTGTTCACACCTTAGCCAATATTCCTTTGATCACTGATTATATGGAATCTAGAATTATAGGTTACGAGTTGAATAATTTATCAACAGAAGATAAACAATTTTATGATTTGTATATTCCAGGTATACTCAAAGATTTCATTATATCAAGGATTAATTTACTGAAAAAGAATACTAATCGAACATTTCAAAGTTTCTTTCCTTATGATATTCCGAAATATTTTCGACCAAACTATTATAATTCACAATTTATCACAGATCATGGAAATTTCAGGTTTTTTCTTAAGAAAATTCAGGCTGTGCAAGATTCGACATGTTTCTGCGGATTGGGGGAACAAACTTCAATACATCTCTTGCTGGAGTGCCCTGTCTTTCAAGAATACAGAGTCAACAACGGTTTAACTGCTTTAGGCCCTAGTGAATTAATTTCAAGTAAAGACACATATATAAAATTTAATTTCCTTTGTAAATATATTTTGGACTTCATTAAGAAAAATGGTCTTTGATGTAACGATCTCATGGAAATATTGGACATATTATATGGTTGTAAACAATATATAGGTGTATGCGTGTATAAGTGTGTACATATGTATATGTTTTTTTTTTAATTTAATGATGTAACTGTAAATAAAATTCAAAAAATATCTCTATATGTAAATAACATTTTTGAATCTTTCTAAGTCGCTTTCTGTGTATCTTTCCATGTTGAATATTTTCTTTGTTATATATATTTGTATGTACATTTAGCGCAAGTGTCCCTAGGGGGACATAGCGTTTTGAATTGAAATAAAAAAAAAAAAAAAAAAAAATAGAAGTTAAATATCATTTAGTTTTAGTGTCTATTTTGATTAGAGAAGCGAGCTTTTTTATATAATATTATGCACAGGGTGATCCAAAAGTCTTTCACAACTTTAAAAATTAAAGAGCAATGCGGTAAACACCATTGTGTTCAGGATGCAATGGGGTTTTGTACGGCAAATAATGAAATATTCTAAATTGATTTTAGTTACAATTATATTCGCTAGATGGCGCTCTACCAGAATCGGAGATTCAGCGGCCAAATTGTTTGATAAATTGAAAAATATAACTGATCAACACGTATTTTTCCTTTTTGAATACCAAGAAAGAACCCTAATAATATCAAATGATAAATTAATAAAACACCAATTCGCCAAAAGTAGAAGAATTGGATGACGATTTTTCAAAGCAATCTGAGATATTTAAAAAAGGTAAATGCAAATTAAAACATGTAGCAAAAAAGAAATATTTTAGATGCGGTTTTGTGGAATACTTTATTATAAACAACTTTTGATAATCAAAATTCACAATAATTTATAGTTTAAAATAATGATTTGCGCAAATGAAATAAACATGCTTACCTTAAAACATTTTATAAAGATTTATTAAAGTCAATGTGAAATATTTTATTATACATTTTTCTGTTACTTCTTAAAAGGTCGCTAAAATTCTATAAATTAATGATATTCCAATTATTTTTAAATTTAGAATTAATAATTATATATTATGATTTTTCTATACATATAATTAAATTCAATTGCAAACTAATATATATATATATATATATATATATATATATATGTTGTGTGTGTGTGTGTGATCAAAGTGTTTTGATGTTGGAATGATAAAGAATTGGAGGTGCAGTCGTGCAAATAGGAAAGATAGTTATTTACTTATCAAGTATTTTTTTCATTCTCAATTACTTGAAACAAATTATACATTAAATATTTATCACAGTTATATAGAATTCATAAAATGAATCTTATATTAGTGAATTTAAACAGAATAATAGTGTTGGCTTCCGTAGGCGTTTCTTACTGGGAAAAAGAAAGAGAGGATCCAATGAAATAATTTAGTAGCGTTTATTAAAACAAAATCATAATAGTGAACAACACATATAACAGAGAGTACCGTCGTCTTCCGGGTATTCCTTCTACTGGGGAGCTCGGATTCTATATTCTGTGCGTTTATTATCTGTTTATCTGTGGCTCTCTGGTCGGGATGGCGCCTACATTCGGCCATTCCTGCATTTCAATCGTCCTCGATTGAACCTTGCGTTGCAGGAACGTCGTGGGTTGCGTCGGGGGGTATCTTCTACTTCTGGCTCCTCGTCCGGACTTTCTTCTGTAGCTGAATCATCTTCTTCACTGCGCCAAGACTTCAGTTGACTGATATGGGCCGTTGTCTTGTAGAACCGTCCACTGGTTCTTTCGCTTAACTGAGTCACTCTATACGTGTCGCTTGGCAGAACCTCGGTAATTATCAAAGGTCCTCGATATTTGGGTTGTGCCTTGGTTGGTTCACCCGTCATTTTGGGTACATGCCTCATCACTACAATTTCTCCTACTTCGAATTGGATTGTAAGGCACTTCTTCTTATCGTAGTATGTCTTCATGATTTCTTGTTTCTTCTCAATTTGGGTTTTCACACTCTCTTGAATTCTATCCGGCTCGGTCCATGGGTCCACGTCTTCGTCGGCTAATCTTCTAAGTATCCCATCGTGGAATCGAGGGGAATAGCCGTGGAGTGTTTCGAACGGTGTTTTATTCGTCGTCTTGTTCACCGCATTGTTCAGGTCTCGCTCTACCTCCTTGATCTTCAGGTCCCAATCCTTCCGTCGCGGATCCTCGATACTGGTTGCTATAGTGGACAAAACTGTTCGGTTCACTCTTTCGACCATCCCGTTCCCTTGCGGATGTTTCGTAGAGTTCAGAGTATGATGTATTCCATTTCCTCGACAGAATTCTTCAAATTGCCTTGAGGTAAAACATGACCCTCTGTCGCTGATGATCTTGTCGGGTAGTCCGAAATCATTCACAAAACTTTTCATTACCTTCAGGACGTTCTGCGTCGATGTATTCCTTACAGGGCTTAATCGGACAAATCTTGTCAGATTATCGACAATCACTAAAAGTTCCTGGTTACCTTTTGTACTTCTCACGAAGGGGCCTACGTGGTCCATGTGTACGATGGAAAACGGTCTCTTGCCTGACTTAATGGGATGTAGGAAGCCTTGTTGTTTTCCACCGGGAACTTTGTTAAATAGACACTCGAGACACATAGCCACATGGCGTCGAACGTACCTCTTCATTGAAGGAAACCAGTACAATTCCTTAATTTTGTTGCAGTCCTATCAGTCGCAAAATGTCCCATTAGATCATGGAATTTGACAACTAAGCTTTTCCTCATGCTTTTGGGTATAACATACAGGGCTCGTTCCTCTTCTCCATTTTTCACCATGCGGAAAAGTCTGCCTCCTTTGTAGCTGTAGTCGTTAATTCTATTTTGTTCTCCTACTGTCCTATCACACGGGTCCTTTCGAAAGATCTGGATCAGGTCTCTCAATTCAGGGTCGGAATGCTGAATCATCAAGATTTGTTCTTCCAGTGTGATTGTGAGGCACACTTCAAGGTTTTTCTCCACGATTTCCTCCATCATGTCTCTAGGGTCGTCGACTGGAGCTCTACTCATTCCGTCTACGTGGGCCATCTTCTCCCCTGGTTTATGTCGAATTTCGAAATCGTATTCCTGAATCAGATTGTACCATCGCGCTATCTGAGGATTTGTAGTCTTCTTCGCGTTCATGTAGACCAGTGCTTGGCAATCTGTAACCACTGTAAACTTGATTCCTACGAGGAACTGACGTAGTCGATCCAAGGTCCACACTATCGCCATCAGCTCCAATTTGCTTGAGTGGTACATCTTCTCGGCCTCTGTTGTCTTCTTGCTCACACAGTAGACCAAGCGCCATTTGCCGTCTTCGTCCATCTGTAGCACCATTCCTGCTAATCCCTCAGCACTCGCATCGCAATGTACTTCTGTCTTGTGTTCAGGGTTGTAATGAGCTAGTACCGGATATTCGACCAGATCCTTTCGTAGTCCTCCAAATGACCTTCGCTGTTCTTCCTTCCATTCAAATTGTGAACCTTTCTTCGTAAGTCTGCTTAGCGGTTCTGCTTTCCTCGCGAAGTCCTTTACAAATCGTCTGAAGAAGTTCGTCAGTCCCAGAAAGCGTCGCATGTCGTGGACATTCTTGGGTTCTGGAAATTCTTCTATCGCCTTGATCTTTCTTGGGCCTGGCTTAAGTCCGCCTGTACTGATGACATACCCTAAGAACTCAACTTCCCTCCTTCCGAACTCACATTTAGAGGGTTTCAGTGTCAACTTCGCTGATCTTATTCTTTCGAGGACTTCCCTCAACCTTTCGATCATCTCCCGCCAATCCTTTGCCGGGATAATCACGTCGTCGAGATAGCAGAATGCCTTCTTGTTCAGCAGCGGACCTAGGACAGTGTGCATCAGTCTTTGGAATTCAGCTGGTGCGTTGGCGAGTCCAAAAATCATCCTTTCGAATTGACCTGTATCATCTGGGGTGATGAATGCTGTCTTTAATTTTGCCTTATCGGTCAGTGGTATCTGCAGATATCCATGCGCCAGATCCAGAGTGGTGAAGAATTTCGCATTCCTTAGGCCTTCCAGAAGGTCGTCTATCCTTGGTAATGGGAACTTGTCCTTAACTGTTTGAATGTTGAGTCTCCTATAATCTACCACCAGACGATGATCTCCAGTTTTCTTCCTCACAAGTAGGACGGGACTAGCGTAGGGTGATCTAGTTTCCGTGACTATTCCATTGTCCTTCCACTCTCTGACAATCTCCCTGATTGCTTCGCGTTCACTTGCAGGCGTCTTATATGGTCTCAGACAGACTGGCTTGCCTCCATCAACCTCCTTAATGTCCATCTTGGTGACATCGGTGCACCCTAATTCCTCCATGCCAAGAGCGAAACAGTCTCTATACTCGTTTACTACATCTAGGATTTCTTGTCTCTCTTTCGAAGTCAGAGAATGATTGACGTTGATGTCCTCAGGCAGTATGGGGCGCTTACGTTTCATTTGGTCTTGTCCTTCCCTCTTCTCTTCATTTTTAGTCTGAAACGAATCCTCTGCGACGTCCAGGTTAACAACAATATCATCAAGGTTCAGTAGTTCAACTCGCCCTACACATTGGTTCTTCCTTACTCTCAACTTGCCCTTGCCAGCTGAGATGATGGGTACGGTCGTCTTTCCATCGACCACTTCCAATAGGGAATCGACACAGGCGTCATCTACTCCTGTGAACAATACATATCCGTCCTTTACCTCGTCTGTGATTGCACTTGTAAAGTTAATGGAGTCGCTCTCCAACTGAACAGTTTCGGTTGCTCTCAGTTCGATGCGACGCGACTTGATTTCTTCTTGCAGATTAGCAAACGGAAATTCGGATGAATAGCCAATATGCAAGTTTTTACCAATTCTGGCGAAGGATACGTAGGGCAGATCTGTCCATGTTCTTCCAATTAATAGGTCATAGGGTTGGGCATCATCGTTGACAATGAATACAGTGATTTCCCTTCCGACGATGCCATCAATCTCCAGGTCGACTGTCGTCTTCCCAACGGTCCTGGCAGCTGGTGCAGTCTGGTTACCGATGCCGTACAGACTAGTCGAGTCTGGTTCGATGTCGACGCTGATCCTCCTTGCGACCGATTCTCTCATTAGACAACTGCTGCTCCCGGTGTCTATCATTGCCTTCACGGTTTCCTTGTTGTCGATCTTGACATCCTTCAAATATACATCTGGCGGGACAGTCTCCAGTCCTTCGACTTCCAGGTTGGCTACTTTTAGTCCTTCTTTGGGTCTTGTGCAATTCCTTTCCTTGTGTCCCGTTTGACCGCATCCTCGGCATGTCAACGTAGTCCTGGGTGCTGGGCAGTCTCTGGCAATGTGTCCAAACTGATTGCATTTGAAGCACTTCGGTTCTCCCTTGTCGTTTCTGATCGTACGGTTGACCATTCTCCTCAAGGTGTTAGGGTACGTTTCACTGATTTCGTTCCTTGCAGCGTCTTGACCCGAAACATTCGTTCCTTGTTTAGTCTCTTTAACTTCGCTTTGGTTGGGGAATCTCGCAGATTTCTGCTGAAACGACGGTGGTATGAGGTGTTTCGCATTCCAATGCGGAGGTCCCATCTCGGTGCGAACATTTTCGTACTCGTCCAGTTTATCCGCCAACTCATCTGGGTTGTTTAACTTGGTCCAATCGTCAATGAGATGATTACGAAGCACATTTGGAACTTTTTCCTTTAGCTGGTTAGTGACGGACAAATCCTTTAGGGCGTCGAAATTTTCCACGTTCATTCCTTCGATCCATTCGTTGAAATATCCTCGCAATTCGAAAGCGAAGTCTCTCCAGGAACCCTTTTGAGATCTCTCGTGCTTCTCGAATTTTTGTCTGAATTGTTCGGGCTCAACTTGTACCGTTTTAGGAGCAACCTTTTCACGAACCTATAATCGCCGCTTTGTTCTTCTGTTTCCCGAGCGATTAATTGAGTCATTTCGTAAGGTAGCAATCCTAGGAGGCTGAACGCCCATTGGTCTTCATCCAATCCTAGTCGCTTTGCCTGTCTTTCGAAAAGAATTAGGTAAAAACTCAAATCATTGTCCTTCGACTCGTACTTGGGCATCAGTTTACGTATCTCGTAATGTGCGTCATTGCTGGTACTTCGAGACGTATCGTTGTTTCCGCGTGTAGTCTGGATGCGCAGCTTCTCAAGCTCGAATTCCATTATCATTTGTTCTTTTCGTTCCCGTTCGATTCGTTCCGGATCCTCGATTCGTTTCCGATCCTCGATTCGTTCCCGATCCTCGATCAGAGTCTCCAACAGTTGCTTTGCGAACTCTTCTTCGTAAGATTGGCTATTCAAAATAAGGTGTTTTAAGTCGACGATCCTGCTCTCTGGCGGTACTACCTCGCCGAGTTCATACGCCAACTTGCTCAAATCGCATTTCCTTACTTTCGCTAAATAAGTCATGTTTTTCAAAAGGAAAAATAAACAAAGCAAAAAATTTTAAAATAAACAAATAAAACTGACTAAACCAGATACGTACTGTTTCAATTATTTCTTTAAACGAAATCAACTTTTCTTTGTAATTTTGAGACAATACTTTTTTTTTCTTTTTTACCGCGATACTTTGCGATAATACTTTTTATCGAGATGATTTTGCAATAATACTTTTACCGCGATACTTTGCGATAATACTTTTGTCGAGGTGACTTGTAATAATACTTTTAGGAATAGGTAATTAAATTTCGTACATACCATGCAACTCCTCTTACGTTGATCGGTCACCGCGCCACGTCCTTCTCGTTTCCAAATTATTCCAGTGAATCTTCAATTTTCTTCAGGACCATCCCACTTCTGAATTTCTGTTGGCTTCCGTAGGCGTTTCTTACTGGGAAAAAGAAAGAGAGGATCCAATGAAATAATTTAGTAGCGTTTATTAAAACAAAATCATAATAGTGAACAACACATATAACAGAGAGTGCCGTCGTCTTCCGGGTATTCCTTCTACTGGGGAGCTCGGATTCTATATTCTGTGCGTTTATAATCTGTTTATCTGTGGCTCTCTGGTCGGGATGGCGCCTACAATAGGTATGTTAACTATACAAATTTACAACAATATCCAAAGTGTTATGTTCTAAATCTAAGGTCAGAAATGAAAGAATAGCCAATGAAGAAAATAAAATACATGTTTATGAAATAAAATATTTGCACTTTAGATTATATAACATATATGTTGTAATATATTTCAATATATACTTGATATCCATATGTAACATAATTATATTGTAGCAGCCAAAAATTGGACACAGTCTAACTCGCCAGTTTGGCCATCATTTAATACAAAATAGGATATTAAAGTTTGATTGAGAGACAGCCGACGCCCAGACAGAAAAAAAGGGTCTCCGATTACACAGTCGAAGCGACATACATAGTCGGATATCAAACAGTTCCTCTCTGGCTCTCATGTAGATCAGACTCTCCTGGACCTACGCTGGCTTCTCTCTCGTATCAATTATTATAAATAAATATATATATATCTTTATTCCTATATTTATCAATTATATAATCTTATTTATTCATATTTATATTTATTCTGTATTACTTCATATATTCTAATATGGACATTGTAATAAAGTAGTTTCAATCTCAAATCTCTCTCTTTATGAAGTAACTTCCAACATGTCTCATCCTTTTCGTGCTATCCATTGACGCCTGAAACCACTTGGCCCATTCTGGCCCCCACGACTGCATCTAACCTGCCTACGACCACACCCAGGAGACAGGAAAACATATCTAATATATATATATATATATATATATATATAGCAAATATACACCATTAAATTTATTACATTTCTAAATATATGAAATTCTGTTTTTACATATAGAAATAGTATTTAGTGGTAAATGAAAGGTTGTATAATTATGAAGATATATTTCATACAATGCGTTTCTTAATTTATCAAATATTTAGAGAGCCACTTTGCATATAGGTTTATTGGAAAAGGTTTTATATTGTATATATCATATATGTTTTCTAATATAGGAAATAATGAAAATTCGCGCGCGCGACAAAAAATAAGAAACACGACAAACATAGAAATGTATTATATCAAAGAGCTAAGGAACCAAGAACTATGAGTAATTGTGTGGAAGATTGAATAAATTGAAATAAATAAATTAGTGCATAATATGATATAAATTTGATTATCTCTATTTGGCGTTGACCTAATCCCTATATAAAAGTCAGTGTATGTATGTTTGTCGGCTATACACATTCACAATACGTCACTAATCTGACTGAAATTTTAACAGTATACAAGGTGTGTCCAATAAATAATGAGACTGGTCAAAAATAAAGAAAAATAGATTGATTAAAAAAAATTATTAGTATTTTCCAAATAGTCCCCTCCCGCATCTATACATATTTCCATCTCTTCTCCCATGATTTAAAACATTTAGAAAAGGCATCTTTCGGGATGTTCTTCAATACCTTTTTCGAATCCGCTGTGATGGACTCTCTAGTGGCAAATCTCCTTCCTTTAGAGCCATTTTGAGTTTTGGAAAGAGAAAATAATCATTTGGAGCTAGGTCTGGGGAACAGGGAGGTTGTGTTGAAGTATTTGGATGCCGTGTTTAGCCAAATAAGTCAGTACAGATGTAACGGTGTGTGGTGGTGCATTATCATGATGGATAATCCAATTTTTGGAACTCCACATTTCACTTCTTTTCAGACAAATTGATTCACGTACACGTCTCATAATGTTTAAATAAGACTCCTTATTGTTTGTTTGACCTTCCTCTAGATATCCATAATGCACAATTCCCTTTATGTCAAAGAACGTGACCAATGAGACTTTGTTTTTTGACTTGCAAAGTCGGGATTTCTTCGTTCTTGGTTCATCTTTTCCTTTCCACTCCATGGATTGGCGTTTTGTTTCTGGGTCATACCCGTAAACCCATGTCTCGTCTCCAGTTATTACTTTTTCCTTCCAATTAGGGTTTTCTTCCACCATTTCAAGCATTTTTTGGCAACTTCAACGCGATTTTCCTTTTGTTGGATTGTGAGCATTTTAGGGGCAAATTTTGAAGGTGTCTTCTTTAACTGCAAGTCTTCTTTAATTATTGATCCAACTACTGATTTTGATATCCCTGTTTCTTCCTCAATGTCCTGTAACCCTATTCGTGGATTTTCTTTTATCAAATTTGAAATTTGGCTCACCTTTTCAGGGTTCCTGTGGACGTCCAACACGCTTCTCATCTTTCACTGATTCCATTCCATTTTTAAATCGTGAAAACCATCTAAATGTGGTGGGCTTATTTACATTTTCATTTCCAAATGCCAACAAATCTAAAGTTTCTAAAGCCGATTTCCCAATTTTGTAGCAAAATTTAATACAAATTCGTTGTTCGAATTTTCTATCCATTACAAATTAGAAGTTGTTATGCAAGGTGTTCTTTTTACAAGCTTACAATTTATCGACTGCGCGCGCAATCACGTGATGTGATACACCGCAGTGTAGCTGAAGCTTTCTATTTTTTAATAGACTTTTCAAAACAATTATAATTTCATTTTTTCTTTGTTTTTGACCGGTCTCATTATTTATTGGACACACCATGTATACAGTAGAATCTGAAAAAACGTATAGTTAAAATTACAAGTGTCTATCCCGAATATTCGTCGAGTTATTTTCAAATTTGCGTTGCAAATTTGCCCTTTCGCTCGCGAGCAGCGCCTCTAGCGGTGAAGATGGGATTAATATCAGCTGACCTAATGTACATGTAAAGTTTGGAGCGGGACGTTTCACAAGAGTGACATCCACAGCGCCAATTTATAATTGTAACGAATAGTATTTGAAAATCAAAATAACAGAATTTTTAAATATCGTTGTGGAATTTTATATTTCTACTAGACGAATGGCCCGGGCAACGCCCGGGTTTTACCCGAGTGCATATATATTTTAAAAACGTTTTAATTCAAATACTATTCGTTACAATTATAAATTGGCGCCATGGATGTCACTCTGGTGAAACGTCATGTTCCAAACTGTGTGTTTTTAAAATGTTTTAATTAAAATACTATTTGTTACAATTATAAATTGGCGCCGTGGATGTCTCTCTTGTGAAACGTCCCGTCCCAAACTGTGTGTGTCTTGAAAATATAAAATTCGAATAAATATAAATGAGATACTGAAAATTAAATACCTATTTAATGAATATCATATTTTATTCTTATAAAGGTACTTATATATAATACTAGACCAATGGCCCGGGCAACGCCCGGGTTTTACCCGAGTACGGATATGTTTTTAAAACGTTGTTTTGGGTGGTCGCTATAGACAGGGTGGTCTGTATGGACAGGTGAATGTAACACACAGCTGATAACAGGGTTGTCTAGAGTGGCCGCTATAGACAGGGTGGTCTGTATAGACAGGTGGATGTATCACACAGCTGATAACAGGGTTGTCTAGAGTGGCCGCTATAGACAGGTGTATGTATCACACAGCTGATAACAGGGTTATCTGGGGTGGCCGCTATATACAGGGTGGTCTGTATAGACAGGTGGATGTATCACACAGCTGATAACAGGGTTGTCTAGAGTGGCCGCTATAGACAGGGTGGTCTGTATAGACAGGTGGATGTATCACACAGCTGATAGCAGGGTTGTCTAGAGTGGCCGCTATAGACAGGTGAATGTAACACACAGCTGATAACAGGGTTGCCTAAAGTGACCGCTATAGACGGGGTGGTCTGTATAGACAGGTGGATGTATCACACAGCTGATAACAGAGTTGTCTAGAGTGGCCGCTATAGACAGGTGTATGTATCACACAGCTGATAACAGGGTTATCTGGAATGACCGCTATATACAGGGTGGTCTGTATAGACAGGTGGATGTATCACACAGCTGATAGCAGGGTTGTCTAGAGTGGTCGCTATAGGCAGGGTGGTCAGTGGTCGCTATAGACAGGGTGGTCTGTATAGACAGATGGATGTATCACACTGCTGATAACAGGGTTGTCTGGAATGGCCGCTTTAGACAGGTGTATGTATCACACAGATGATAACAGGGTTGTCTAGAGGGGGGCAGGGAGGACACGTGTTCGCCGGCATCCAATGGGCGCGCATTCTATCCGTGAGCTTCAGAATAAGGCAATTATATAAGTAGATAATTTATATGAAATATATGAAAATATAAAATATATAGAGAGGGTTCACTACTGATGAGCCAAGCCCTCTCATTCATTAAATCATATCATTGCAGTAAGGTCTGTAGAGATTTAAAAGAAACGCATTGCCAGAAAATTTATTTGTGTAAAATTTTAACGATAGAGGGCAATAAAATTTAATTTACTAATATATAATGGTTATGAAAAACATGTTTTGCGCGGAAGAGCTTTGCTCGATGCAATACCTTGAAATTTATATGTATGTACCTCTACAGAACTATAAGCTTATGTCCATAGTTCACTAAACACCATTTAGCTGCCTTCCATAGAAAATGCAGGGTATATAACAAAACCAGTCCAATACAATAGTAGAGCGGTCTAGAGATTAATTTGGCGAAACCGCTGAGAGGGTTCACTACTGATGAGCCAAGCCCTCTCATTCATTAAATCATATCATTGCAGTAAGGTCTGTAGAGATTTAAAAGAAACGCATTGCCAGAAAATTTATTTGTGTAAAATTTTAACGATAGAGGGCAATAAAATTTAATTTACTAATATATAATGGTTATGAAAAACATTTTTGCGCGGAAGAGCTTTGCTCGATGCAATACCTTGAAATTTATATGTATGTACCTCTACAGACCTATAAGCTTATGTCCATAGTTCACTAAACACCATTTAGCTGCCTTCCATAGAAAATGCAGGGTATATAACAAAACCAGTCCAATACAATAGTAGAGCGGTCTAGAGATTAATTTGGCGAAACCGCTGAAAGGGTTCACTACTGATGAGCCAAGCCCTCTCATTCATTAAATCATATCATTGCAGTAAGGTCTGTAGAGATTTAAAAGAAACGCATTGCCAGAAAATTTATTTGTGTAAAATTTTAACGATGGAGGGCAATAAAATTTAATTTACTAATATAAAATATATAATATATAATATATAAAGGTTACCGATTTAAAAGTCTATTTTATCATTTTAGATTGTATAAAAAACATATTTTAATTTAAGTATTGTATGTGTGGCCTAGTGGTCATGGCATCTGCATGGTAAGCGGAAGGTCGTGGGTTCGATTCCCATCCCTTGACACTTTTTTTTATTTTATCCATTCTGACCAAAATCTATCCGTGAACTTCACACAGAGAACTTCACACAGACAGAATAAGGCAATTATATAAGTAGATACTAATAATTATTATTATTATCATTAGATAATGATAATGATCATTATGATGATGCGCGCGTTGATGACCAAAATCTATCCGTGAACTTCAGACAGTGAACTTCACACAGACAGAATAAGGCAATTATATAAGTAGATTTTTATATTTTAAAAACACACAAAGTTTGGAGCGGGATGTTTCAAAAGAGTGAAATCCAGGGCGCCAATTTAAAATTGCAACGAATAGTATTTGAATAAATACAATTAATCGGGTAAAACCTGGGCGTTGCCCGGGTCATTCGGCTAGTAATAGATAAAAAACGCATTGAGCGGAGAATACTTAATATAAAGAATGGAAAAAACAGGTATTTTATTATCTTTCAAATCCACACCGCGACTTATCCCAATTCAATATAAAGTTTTACTATATGTATAATAAATGGAATTGCTTCGAAATATGATTCACCTTTATACAGTACACTTTATATTTACCTGATATTCTTGGTATTTTATAATCAGTATATACTAGCCGAATAACCAGGGCAACGCTCGGGTTTTACCCGAGTGCGTAAATATATTTTAAAAAATTTTATTCAAATACAATTCGTTACAATTATAAATTGGCGCCGTGGATGTCACTCTTGTGAAACGTTCCGCTCCAATCTGTGTGTGTTTTAAAAATATAAAAATAAAATTGTTTATTTTCACAATGATATTTGAAAATGTATTATTTTTATATGAATATATTTTAAATTTGATATATACTTAAAATGATGATAACGAATGATTTCTTGCCCCTATACCGTCATTACGTCAGTCAATGTCACTCTTGTGAAACGTCCTGCTCCACTAATCTCCTTCGCCCATGGGAGAGCCCCACCTGGTCCCTTCTTCCCCAACTTTACTACTCGAAGTTACCGCAGTGAGGCGCTGGTTGCGTGAGAAATAGGGAAAAATTGTTAGGAATTTTTTTTGTTAATAACTTTAATGATATTCGAGATAGAAGCCTGAAAACTTGCCTATAAGTTTTTCTAGATTCACCTCTCTATACTGTTAAATTTCAGCCAGATCAGTAACGTATTGTGGACGTGTATAACCGAAAAACATACATACACTGACTTTTATATATATATGTCATAATTTGTACATAACTGGATGCAAACCCGCCCCAATATGTATGCAATGTATGTTTTAAAAGATTTTAATAAAGACAAGGCTCAAGAAATCTGGGAGAGAAAGGCCATCAAAGAGGAAGCAAACATTAGCAGGTTTTATTATCCAGGAACTCATAAAATTGGGTTCAAGAACCTAGCATTTCCTGGACCATGTCAGAACAAGCTAAGAACAAAGAATTAGCCGAGACCCAATGAGAGTATAGGAACATTAGTTAGGAACCAATGGGAATCGAGCACCCCTGGAAATTCATCCAATGAGAGCCCGGAATAGCTTTCGTCTTAAATCGGGAACGAAGTATAGGCAGGCAGGAGATGGCCGCGGTTGAGACCAGTTTGGAGCCAATCCCATCTCCTCAACCCCTCAGATAAGTCAATCCTCAATCATGTGAACAGTTATAGTCAATAGCCAACTCAGATCAATAGCTTCAACTCCTTTTCTCCCTAGATTGCTAGCCTTTTTCAACTCAACTCTGTGTCCTCGTTATTTTCCCTTGTGAATACCTTACCAACTCAGCCAACACGACTGCGCCCACCACAAACAATCAACTCAGCCAACTTCAAAAGGTAATTCGAACCGATCCCACAGTGAGTCGACAGGATTAAATGGAAAGTGACCAGAATACAGAAGTCAAAAATAGCGGTAACCTATCGAGAGAGGACGAGACGGCAGGGAGTGGGGAAGAAACTGGCCCCCTGGCGGACATCATCGGACAGTTAGCGGCAGCGCTTGCCCAGGCGAGGACGTCCGACCTCCCAGAGGCGGCACTCCCGCCCTTCGATGGATCCTACAGCGCCCGCCAATTCTTCCAGGCCTACGACCGAAAGATGGATGACACCCACGTAGAAAACCCCGATAAACTACTCCGGCTGCCAAACTACCTGACGCGCCAACCCCTGTAACTCTTCAGGAAACTCCGGCTGGCCACCCAGAGCTATTTCCAGGTGAGGCAAATCCTCTTGGATCTTTATCCGGCATCCAGCGAAGCGTCCTTCGCGAAATACTTCGCCATGAAGCTTGCGGGACAAGCAGACCTGGAGACGTATTACCGGGAGAAAACCACCATGGGTTTACAACTGGGACTCCCACAGGAGGTGATCCTCGAGACGCTGACGGAGGGGTTGCCGTTCTCCGACCAGCGCCTGGTCCGCGTGGTACTTCCTAAGAGCCTAGGAGAGTGGTTTGGACTGGCACAGCGGATCCACGGGCCCAACATACCAACGGCACGACACCGCGAGGAACAATCGCCCACCATGTCGGGTCCATACCCCAGCACACCCCGAACAGGTGCATGGACTGCACCTACTCCGCCGTCAAACTGTAAGTTCTGCGGCGCTCGTCATTGGCACAGCGAATGCCGGCATAGGCCCGCCCCAACACAACACGCAAACGCACGGGCAGTGCAAGCGGCCCAAAATCCGCACACGAGTGTACGGGCAGTGCAAGCGGCCCAAAGTCCACACGCGAGTGCACGGGCAGTGCAGGCGGCCCCAACGCAGCAGCACGCCCAGCGTCCCATGCCCCCGCCCCACGCCGAAGACGCCCAAGCAGCGGAGGCCTTTCGGAACTGAGGTAAGGCCTCAACCCTTTACCGTCACCCAGTTGACGGTGAGACTTTTTTTAACCCCTGAACTGCCTTCCCCATTCCTAATTGATACAGGCGCAAGTTTGAATATAGTGCCACATAACCTGTATAAAATGTTAAAAACTAAACTTCCTAATTTAAAATTAAAAGAACAGTCTATAGACCTACAGGCTATAAATGGTCTTGTAACAACAATAGGTAAAATAGTACTCCCTCTGACAATAGGTAAAATTACTAGAAAAGAGAATTTCCATGTGTTGGAAGCACCTCTACCATTTGGAATTCTCAGCATAAATACCCTCCGTAATTTTAAATTAACAATAGACTTCAACCAAAGCACTATATTCCAACTTGGCGCTCCATTGTCTACCCCTACCTACCATTTCAACCATGTTCCCAATGAATGCACGTATTGGGAATGCCAAGCGATGTCACAAAGGACTTGCCCTGCACCCAAACCCTCCGCACATGGCACCCACTGCGTGCATCCATTGGTCAAAACCCGATCACCCACATGCCAATCTAGTCACGCACGACACAACTTTTTCACTAAGGCCAATTGCCTTTTTTATATGCCCTCAAATAACAAGGCCACAACGGCTTCAACTTGCAACAACAATGCACAAAACATGTCCATACAGCAGGACAGCTCATGCACCGAGCACATAAGTGACCACACGTCGTCACACAACGGTCACACGTACAACCCGCGCAACAAACGCGACACTCACACTAAAACACAACAATTTTCTTCCCCATACCCATGCTTGTTGGAAAGTAACGACGCACCCATAGCAACAACGCCAGCTTCCCCCAGACATCACGTGACCTGGCGCCACCTCCGGCCGGCCAATTACCTGTATAATATAGGTTTCAGATTTGCTTGCTTGTTGACTGCCACCGCTTATCTTTTTTAACTCTCTTGTTCCTTTTGTCATCTTAATATAATCTTTTGATAATTAAACGATACTTTCTGAGATCCAACCTCTGTTTTATTCTTACATGGTAGCAGAGCGTGGTTGGTATCAAATATTTTTGTTTATCTAAGCTGAAATTCGTTTGCTTGCTCAAGATGACAACTGAACTTCCACAAATTCAAAAATTCAACGGCGATAATTTTCATCTATGGAAATTTCAAATGAAGATTATTATAGAAGCAAAAGATCTTCTCAGTATAACTGATGGCTCTGAGGTAAAACCTGAAATAGAGGATATTGCAAAATTCTCTAACTGGAAAAAGAAAGATGCAAAATCCAAAATGCTGATCACTACTGCTCTAGAGTTTAAATATCTTCAACAGATTGTTAATTGCCAGACTTCAGCAGAAATGTGGAAGAAATTATCAACAATATATGAACTGAAATCTGAAACAAACAAATATTTGCTGCAACAAAGATTTTTCGAATATAAAATGAATCCAAATGATAACATTGCTACTCATATTTCCAAAGTTGAAACTCTGGCACAACAAATGAACGATCTAGGTGAGCCAATCTCTGATGTTGCCCTAATTACAAAGATAATTTGCAGCTTGCCTGATAAATACAAGAATTTCATAACAGCATGGGATTCAGTTTCATCAGAAGAAAAGACACTAGAAAACTTGACGGCAAGATTACTGAAAGAAGAAAGCTTACAGGATCATTGGGATTCTTCAGGAAATTCTAAACCAGATAATGCCTTGATGACTTTTTCAAAGTTCAACAGAAATTCAACAGCTTCTAACAAACAACAGCAGCATCAACAATCCATTAAAGATAAAAAGAAGAACACACACTGTGGATATTGCAAGAAGAAAGGACATTGGTGGAAAGAATGCTATAAAAGAAAGGAAGAACAAAAAGGACAACAGCCAAGTTCTTCATCCAGAGATGATAGCTGTGCTTTTTCAGCTGAGACAAGTGCCTTCCTCGCTGAAACAAAGGATTCCTGGATTGCAGATTCTGGAGCAACGGATCATATGACTTTCAGAAGAGAATGGTTCTCTACGTTCGAAGAAATACCAGAAGGTGTTCATCCTGTGTGCCTTGGAGTTGGAAAGAAGATCTATGCAAAAGGTAAGGGAAATATTGATATTCTCTCTTATGTTGATAGTCAGAAAATTAATGCAACTCTTTTGGATGTTCTCTATGTACCTGAATTGGAGACTAATCTTTTCTCAATATCTACTGCAACAAAACATGGTTTGACGCTCATTTGTAAAGGAAATCAGATAAAATTGACTAAAAATTCGAAAGTGCTAGTTACTGGAATAAAGGACAATTCAAATCTTTATAGAATTTTTATTAAAGCAAAGCAATCTTCACAAACTCATGTTGCTCAGTTAAGTCTAGATATATGGCATCAAAGAATGGGTCATGTAAATCCTATAAAATTAACCCAAATGTTTGAAAATAATGTTTTTGAAGACGACATTAAAATTAGAGAAAAGCCTGATTCTTTACTATGTGAAGCATGCATCTATGGAAAACAAAATAGAAAGGTTTTTCACGCGTCAACAAGTCCAAATTCGACCTATCCAGGAGAGCTGATCTATTCAGATGTTTGTGGCCAATGAGTAAAAGATCACCAGGTGGATCATTATATTTTGTATCATTCAAGGATGATTTTTCAAGATTTAGAGTGGCCTACTTCATTAGGCATAAACAGATGTTCTTGAGAAATTTAAAGAATTTGTAAAAAGAGTTAGGACTGAAACTGGAAATAAAATAAAAAGATTCAGAACAGATAATGGCACAGAATTCTTAAATAAGAATTTTTCTGATTATCTAAAATCTCTAGGAATTGTTCATGAACTCACTGCTCCATATACCCCAGAACAGAATGGAATTGCTGAAAGAGATAACAGAACAATAGTTGAATCAGCTAGATGCTTGTTACATGGAAGAAAAATGCCGCTTGAACTGTGGGCTGAAGCCGTAAACACAGCAGTCTATCTCTTGAATAGATGTACTACTAAAGTATTGGGAAATTCTACACCTTATGAAATATGGTACAAGAGAAAACCCTCCATCTTACATTTGAAAACTTTTGGATGTAACGCTTATGTGCATATACCAAAAGATAACAGAAAGAAATTAGACAAAAATAGTATTCGTACATTTTTTGTTGGATATACTGAAACTAACAAAAATTATAGAATGTGGGATCCTATTGCTAGAAAAATTATCATAAGCAGAGATGTAATATTTACTGAAGCTAATACATCAGAAAATATTCAGGATAACCAACAAGAGCAGGTAACTATATACAGTGAAGAAAGTGTTGATAACACAAATACCAGTTCCAAACCAGAAGAATCATGTCGATACCCTCTCAGGAATAGAATCAGAGAAAATGAACAAACATCAACCAGCTGTACAAGAGCTATTTCATATGCTTGTTATGTCCATGACCAAGAACCATTGAACTATGAAGATGCAATTGTAGGACAAAACTCAAAACAGTGGAAACTAGCTATGGACGATGAATTCAATTCCTTGATGAAAAATCAAACATGGACGTATGTGACACTACCATCAGACAGAAAAGCTATTGCATGCAAGTGGGTATACAAAATAAAGCAAAATGCAGATGGATCAAATAAAATGTTTAAGGCTAGACTAGTTGCGAAAGGTTATTCACAAAAACCAGGACTTGATTATGGTGAAACTTTTTCTCCAGTAGTAAAATTCGATTCAATTAGAACAATCTTATCACTTTGTGCATCACTTGATATGGAAATGATTCAGTTAGATGTAAAATCTGCCTTCTTGAATGGTGATTTGGAAGAAGAACTTTACATGGAACAACCCCAAGGTTATGAAAACCCAGATTTTCCAAATCATGTTTGCTCTCTTCAGAAAAGCATCTATGGTCTTAAGCAATCCCCCAGAATGTGGAACAAGAAATTTCATGAGTTTTTAATTAAGTTTGATCTCAAACCTAGCATATCAGATTCATGTGTCTATACAATGAAATGTAAACAGGCTTACATATTACTTGCAATATATGTAGATGATTGCTTAATCTGCAGTGTAAATAAACAACATTTAGATGATATAGTACAGTACTTAAATTCCATTTTTGAAATAAAAACTTTTACTGCCGATTATTTCCTTGGCCTACAAATATATCAAGATAGAACAACTAAAATGTTATTTCTGCATCAAGCCTCATACATTGAAAGAACACTTGAACATTACAACCTTCTTGATACTAAGTTACAATCTGTACCTTCTGATCCTTACTCAAAACTAACAAAAGAGATGTGCCCAAAGGATGATCAGGAAATTGAAGAAATGAACAAGATTCCATACAGACAGACAATTGGTAGTTTAATGTACCTTATGACTGGAACTAGACCTGATATTGCCTACGCAGTCAGCAGGGTTAGCCAATTTATGAACAACCCAGGACCTTCACATTGGACCGCAGTAAAGAAAATATTTGGATACTTAAAAGCTACGAAAAACATCGGTATTTGTTTTGGTGGGAGTTCCTGTACTACATCTCTGATAGGTTTTTCCGATGCTGATTTTGGTGGAGACCTAGACACAAGAAAATCAACCACCGGATATGTGTTCATGTTGAATAATGGACCTATTTCTTGGTGTGTCAGAATTGTGTGTCTCTGTCAACAACAGAATCTGAATATATTGCGGCTTCCAAAGCAACAAAAGAAGCAATTTGGCTGAGACATCTTCTACGCGAGCTACATCAAGAACAAGTAAAGCCTACAACAATTTTTTGTGACAATCAAAGCTGCATAAGACTTGTTCACAACCCAGAATACCACAAAAGAACTAAACATATTGATATTTCGTATCACTTTATCAGAGATCATTTTCAAAACCATGCAATTGACCTTCTTTATGTCTGCTCCAATGATCAAGCTGCAGACATATTTACGAAAGCTCTACCTCCAGAAAGGTTTAGAAGACTAAGAAGCCAACTTGGACTGTTTGAAACAACGGAGTGCACGTTAGGTGGGAGTGTTGGAAAGTAACGACGCACCCATAGCAACAACGCCAGCTTCCCACAGACATCACGTGACCTGGCGCCACCTCCGGCCGGCCAATTACCTGTATAACATAGGTTTCAGATTTGCTTGCTTGTTGACTGCCACCGCTTATCTTTTTCAACTCTCTTGTTCCTTTTGTCATCTTAATATAATCTTTTGATAATTAAACGATACTTTCTGAGATCCAACCTCTGTTTTATTCTTACAATGCTACAATACGATACACAACCCTCACTATCCACCTCACTTCACCACGCTTTTACAAAGATACAACCACATTTTTAGCCAAAACAAATTCAGCGTACCATGCTTAAAAATCCCACAAGTAAAAATATCCACGAACTCCGACAAAATAATCACCATACGTCCATATCGTGTCCCGATATGTGACCAACAGGAAATCCGCAACCAGGTCCAACAGATGCTGGAAAATGGCATTATCGAGCAGTCTTTTTCACCTTTCTCTAGCCCGGTCACTCTCGTCACCAAGCGCGACAAGACCAAAAGGTTTTGTATTGACTATAGAAAGGTGAACGAGCTAATCAGCTCTGATGTCCATCCCCTCCCTAGGATCGAGGATATACTCGACCGTCTCGCACGGGCCAAGTATTTCTCCACGGCCGACATATCCTCCGCGTATTGGCAGGTTCCAATACACCCCGATTCTCGACCACTGTTGGCCTTTGCCACGCTCGAAGGGTTATATCAGCCCACTCGATTACCTTTCGGGTTAAAAACCAGCCCTCAGATCTACGAAAGAGCCATGAGTCAGGTCCTACAGAGACACGGACTTGACTGTGTGGCACATTATTTTGATGACTTCATCATTTTCTCCAACACACTGGAGGAACATCAAAACCACCTGCGACAATTTTTCACCTTTTGCGAGGTAGAGAAGTTACAACTTTACTTCGCAAAATGCGAATTTTTTAAGCAGTCCATAAATTTCCTAGGCTACACCATCACAGTTGGTACCACCACACCGCTCACACGCAACACAGACATCATCCACGCCATCAAACAACCCCACAACCGCAAAACACTACAATCCTTTCTAGGCGCTGTGAACGTCTATAACAAATTCATCCCGGAATACGCCCGCTTGCGGACACCACTTAACAACCTTCTCAAAAAGGATGTCATGTGGGTCTGGGATGAAACTTGCCAAAAGGCATTCATTAGCCTGAAAGAGAGCCTCACACAACACCCCATTTTACACCTTTACAAAGAGGGCCTGCCATACCAGGTGTATTGTGACGCTTCCACCCTCGGTATAGCAGGCATCCTCAAACAAGTTCACCCTGATGGGAAAGTATATCCAGTCCAGTATTTCAGCCGCACTCTGCGTTCACACGAGCGAAACTATTCCATCTCTGAACTTGAGTGCTTAGCAATCGTTGAGAGTGTGGAGAAGTTCCGCATCTATTTGATGGGCAGAAAATTTACTATATTTTCTGACCATTACGCATTGCAGTGGCTGAAAACAATCAAAAACCCGTCAGGCAGATTGTTTCGGTGGAGTTTACGGCTGTCGAGTTACGAGTATGAGGTCCGCTACATAAAAGGAAAACAGCAATATGAGGCAGATCTCTTATCCCGTAACCCGTTCTGTGGGTTCTTAGACGCCTCCCTTATTAAGACCCATCGGGAGATTCTAGCCTGACCACTGATCACAATGGACTGCATACCGTTTCCCGAAAAGGTGTAACTAAAATTATAATCCCAAAAACACTCATCCACCAACTCTTACAAACAGTACACACGCAATACAACCACCCGGGTATATCACAAATGACACGACTCATCTCCGCTCAATATTACTGGCAGGGCATGTCGAAAGACATTACACAAAAGGTTAAAACCTGCCCCACCTGCCAGTTAACAAACGTCCATTGGGACCCACTTACGGGGAATTAGGTCAGCCACCGGAAGCCAAAGGACCTTTTGACCTACTCTCCCTCGACACCATAGCAGGATTTGCCAAATATGGCAACACCAAGATATACCTCCATGTTGTAGTCGACCATTTTTCGCGCTACACATGGACGTTTCCATCCAAATCCACCAGCATTACCACCTATCAACAGGTACTCAAGCGAGTATTACAGGATGGCTCTCCGATACGCCTTCTTATGGATAGAGCCCCTGCATTCACTTCACCAAAATTTAGTAGCTTCCTGCTTAACAGGAGTATCCACCCGTTACTCACAACTAGCAACAATCCACAAGCCAACGGTCTATGTGAACGCCTAAACGCCACCCTCACGGGAAAACTTAGGCTATTACATTTGGAGAATCCTAAGGTCGCATGGACCAAGTAGGTCAAACGAGTTACAACTATATATAACAATACCCCACACTCTGTCACTGGTTTTCCACCCATTTATCTGATGTTTGGCGTCCTACCCCCAGAACTCTCTGACCACACCACACTTTATCCAGACATCGACAGAGCTAGGAAGATCGCACACACAAGAACCCAAAACAAACACATACAAGATAAAAAACACTTATGACCAACGACACAAACAACCACATTTCGAAATAGGTGACCTGGTGTTGGTTAAATTATATCATCACCCCAACACAGGAAAACTCGCGCCATATTTCACAGGACCATACACCATATTAGAGATCATATCACCAAACGTGGTCTGTATCGATAGACCCAACCAACCTCTCCAAAGAGATACTGATACGATCCACGTCAACAAACTTAAACTATATACAGAAAACATCTAATATATAACACCACCCGCCATTAAGATACACCATGTGCGACACAAACACAATTATACGTTCCCGTTTAAACATCTCACACCCGAACTGTTTCCAGCAGAACCGTTGAAATTCAAACCAACAAACAGCGAGCCTTTCAAGCATCTAGATCCTACCATTTTTTCCAAAAAACGATTTACGCAAGTCACCCACGGTAACAAGAAATGCGACATAGCCCAACCACGAAACCACCCCGTGCCAAATCCGCCACAATTAATAGAAGTCCAACCAGATATTCCAGAGCACATTTCATGACAAAAACATGGGAGAAGATGTGCCAATATCCCATTTTTCACCTAATCTCTGTTATTTGTCTGCTATTTCTACCCTATGGACTCGTCCCATGTGTATTCATAATTCACATGCTAATCTATGCACTACCATCCCATCGAATTTACCAGCTGCAAGAGGCAGTCTTCCATATCGGAAATTCCGTCTTAAAATCCGTCTTCCATGTAGGCCAAGCACTTGTAAAACTCCTAGATATTCTATGGGAGATTCTCGCGGAAAATTTAGACAAACTTAAAGGGCCTCGAACCAACTCATAAAAAACGGCGTGCAAATTCAATAGAAGGACAATTAGGGCAACGTGCAAAAATCAATTAAGGAAGCCGGAAATGAAATGGAGACCGTTTCCCCCCGCGCGACAACAAAACGCCCGCCATTTGTCCGGTCTCAGGTTACGAGGGAGGACAGTAATTGAGAACCGTGGGCCTCTCTTGACCGACAGCTAAATGGAGGTCACCAGCGCGCCCTCCCCCGATATGGACACATTTTAGCGTCACCCATCTTGGGATTCCAGTTCGAGCTACATATCGACTTGTACAAGATACGCAATTTAATAATTTTAATAACAAAAGACTTGATATGTTACAAACACATCCCAATGAGTTTTACATTTCTATTCTTCTTTTAAAAGACTTCCAAAACTCTACATTTACCAACACTAAGCACACAGACCTTAGACTTTTAACAATACATAAAAACTCACAACCTATGCACAACACGCAGACCTCAAGGTCAAATATGAACAAAAGCACGCATACTGCCACTTAAATGATAAGTAAAATCAAGTAACTAAGCTTTCGAGCTTGCGTTTCTTCCGAAGGGAATAAACAACCATTTTTGAAGGGTCGAGGGACTCTCCTCGGACCCTGTATTAAAAGATTTTGACTCCAGTTTTGACACCCGATATAAAAAGTGAGTATCGGGCGAGCATAACTTAAGTGCCCTAGGGAACTGCATAAAAATCCCTAGAACGCATTAAGGCTCGGGACATATTAACATACTATATTCGGCATTGAGGTCTCGAAAAACAACACAAACACAAAGACATAATACAAGTGAAGTTAATTAGATTCCCATGTCTCCTGTATACATAATATAAAGCAGCACAATTGGGACAGATCATGTTTCTACCCATGAGTCGCACGGGAAAGAAAAAAAATCTACAGAATTAATTGCGGCGTGACATAGATTTGGGTATGCAATTTTGAATTTAAAAAAAAAAGCGAGTTTACGAACCTCGCTATACATTTTTCTTATATCATTCATTTACATTATTCTCTTATGTTTAAAAATCAAAATACTTAATCAAATTTACCATTTTATCTTAATTCAATTACTTATCGTTTATTTTAATCAATTATTTACCATTTATATAACCACTTCTTTTATCTTGTTGATAATTCAATAACTAAACAAATTTTTATCAACGAAAACTCACTGGTTTTCTTTTAAAATTAGATATATATATATTTTTTAATTGATTTACAAAAAGGCTTTTCTTTTTTTCACCATGCGCAAAGCATTCACTTTGATTTCGTCCAACTTTTATTTTATTTTTGATTTCTCAAAAGCCCTAACAGAACTCCCTCGATTTCATTCCCAATCTCGAGTAGAATATGGTTAGGCATTTTATTTTTTTCTCACCATGCAACAAAAGCATTCACTTTGATTTCTTTCAACTTTTTATTTTATTTTTGATTTCTCAAAAGCCCTAACAGAACTCCCTCGATTTCATTCCCAATCTCGAGTAGAATATGGTTAGGCATTTTTCTTTTTTTTCTCACCATGCACCAAGCATTCACTTTGATTTCAACTTTTTTTTATTTTGATTTCGCAAAAAGACCTAGTAGAATTCCCTCGACCTCATTCACAATCTCGAGTAGAATATCGTTTAGGCGCATTGTCTTTTCTTTTTTTCCCCACTATGTACCATAGCATTCATTTTGATGTCTTACAATTAAAAATTTTTGATTTCTATTAATTATACGCAAGCTATATATCATCAACACCATTCTCTTTTATCTCTAATATCACTACCAATGCTTGTATATAGCCTCTCTATAACCACAACTAATTTTCCACAAAAATTATTTTTTCCCTTTACAGAACTCACTCGGGTTTTCCCTTTCGTGAATTATTCACATGTAGGGGGCGCATCTGTCATAATTTGTACATAACTGGATGCAAACCCGCCCCAATATGTATGCAATGTATGTTTTAAAAGATTTTAATAAAGACAAGGCTCAAGAAATCTGGGAGAGAAAGGCCATCAAAGAGGAAGCAAACATTAGCAGGTTTTATTATCCAGGAACTCATAAAATTGGGTTCAAGAACCTAGCATTTCCTGGACCATGTCAGAACAAGCTAAGAACAAAGAATTAGCCGAGACCCAATGAGAGTATAGGAACATTAGTTAGGAACCAATGGGAATCGAGCACCCCTGGAAATTCATCCAATGAGAGCCCGGAATAGCTTTCGTCTTAAATCGGGAACGAAGTATAGGCAGGCAGGAGATGGCCGCGGTTGAGACCAGTTTGGAGCCAATCCCATCTCCTCAACCCCTCAGATAAGTCAATCCTCAATCATGTGAACAGTTATAGTCAATAGCCAACTCAGATCAATAGCTTCAACTCCTTTTCTCCCTAGATTGCTAGCCTTTTTCAACTCAACTCTGTGTCCTCGTTATTTTCCCTTGTGAATACCTTACCAACTCAGCCAACACGACTGCGCCCACCACAAACAATCAACTCAGCCAACTTCAAAAGGTAATTCGCACCGATCCCACATATATAGAATTGGTATATGATTTGACACGAGAAGGTTTTACCTATTTCAAATATAGTCTTTAGAGATAACATAGTGACCATTTTTAGACTGAAAATTTTAATTTGCTTTTGATTATCAAAGAAAGTTATATAAGGCTTTCTTATAAATTTAGAATTCACCATAATGTTTAAAGCTTTCAAACTTTATCAGGATAGTATTGTAGAGTATAATTTGATTTATTTATATTCTGTGTTTGAATTTTAGAGCCAAGTTTTGACACCGACACTTAATTAGAATTCGACTAGTCTCATCATGAAATTTGAATAAGATAAATAGTTAAACAAGTTCAAACCTATTTCGAAGAGGATAGAAAAGGATGAATTATATATATATAATATAAAAACATCAAATGAGGTCTACATATTACGTATTACGTCTTCTTATTATTATTTCAATCAATAAAGTCTGAAGATGATGTCATCTCATAGATTATTACAGAATATTTCTCGAAATAATGATGTGCTAATTTTAATCTAGTACCATTTATTTTTACAACCTCAATGCCTACAAGAGCAAATAAAAATATAATTCAATAAATGATAAAGTTAACAAAGAAATCGTTATTTCGCCATCAGACAAGGGTAAAAATACTGTCATTATGGATTCTGCAGAATACGACACCAAAATCAATCAGCTACTTCAAGATAAAGAAACCTATGAGGAATTAACAAGTAATCCCCTACAAAACCTAATCAAAGAATTTAATAAGAGGCTAAACCATATAAAACGAACCTATAAGTTCGAACACAAATTAATTGAGAAATTAAAGGCAACAAATAGCGAATTACCAATTTTTTATGGCTTACCAAAGATCCATAAAGCCAACAATCCACTACGTCCAATAGTTTCATATTCTGGCTCTCCCCTTCATCCTTTATCAAAATATCTTTCATCCATAATATCACCGTTGCAAAAGGAATTGCCGCACACCATCCAGAATCCAACGGCAGCTGTAAAAATAGTACAAGAAACACAGGTAAGATTAGATTCTCGCATGATTTCAGTATATGTTGAATCATTATACACATCGATCCCACGCAAAGAAGCTCTTTCAGAACTTGAAAATTTCATGAATTATCATCTTACAATAGATTTCCCCATTCCAAAAGAAGCTTTAATAGAACTCCTCAACCTATGTCTTTCTTTCAACTATTTTAACTACAAAAACAAATATTATAAACAGAAAAAAGGACTCCCGATGGGAAACCCTATTTCTTCAGCACTTGCAAACATATTCATGAACCATATTGACAATATAATTATAGAAGAAAGACATCTTAATATAATATTATGGAAACGATATATCGATGATGTTTTATGTATCACTGAAATCAATAGCATACCTAATGTTATAAACTTCTTAAACAATTTGAAACCATTTTTAAAATTCACCCATGAAATAGAAGAAAATGGAACTTTATCTTTCCTTGATATAAAACTGACAAGGACCAACAATAGCATAAAAACAGATATATACCGGAAACCTACACGCACAGGATCATACCTCAATTTCAAATCTTTTGGCCCCATAAACCATAAAATCTCGGTAATAAAAACATTATCAAAAGAATCCTCACCCATTGTTCTCAAAATATAGATATCATTGAAAAAGAAAGAGAACTATTATCCAAAGAATTACAATACAACGAATATCCCAAACAATTCATCAAAGGGCATATTTATAGAAATAGAAACCCATCTACAAACAATAGTCAAGGCCAGAACCCATCCTGCATACTTCCCTACAGTTATGGAATCGAAAGAATAGGCAGAACTCTAAAAAAATACAATATCAATATCAGATACCAGTCCGCTCCAAACCTAAGAACCTTCTCCGTCATCCTATAACCAAACGAAACCCAAAACAGGAAACCCGATCCAATCTCATACACCGCATACCGTGTCAATCCTGTACATCATCCTACATTGGAGAAACTGGCAAAACCTTAATAGAAAGACTCAATCAACACAGGACAGCCTTCAAAGCCCATAGACCTTTATCGTTACTTGTAGACCATGCAGTTAGGAAAGGACATATTGTCACACTCTGCATAGTTATTTTGTAAAAATATGTAAATTAGTATAAAATAATTGGTAATAGAAATTTATGTAAATAAGGCTTTTGATATAAGAGCGAGATACAATTAGTTGAGAGAGCTTCTTTTGTCTTTTGAGTTTGGTTCGTTGTTACTCTAAATCTCTTCTAGAGTCAGTTTAACTTTTTTATTAATAATAAAATATAGTTGCTTGCTTTATGAGAACGCGGTCTGGTTTATTTTATGAGATGGCGAACGCTGATCAGAAATATTTAGAAGCACCTACGGTCGAAGCAGGTGTAACAACTGGTGGAGATGCCGGTTTTGACCCTATACCCTTTAATCCAAGCTTGAACATCAGGAAGTATGCTGGAGACGAAGACCCACGCCAATGGATCACTTCTCTGAAAGAAGTTGGGTTTCTTTACCGCTGGGCGGATTACATCATCACCCGCTACGCTGCCATGAACCTAGTCGGACCTGCTAAAACTTGGTATGAATTCCACAAGGTCAATCTTGCCACCTGGGAAATTTTCAAGACTCGCCTCATCCAGGACTTCGCGTCGCTGGAGAACAAGGACGAGATGATGCTCAAACTGAACAGAATGCAGGGGTGGAACGAACTCGCGATGCGATTTTCTGAAGATATATTGCTTCAATGCAGCAAAGTCCAGCCCAATATGGAAGAGATGGAAAAAATACAATTTGTAATCGGAGGTCTAAAGAAAGAGTACGCGCTGGCGCTATATCTCAACCCCCTAAAACCATCGACGAACTTCTGGAGGCATGCAAGAGAATCGATGGGTTCGAGAAGGAATACCTGGAACGAAAGGAGAAGAATAAAATTCTTATGAATCGGATTTCTCAAAAAGAAACTGATCATGCCGGATGGAACAGGCAACCAAGAGAGTTTCAATCATATAAAACTGAAAATTATTCGAGGCCTATGATGGGAGCACCAAGACAAAACCAAACTTACTTCCCCCCACAGGAGACTCGTACATTTCCCCGATCCACTCAAAAGGATACATATAGACGAACTCCTTCTGGCAACACTTATGATAGAAAACCTCGGAATGATAGAGGTAGAACCGAGGACGGACGACCTATCTGCTTTAGATGTAATAGACCGGGTCATGTAGCAAAGTATTGCAGAATAAAATATGTTCGCATGGTTGAGGAAGTTCCCCCTAGCCTAGACAGCCCGTCTGATGACAAAAAACCGCTGAACACCCGGAACCTGAGCCCAGAAGTATACGCCGATGTGTGTGAGAGACCAAACATTCCAACTCGCAACAGATTCGAGGTGTTGGAGGATTTAAACTAGAAAGCGCGCCTGTTCCAGTCAACCAGGGCATGTCGAAAATAGGCGCGATCACAGAGATGGATTCAAAAAGCCGAATAAATGTGAATGTTGATAAAATTGGAATATTGGAAGCCTTGGTTGACACAGGCGCGGATCTCTCGATTGTAGATTTAAGAACTGCTCTCGAAACTGGCGTTCGTATTGAAACCTATAATGGAAATTGTATTGGTCCAGATGGTAAAAGGCTTAATATATTGGGAAGCATTTCAATGGATATAAAAATTGACGAAAAGTTATTAAATCATAGATTTGTAGTTCTGGAATCCAATATGAGGTCATTAATAATTGGAAGAGATCTTCTCAGGCGTTTAAATGCGAAAATAAATTGCAACCGGGATATTTTGGAATATGACATTGTGACCGAGTGTCAAGATTTGAACGAAGCACCCAGGAAAATAATCAAACAGCAGGATGAAGTAGTGCCTCAACTTTGTGTTAAACTAGTCAGGGTAACCGTGAAGGCCAATGATGGCGAATACGTGGTTGAACAAATGAAAAGCTAACTCTTACAAATGGGCTTAGAATTGCTAGATGTCTGATCACAGTAAGAAACAAATTAGCGGATTTATGGATAACTAATCCTTATCCTCGAACATAAAAAATAATGAAAAATCAGACCTTGGGCTACGCAAGTCCTCCCACCATGGTTAATTATATAGAAGATGATGAGGAAGAAAAGGTGACGGAAATTCAAATAAACGAGGACCTGACATTAAGCCAAAAGAATGAATTAAGGCAAGTTTTATCGAAATACAGTGATCTATTTTCATCAAAATTAGGCAAGACGAATTTGGCCAAACATAGAATTGATACAGAAAATGCGAAGCCGATAAAACACAAACCGTACAGAGTTAGCCCTAATGAGCGAGACATCATCAAAGAACAAATTCAGGATATGCTCCAGGAGGGAGTAATAAGGGCATCTTCTAGTCCATGGGCTTTTCCGGTTATTTAGGTCAGAAAGAGAGATGGCAATTGGCGATTTTGTGTAGACTACAGGAAACTGAACAGCATAACGGTAAAGGATGTTTATCCGATCGCCAGAATTGATGATGTTATGGACACACTTCAGGGATCTAGATATTTCACGGCCATAGATCTCAGATCGGAATACTGGCAGGTAGAGATCGAGGAACAAGACAAGAAGAAGACGGCCTTCACAACATCCCACGGTTTATACGAATTTAATGTTATGCCATTTGGGTTGTGCAATGCTCCAGCTACTTTCGAAAGAATTATGGACAATGTACTAAAAAACATAAAATGGAAATTTTGCCTCTGTTACCTAGATGACGTTGTTATATACAGTCCCGACTTTACCACTCATCTCGGAAGGATTGAGGCTGTTTTAAAGTGCTTTCGTGAATCGAACCTGAGGCTTAATGGGAAAAAGTGCCGATTTGGATTTGAAGAAATTGAAATACTCGGTCACGTGACAAGCAAACATGGAATTAAACCGGCAGATCATAATGTTAAAGCGATTAGAGATTTTCCCCGTCCTTCAAAGACAAAAGAAATTCAGTCATTCATAGGACTTTGCTCATATTACAGGAAATTCATTAAGAACTTCTGGCGAATAGCTGACCCACTGTTCAAACTAACAAGAAAGGATTATCCATTCATCTGGTCAGAATCTCAGGAAGAAGCATTTATAACTCTGAAATCTTTGCTAACAAATCCCCCGATATTGTCACATTTTGACCCAGAAGCACCGACCCAGATCCACACCGATGCATCAAATATTGGCCTAGGTGCTACCCTTGTTCAAACTATTAATGGTAAAGAAAAAGTAATTTCATACATAAGTCGATCATTAAGCAAGCCAGAACTTAATCATTCGACAACGGAGAAGGAATGTTTGGCATTAGTATGGTCAATGTCGAAGTTACGGCCTTATCTATATGGAAGGCGCTTCAAAGTTATGACGGACCATCACGCGTTGTGTTGGTTAAGAAACCTAAGGGATCCAACAGGTAGACTTGCAAGACGGGCATTAAAAATACAAGAATATGACTTCGAAATAATTCATAAATCCGGGAAAAAACATTTGGATGCAGATGGTCTTTCACGAGGTCCATTACCAGAAACTGATTTTGACGATAACTATGATAGTTTGTTTTTCAACCCAGTCATCGAGGATTCCGACGAATATATCGAAAACATCAAGAGATGCCTCGGTGACACGGAGGGCAAACGATCGATTGTTGAAAATTTTAAAGAAGAAAACGGATGTCTGTACAAAAGAAATCCGAGGCCAGAAGGAAGAGCCTGGCTGCTGGTGGTACCCAGAGTGAGAAGGAAGGACATTTTAAAAGAGCACCACAATCATATGATCTGTGGCCATTTAGGTGTGACCAGAACAATGCACCGTCTAAAGGATAAATATTTCTGGCCATCCATGCTGAAAGATGTGGTGGAGTATGTTAGGACCTGCCATCTATGCCAAAGCAGGAAGGGTTCTAATCAGTTGCCTGCTGGCCTACTTCATCCGATCCCTGCTGCAAATTATCCCTTCGAGAGAGTTGGGATCGACTTTTTGGGACCATTGCCATCTACGAAGAACAGAAAGAAGTGGATGATTGTATTGACCGACTATTACACAAAATATGCGGAAATGAAGGATGTCATCGATGCCACAGCGAGGGAGGTTGCTAAATTTCTGACAGAAAATGTTATTTTGAAACATGGAGCCCCACGGTATCTGATTAGCGATAGAGGAAGCCAATTCACGAGCAATTTGGTGAAAGAAATAACCAAGATATGTCAAATTCAAAATTGCCTCACAACAAGCTATCACCCACAAACAAATGGCCTCACAGAGCGATTAAACAGAACATTGATCAATATGATAAGCATGTACGTGAACGTAGATCAAAGGAATTGGGACGAGATACTTCCATTCATAATCCATGCTTACAATACGACAATACAAGAAACAACCAAATATTCCCCGTTCTTCCTTTTGTATGGAAGGGAACCAGTCTCGATTTTGGATGACACGAATATCTTCATTGAGCCCGATTCGGAGGATTATGACGAGTACGTGAGCAAGTTGATGGAAAAAATCCTGAGAACGAGAGATATTGTGAAAGTTAATATCGAGAAAAGTCAGGAAAAGATGATTAATTATTACAACCAAAAACATCGGCAAACTGGTTATGAACCAGGTGATTTAGTAGCGCTGTGGACTCCAATAAGAAAACCTGGAAAATGTGAGAAACTTTTGAGACGCTATTTCGGACCCTACATCGTGCTAAAAAAAATTTCCGATGTGAATTACTCCATCGTGCCAGAAGATAACCCTGGGAACCGCACACAGCCTACAACAGTTCACATAAGCAGAATCAAGCCTTACTTTGCGAGAATGGAAGACGGTCACGAGGACGCGACCATTTCGGAGGAGGGAGAAGTGTCACACTCTGCATAGTTATTTTGTAAAAATATGTAAATTAGTATAAAATAATTAGTAATAGAAATTTATGTAAATAAGGCTTTTGATATAAGAGCGAGATACAATTAGTTGAGAGAGCTTCTTTTGTCTTTTGAGTTTAGTTCGTTGTTACTCTAAATCTCCTAGAGTCAGTTTAACTTTTTCCATTATTAATAAAATATAGTTGCTTGCTTTATGAGAACGCGGTCTGGTTTATTTTATGAGATGGCGAACGCTGATCAGAAACCTTTAGAAGCACCTACGGTCGAGGCAGGTGTAACAATATGCCAGATTTTGATAATGCAATCATTTTATACAGCAATGTACAGGATAAACACTCAAGATTATTTTTGGAGAGCTGGGCATCTCACGATGATAAAAATAGCATCAATAGGAAAATAGAAATACCACAATCATACCTACAGTTAAAACAAAAATAGTCAAAAATATATTTAGCATTTTATTCCTGAAGATACAATAATTCAAATTAAAATGGTCTGGTCACACCAACATATGCTATAGAAAACAACACCTCTCGCGCGCACATCACGCGGATAACAAGCTTAGAAGGTTTTTGAATTTTTCCGAGAAGAAGATAGGCGAACAGCCTCGTCGAAATATTGAAATTTAATATATTTATTGATCCAAAATATGCTTTTATTTTGAATATCATAAATGGATTGCTCTATATTTAACAAATAATAAAGTGTGATCAATAATTTCCAAGAATGTTAAATATTTTTTAAAATACAAAAGTATAATATAGTTGTTTGGTTAAAAATGTATGTTTCATTCTTATTTGTTATTAATTGTTAATTATTGTAGAAATTGTTGTTAAATATTATTCATTGATGTTATTCTATTCTTTATTGTTAATTTATATAATTCATTATTTTACATAATTAAATCTTTATTGTTTTATTTTAATCTGTATATATTTTCATTGATTCGGCAACAGTGGGTAAAGTTTTCAACTAGCAATAATCGCGCCTCGGAAGATCCTCATTGGCTACGATATAGCCTCTGCGCAAAGCATTCGGCAACAGTGTGTTGTCTATATATTTTGTGTTTTGTTTAGTTTACTCATTAGTCTAGTTAAATCGATCCATCAATTCATGTTAGGCTAATCAATTTAATTCATGTAGCTTTATATTCAAGAATCATTAAATCGAAGTTCCTTGTTCAATTTACGTAGAGTTCCCTTATTCAAGTCTACAGAACTCATTCAAGTTGATCATCGCTATACCGTAGCTCATAGCATTTGACCTAGGTAGACCACGCGAACTTACAAAAGTTTTATTTAAAATTTCTCAAAATAATCACCGTCACTATCTATACACTTGTTCCATCTTTTTTTTTTCAGATATGAAAACACCTCTCAAAATCCTCATCTTTCAGGCTTTTCAAAATATTATTCGTATTCTCCTTTATTTCAGACTAGCCGAATGACCCGGGCAACGCCCGTGTTTTACCCGATTGAATGTTTTGATTCAAATACTATTTGTTACAATTATAAATTGGCGCCTTATATAAATGCATATGTTAGTTAATAACTATAGCCTATGTGCTTTATCTGTCTATGTACTGTTGGCTTCCGTAGGCGTCTCTTACTGGGAAAAAGAAAGAGAGGATTCCATTTGGTTATTAACTAATATATGCATTTATTTAAGGAGCGATCCGCTCTAACACAATGGTTACAAAAACGAAAAAGCGAGGGGGGGGCATGATGGGGGGGGGGGGGGGGGGCAAAGGTGGCGTGATCGTAGCCGACCAATAGGAGGGCGCCATTCCAAAAAAAAAGCAAACGGTGACAGAGATGACTGATGAAGAATGACGCTCGTAACTGTATATAGAATATTGAGTCAAATCGACGTCCTTTTAAGTCTTTTTTAATTTTAAGGTAAAGGAAAAAGTCGTTGGGATCAAAGCCAGGAGAAAAGGGTGGCTGGGGTATTAAAGCAATTCCGTGTTTAGCCAAATAGAGTTGTACAGTGACGGCCGTATGTGGCCATGCGTTGTCATGATGCAAGAGCCAATTTTTCTGATGCTATTTTTCGGGTCGTTTCTGACTCACAGCCTCCCTTAAACGTGGCAATACATCAAGATAGTAATGTTGATTAATGGTCTGACCCTCAGGCACTAATTTTTTGTGTATCAATCTCTTTACATCAAAGAATGTGATAAGAACACTTAAGCTTCGATTTGATCATCCTTGCTTTCGTGAATCTCGGTTCTCCAGGCTCTAGCCACTGGCTTGATTGCCTCTTAGTCTCGGGATCATATCCGTACACTCATGTTTCATCCCCCGTGATAACATTTTTGAGCCAATGGGGATCAGAATTAAACATTTCGACTATGTTTTTGCATGTTTCTTTGCGATGCTCTTTCTGCTCATTCGTTAAGAGATGTGGGACAAATTTAGCCGAGGATCGTTTAAGATGCAGATCATTCTTTATGATGGTTTGGCATATTCCAAAAGAGATATCCAAGTCTTCTGATAGTTATTATTGGATTTTCTTTGATCGATGACTTTATTTTGAGTGCATTTCGGGCTTTCTTATCGATAAAGGTCTGCCAGTGTGTAGATCATACTTGACGCTTGTTCGACCAACTTTAAATCGTGCACACCATTCAAATGTCCTCGATTGTAATAGGGCATCTTATTTAAAAGCCTGCTTCAATATTTGAAATTATTTGGAAGCTGTTTTCCCTAATTTAAAGTAAAACTAACACAAAGCAATAACGCGCCATCTATACATATAAAATAAAAGGATTTAAAAGCGCGAATGTTTCTTTTATACATAAAACGAACGTCTACTGTCCTTACTGCGATGAAAAAATATATTAGGAGGGCTTGGCTCATCAGTGGTGAACCCTCCCAGCGGTTTCGCCAATTTAATCCACCAGACCGCTTCTCAGAGCTCTAATATTGTATTGGATCATTCTGCTTTTATATGCTACACTGAAGGATGGAATCTTAGAAATGGTTTTCAAGTAAACTATGGACATAAGCTTATAGGACAGTAGAATTATATTCAAATATTTGCTTCGAGCAATGCTCTTCAGCAAACTATAAAGACAAGGTCATTAGGAATAAATTAACACAAAGCAATAACGCGCCATCTATACATATAAAATAAAAGAAACATTCGCGCTTTTAAATCCTTTTATTTTAAAGTAAAACTCTATGCAGACTCGCTGTTTTTCAATACAGTCCATACCGAAGTTAGAAAATGTTCTGATATACTCGAGCTTATAAATTCGAAAAAACGTGAGCGCGTGCCTCTGTGTGATCATTTTTTTCTACATGTTGATAATTTTTTTTATCTATAAGGTCCTTATAAAATTATTTCATTATTTTGAATATTTTACGTGATCCAGTATCGTGATCACACGTTGTAAATAGATGCATCTCATGTGTGTGAATATTTGCCTATTTTTCTATGAAATGATCTATTTCTTGAAAACATATTTTGGTTTTGCCCCTTTTAAGACAACATTTTACAATATGATGACTAAATTTCACACCTCAATATAACAAAATTTACCATTTAAAGATAATATTTTACATTTTAACATCATAATTTTCCGTTTTATTTATTGAGTTCATATTTTGATAACCATTTATACTTTACCAACACACATTTTATACTTTAATAATATTTTATTTTATAATTGATTTTTTTTTTTTGAAAATAGAACAACATATTTAATGTGTGTCAAACATTATGTGGCGCTGAATTTGTTGTTGATGTTAGGTTTATTAATTCAAATAATTTTTCTCTGTGTAAATAAATTATATAGATATATGAATAAATATAAATTGATGATGATAATATGAGCTAGCATATGTTAATTTATATTTAGCAAAGTAGTTAGTGCCTTCTTGATCCTTTCTTGTTTTTTTTGTATTTCTTCTTAATTCTTAAATTTTACTTTTGTGCCTTCTATGCATAAAGATAATATTTAAAAATATATTTAAGTAACATTTTCTCTTTTTTACCCCCAAAAACACCAACAATTGGTAGCAGATCGCGGTTTAGGCAAAAAAAGGTAAACAAACGCCATTTTGAAAAAAGAAAGATAGAAAATGTCTTTAAGGTTCGAAAAGAACATATAAAATAAAAATTCAAAATGGCTGAATCATCGATGAATATCCAAAAATTTGATGGAAATAATTTCACAAGTTGTAAATTTCGCATCATTTGCATTTTGGAAGGCAAAGATCTAGATGGCTTTATAAAAGAAGATCCTCCAAAAGATGAAAAAATAACTGTCGATTGGAAAAGAAGAGATGCCCAAGCTAGAGGGATAATAACTTGTGCAATGGATGACACACAAGTAAGTTTAATTTTAACATGCAAAACAAGTAAAGAAATTTGGACTGCTTTGCATTCTAGATATGAGGGTAACATAAAGAGAAAATGCATAGAAGCTAAAAACAATGTATCTAGATTAACAATGAAAAAAGAGGAAACCTGGGAACAATATTTGCTTAGAGCAGAGAAATTATTGCAAGAAGCAAGAATTTTGGGTGGATCAATAGAAGATGAAGAATCCATCACAGCTTTTATTAGAGGGCTACCCCCAAAATACAATCTTGTCTCAATGCAATTTGACAATTACCCAGATGCTACTATTTCTGATATAAGAAGAAATTTTGAGCTCCACGAAGAAAGAAACAAGAACAACAAGGATGAAAATGCTGCATATAATATGGGCCATGAATTTAACAAAAACTTTAAGAAAAATTCAAGTGATTCTAATAGAGAAAGAAAACCCAAATGCTTCATTTGTCAAAAGTTTGGACATAAAGCAGCAGTATGCTGGTTCAACCCAGTTAACAAGAGAAATGAAAACAATCAAGGGAATTCTATACAAACAATCCCCAAGCAAACATTTTCAAAAAATAAACAATATACTTCTAGGGCTTCTTTGATAGGAGAAAATCATAATCAAGAAAATGCCATGAACTTAAGTTCCCCAGAGTTCAACAATAAATGCAAGTGGATACTAGACAGTGGAGCAACAAGCCATATGTCTAAAGACATTAATATAATGGATGATCTTCAAGATGATAGCAGAAAAATCACTCTTCCTGATGATAGATTCATCAAATCAAAAGGTATTGGCACTGTTGAAATTTATCAGGATGATAATCATCTTTTAACACTAAAAGAAGTTCTTTATGTACCTGAACTCAACAATAATTTAATATCAGTAAGTAAAATAACTGAAGATGAAAACAGATTATATTTGATGAGTATGGTGCAAGGATAATAGATAACAATGGATCCAGCATTATAACTGCAAAAAGGAAAGATAACATTCATACAATTGATGCATGTGAAAACATCAAACTGGAAGAAAATGTGTTCAAAACACAAGAAAATAATTGGAAAATTTGGCACAAACGCCTTGCACATATGAATGAAAATTATATGAATATGATGCTAAAAGACTCCATGGTGTATGGATTCAGTTGTTCACCAATTAATAACTTAGAACCATGTATCACATGCATTCAATCAAAGTTTACTAGATTGCCATTTAAAGAGATTGATTCAAAGCAATCAACCAAACCCCTTGATCTCATTCATATGAATTTAATAGGTTCATTTCAGCATGAATCCATTGGCAGAGCAATATATGTGCTGAACATAGTTGATGACCTTTCAAGGAAAATATTCCCAAAGTTCCTTAAAAGCAAATTAGAAACCTTTACCAAACTAAAGGAATTTATTGAACTTGTAGAAAACATAAAAGGTACAAAAATCAAAAGAATAAGGTCTGATAATGGAGGGGAATTTACAAATAGACAATTAAGCTCTTATTTGATAGAAAAGGGAATAGAACATCAATTTACAACCTTTTATTCACCTTCTCAAAATGGAATAGTGGAGAGAGCAAATAGAAGTTTAATTGAAGGTACAAGAGCACTATTAATAGAATCACAATTGCCATCAAAATTCTGGGCAGAAGCCATGAACACTTATTCTTATATAAAAAATAGAACTCCACATAAAAGGAATGATAAACCACCCCTGAAGAACTATTTACAGGAAAGAAACCTACTATAAAACATTTAAAAGTTTTTGGATGCAGAGCTGACTACTGGATTCCTAAATTCAAAAGATACAAATTTGAAAAAATCACAAAATCAGGTATATTTGTTGGATACTCAAATAGAAGAAAAGCATTTAGAATCTGTGGCCCTAAAAATTATGCAATTACTGAAACAAGGGATGTAAGCTTTATTGAAAAAGAAAAGGGAGCTGAACTGCTTAGTAATGAAGTAAAAGCTGAATTGCCAGATCATGTATTAATTGACCTAAATTTTTGCCATAAAAATGGCCAAAAAGAAGAAGAACCAATTCCTATTCACCAAGGAAATGTTCCAGAATCCACAAGTAATGAGACAGATGAAGATAAAAATGTCTACAACTTGAGACCTACCCCTGAACAAGGATTTTACTATGAATCATCATTATCTGATGAAGACACATCACAAGATGACACCACTTCTGATCCTACCTACCATCCAGTAGATAGTGTTATAAAGGTTGATTTATTACCAATTATACCAACTAAGTTGGAAGAGACTATATACATGTCACAGCCTAAAGGATTTGAATATCAAGAAGAAGGTAAGAAATTTGTTTGTAAACTTAATCAGGCCATTTATGGACTTAAACAAGCAGGCAGAGTCTTTTATGAAACCTTTACTAAATATCTTCTTCAAATAGGATTTAAAATTTTTAATTCAGATAAATGCTTATTTCCATACCAAATTAATGATTCAATTTTTCTTTTGGGACTTTATGTTGATGATATCATTATTTGTAATACTGATTCTAAAATTTTAAATGATATTTTAAATAAGTTAACACTTTGTTTTAAAATAAAGAAAAATGCTAATCTTTTAAGTGTTTTAGGAATTGAAATATTAAAATATAATGACAAAATAATTCTAAAACAACAAAAATATATTGAAAAACCTTTATTAAAATATAATATGTTAGATTGTAAAACTGTTCATACACCCCTTGATGTATATACTGATTTGGAAAATTTTAATAATTCAAAGGTAATTGATAAAAATAAATATCAGGAAATTATTGGATCTTTAGTTTACCTTGCTACTAAAACTAGGCCTGACATTTCATATTCCACTTCACTTTTAAGCAGATTTAGTCAGGATCCAAGAGAAATCCATTTTAGTGCAGCAAAAAGAATTATAAGATATCTTAAAGGAACAAAAGACCTTGGATTAGTTTACTCTAAGGGAGAAAATATTTTAAAAGGCTATAGTGATGCATCATGGAAATGTGGTAGAGGAACACAAAAATAAACAAGTGGTATGACCTTTTATTTTGGAAATAATTGCAACATCTTCGTACACATTTATTTTAAGCAAATCTTTATTGTCTTAGTAAAGTCTGATACAGCCTTTTATTGTTTATTTTCGGAACGCCAAAAAGTGACAAAAACAAATCAAAAAGGGATGATGATAACCTGCGTCTTGCAGATTAACATTTTCATAGAAACATATATATATATACATATTTATTGCTAGCTATATATCACCATCTTCTCTCTTCAAACACGAAATCTCACAGGCGGTCTCCTCGCTCGAGGTGGGTTCCGCCTTAGGACAGGACCCTCCTCTTTCAAGGCCTCGGGGTCCAGCGAGCGAAGAGGCTCCAATGACTTTCCATCGTCTGTATCACTCTGAACCTCTGAATCTTGATCCGACCGCTGGCTAGTTAGTCCTGGCGACAGCAACTCCATATAACCTCTGTCTCGTACAACCTCCGAGATTATGGCACTGGGACCTGCTCCTCTTGAGTGCTCGGGTTGACGCTCTCCATCTCCACTCTCATCTTCCTCACCATTCCTCCACCTTTTTCTAATTTGATCCCTGTGATAGGCCTTTACCTGTCCGTGGATCAAAATGGTGTAGACTCTAGTTCCCTTCTTGCCCACAATTTTTCCCGGGATCCATTTATCACCACCTCTAAAGTTTTTACACCACACTAAATCATCTATCTGGAATTCTTCCAATTGGGTTCGCCGATCATACTTCATTTGCCTGGCTTGCTGGTCCCTAACTCTAGATGTCAAGCTGGGATGTATCAACGATACTCTGGTTCGAAGCGCACGCCCAATAAAGAGCTCTGATGGAGTCTTTCCCGTTGTCACATGCGGGGTGCTTCGATATGCCAGAAGAACTTTTGATAAGGTGTCTTGAATGGTATCCCCAATTTTCCTTTTATTTTTATCCAGGGCAGTCTTAATTGTTCTAACCGCTCTTTCAGCCAAGCCATTACTTTGCGGGTGGTACGCCGGGATCAATGTTTGTTTAATTCCATTTCCTTCCAGAAAACCTTTCATTTCACTACCAGTAAACTGAGGTCCATTATCAGATACAAGTTCCTCCGGTAGACCATAGGAAGAAAAAAGTCGCCGTAGTTGCTCAATGGTTTTGCGTGTGGTGGTCTCTCTCATTGGGATGGCTTCAATCCACTTCGAATGACTATCTACTACTATTAATAAATTAATGTTTTCCTTATTTGCAAAATCAATGTGGATTCTTTGCCAAGGTCTGGTTGACCATCTCCAGGGTTGCCATTTTCCTTTATTTGGCCCATCCTGGGATTGCTGACAGCTTCTGCACTTATTTACCAAAAACTCGATTTGGGTATCTAGATTTGGCCACCAAAAATGTGATCTTGCTACAGCCTTCATTTTGTTCATACCGGAATGAGTCTCATGAAGACAGTTCAACATTTTTATTCTGAGAGATGGTGGAATGACAACTCTCATTCCCCAAACCAAACACTCCCCATCTACAGTTAGCTCAAGTTTCCTTTGAAAATAAGGTCTGAGGTGATCAGCCACCTTTTCAGGCCAGCCTTGCTGAGTATAAAATTTGGCCAATGAGAGCACTTCGTCTTTTTCAGTTTCCGTGGCAATTTCCTCTGCTGTGATCGGCAATTCTTCCACATAGGATAAAGCATAGACATTATTTAATCTTGGAATTTCTTCACAGCCCACAGGAAAACGTGACAGAAGATCTGCATTCCCATGGTCTTGAGTTCTTCGAAATTTAATATCGTAAGTATAAGCTGACAAAATAAGCGCCCAACGCTGCAATCTTGAAGTAGATAAGGTGGGGATTCCTGATCTTGAGCCCAAAATGGTCACCAATGGCTTATGGTCTGTAATAAGAATAAATTTTCTTCCATAAATAAATTGATGAAACTTGGTAACTCCATAAATAATGGCTAGAGCCTCCTTCTCAATCTGAGAATAATTTTGTTCTGCTTCCGATAAAGTCCGTGAGGCAAACATAATCGGTCTCTCCTGGCCTTCTATAATATGTGACAACACAGCGCCCACTCCAATCTGCGATGCATCAGTGGCCAAACACAATGGCAAAGTCGCATCATACGGGACTAGCACCCTCTCAGAGGTAATGCTATTCTTGCACTTGTCAATGGCCTCTCCACATTCCTTTGTCCAAACCCAAGGACGTTTTTTGTGAAGAAGCTCATGAAGAGGCTTCAAAAGCTCTGGCAAATTGGGTATGAACTTCCCATAAAAGTTTACCAAACCAAGAAATGACCTTAATTCAGAGATATTCGTAGGCGTTTTGGCCTTCTGTATTGCTTGTACCTTATGATCTAAAGGTCTGATGCCCTCTTCCGTGACAAGATGTCCTAAATATTCAATTTCTTTTTGCAAAAATAGGCATTTTTCTTTCTTTAGTTTGATATTATACTTCGCCAAGCGAGCAAATATAGTCTTCAACAACGCCAGATGTTCTTCAATTGATGCTGTGGCTATAAGGACATCATCAATATAACAAATTACGCCTCTTATACCTGACAAAATCCTATCCATTACAGATTGAAAATAACTGGGCGCATTTGCCAATCCAAATGGCATTCTCTTAAACCTGAAAAGCCCTTTATGAGTATTTATCGTTAGTAACGGTCGGGTGCCTGGGTCCACCTCTAATTGCAGATAAGCGTTCCTCAAGTCCAATTTAGAAAAGTATTTTCCCTTGGCCAATGTGGAGAATAAATCTTGCTGTGTGGGAAGGGGATAGGCCGCAGTGTCCAAATATTTATTTAGAGTTACCTTGAAGTCGCAGCAAATTCTGATCTCTTTATTTTTCTTCGGCACTACAACCACAGGAGTGGCCCATTTACTGCTCGCCACCTCACATAGATAACCCTTAGCCACCATTTTGTCTAATGCTTCAGTAACTGCTGGCCTAATGGCGAAAGGCACCGGACGAGCCTTATGGAAAATTGGATTCACATCACACATGTTTACTGAAAATGTGAAACCTTTTATTGGTTCGGTTGTCTCCACAAATAGGGCTTGATTTTCCTTCAAAATTTCCTCAATGGTATTTTCCACAGGCATATGTTTTACCGCGAAACAGCCCAATTTCAATCTATTTATCCATTCTCTTCCCATCAAAGCCCTCTTTTCTCCTTTCACCACCAACGCTCTAAGTTTGTAAGTAATATCTTGACACTCCACTTTGACATTGATTTTACCCAGAATGGGTACCACGGTACCATCATAAGTTCTTACAATAATACTCGCTTTTTCCAATTTCAAGTGTTGAAGACTATTTTTAAAATCCTTTTCTGATATCAGTGTTAGACCACTACCCGTATCCATTTCAAATTTAATAAAGTTTCCTTCTACTTTTAACTCCATCAGATAGGGAGGGTCACTTGAGGCAAAATTAATTTTATACTCAGGTATCGTCACGCTTATAATTTTCTGGACATACTCTTCCTCCTCTTCTTGGTCTCCTATCTGATGTATATTTCCTGGCTGATTCTGATGTTGCCTTAGATTTCTTCTACTGCTCCAACATATTGAGGCAATGTGTCCTTTTTTATTACACTTAAAGCATATCGCCTCCTTAAATCTACATAGTTCTTTATGCTGTTTACCACAATGTTTACATTTGCCATTCTGGAAATTTGATTCAACCTTGCGTTCCATCCTCAACTTATCTACACAATCTTCACCCTGCTCCAAGTGAAATAATTTTGTATTTTTCTCGGCCGCTTCCATAGATAATGCTATCTCAATTACTTTAGCTAAAGAAATGTCGCCCTCCGACAAAATTCTATTTTGTATTTTGGCATTATATAATCCACAAACCATTTTATCACGTAAAGAATCCTCCAGAAAATTTCCAAAGTTGCATGAGGAAGCCAAACGCTTAATTTCCACCAAGTAATCCGAGATGCTTTCTTCCTTTAATTGCATTCTTTTAAAAAAAATGAACCTCTCTACTACAATTGAGCGCTTTGGAGAGAAGTGCCTTTTCAAGATATCTATTAGGTTATCAAAAGTTTTATCTTTAGGTAGAATAGGACTGCACAAATTCTTCAAAACACCATATGTTTTACTTCCCATGAGGGTTAGGAGATAAGCCTTTTTCTTCTCATCCCCTGCCTCCTCCAATATGAGAAACTGTTCCAATCGTTCATAAAACGTTTCAAAAGTTTCAGTTTCCTCATTATATTCCTTAAATTGGTAACTAGCCATTTTTTTTTTCACTCTTTCTTAAATTTGCATCCTAAAACTTTGCAATTTGTGACTTTTAAAATTTACTTTCAATTATATGCAAAATCAAAGATATTTTCTAAAAATATTTACTTCAAAATTCGAGGGTACTTACTCTTATATCCTCGTCGCCAAATGCAACATCTTCGTACACATTTATTTTAAGCAAATCTTTATTGTCTTAGTAAAGTCTGATACAGCCTTTTATTGTTTATTTTCGGAACGCCAAAAAGTGACAAAAACAAATCAAAAAGGGATGATGATAACCTGCGTCTTGCAGATTAACATTTTCATAGAAACATATATATATATACATATTTATTGCTAGCTATATATCAATAATTCAATAAGCTGGCAAGCAAAAACAATCCCTACAGTATGTTTATCTACATGTGAAAGTGAACTTTTTCTCTTGTGCAATGTTTAAAAAGAGGCATATATTTACAATACCTTATTGAAGAACTTACTAGTGTAAAATATAAAATTAATTTGTTTTGTGATAACACACACCAATCAACAATATTTCTTTGTAAATCAGGAATGGCAAATGATAAATCAAATCATATGATTAGAAATATTTCATTTTTACATTCTAATTTGAATAAGGTTGTATATAACTTAAATTTTGTGCCTACCAATGAAAATGTTTCAGATATTTTTACTAAGGCCTTAACAAGGGAAAAACATCATATGTTTAAACATTCTTTAAATATGGAAAGATATATATAGCTTTATTAAATATGTATGTACATAAATTCACTTGTTATATTTTTTAAAATATGTTTTTTATATATGTTTTCACTTTAGGTAAAATGTGGCATAAAAACAAATGATTGTATATAAGTGAAAGCAATGGGGAGGTAACGCCATCTATGTTTGATTTTTTAAACTGTTTATATTTCTGAAGAAAAATTGAGATTGAATTAAAGGGGGGATTTGTTAGGTTTATTAATTCAAATATTTTTTTCTCTGTGTAAATAAATTATATAGATATATGAATAAATATAAATTGATGATGATAATATGAGCTAGCATATGTTAATTTATAATTAGCAACGTAGTTAGTGCCTTCTTGATCCTTTCTTGTTTTTTGTATTTCTTCTTAATTCTTAGATTTTACTTTTGTACTTTCTATGCATAAAGATAATATTAAAAAATATATTTAAGTAACATTTTCTCTTTTTTACCCCCAAAAACACCAACAGTTGACACACATTAAATATGTTATAACACCTTGATAAAGGTTGGCGTTCAGTCACCTGAAATATTGGTAAAATAGATGATATTTCGATCCAATATATGCCTTTTTAATTGAAAATTGATATTTTAAATTTTACTTCCAAAACTATTAGTAATATATAAGATTTTACAGTGCTTTAATAGAAACACTTGTAATTACAATTAGTATATAATATTATTATTTTTTAAAGAGAGAGAAAGACTGAGAGTGATTTATTACAGTGTCCTTAAAAGATTATTTAAACTTAAATACAATTGTGAATAAATGAGATTATATAGTGGTAAATATATGCATAAATAGATATAAATAGATAAAAATAATTGATAAATATAAATATATATACAAGGTCTTCATTGGTGGCGCCCAACATGGGTTGGACTCCGCCACCGGTTGTCTGCGAGAGTTCTTTCCCACAAAGTGGGTAGGGAGATGAAGAGAGAGAGAGACTGAGACTGAAACTAATTTATTACAGTGTGCATATAAGATTATATATGGTTAAATACTAAAATAATTGATAAATATACATATATATAAACATATATACATTGTCTTTAATGATGGCGCCCAACGCTGGATCGACTCCCCACCTATGGACTGTGAGAGTTCTTTCCTACAGAGAGAAAGAGAGAGCGAAATCATTTCTGATTTCAATTTAGGCATTTCTGAATTTGAAAAGGGCATATTTATTTTTGTGTATATAGGCTTTTTAAACTTCTAATACATTTTACATTTAAAATGTTTTTTATTCTATAATATCTATATTTTCTTGTTTAATACCATATATAATGCTAATAAACAATCGAATCAATATTGGCTTAATTATTCTTAGTAGGACAATCTAATACCTATTTGAGAAGGAATAAAGAAGTAGGTGATAAAGAATCCAAGAGAAGACAGGATGAAGTTGACGTCCAGTTTATAAACATGGCCGCAAGTCAGTAGATTGTCTTCTGCTTGGTATTTGAAACAAAGAAGTCTAAAGATGGCGACATAAGATGGATTTTCACTAAATGTCTCTTCATACAACGCTGAATTAATAAGTTTTTGATATTCTTTATTTACACTACTAGCCATTAAGGAAGTAAAAACAAATATTAAAAAATTATAGAAAATTTGTACCGATACTTTTGATAAATAACTTTCATAAACACCGTTTATTACTACCATATAAATTATGCCTATCATGAATTTAATCAATAAAAAAAATATTGGAATAGAATATATTTTATTTAAAATGAGTATAATTTCAGATATTTTATATATATCTGAAAATAAATACATTTTATCTATATTTTTCATATTTTTTCTTATTCTAACAATATTGGTTTGTAAACGATATAAAATTATTTGTAATTTGGTAGAATAATAATTTAAAATAATTTCAGAAATTATCATGAAAATCATGTCAAATATGTAGCATGATATTATAATAGAGAATTTATAAATGTTCTGGGAATTTATAATAGCTGTAAAAATATAAATTGCAAATATACAATTTATTATAAATAAAAATTTAATATTCAAAATCATAAATCTTGATGAGCCATAATTTATGTTTGCATCTAAAAATTTATTATATTTATGAGTGAATGTGTTTCCAAAAGAAAATATTAAAATTATGAATGATCCACGGGAAAAGGTAAAAAAATAAGATCCGATTACTAGAAATATTATAGGAAATTGAATTCTCTTATAGCTTTGAAAATCCTCTAGAATTCCGGGAATAAGCAAATAAATCAATCTAGGATAAAATGATATAAAATATATAGATATATCTTTTATAAAACTACATAATATTCCTATTTTTGACATTTTATTCAATAATATTCCGCAAAATATTTTAGATCTATATATAATTTTATGATGTATTGTTATTATATAAAGTATATATAAATAGAATCAATGTTTACAAAATAAATATTTTATATTTTTCAGCACATATATAATTAAATTTCAATAAGTAAAATATTCCAAATTGTTATTATTTATACTTATAATATGAATATAATAATGTGTATCAAGTTAGTTGTATGGATTAGAATATATACGTATTTAGTAATAAATTAAATGAAATATATATTTTAATGATATAATATTTTGAAATTGAATTATTATTTTAAAGATTGTAAAAATAATATTTTAAATTTTCCAAAATACTTGCTGTCAAACAATAAAGGATCTTCAATCTAAGTTTTCAACCAACAGAAATCACACACACACACAGGCAGATTATTTATATTCAACTTTTATGGTTGCATGGCAACTATTCAAATATATACTTTAATATAATATTAAAAGAAAATTTAATTTCTTCGTCTGTTGATGTTATATTATATATTTGAATTTTTAATTGGAAATGAATTGCTATATTATTTTGAAAACACCAAAGAAACAACATATTAAGTCTAACTTTTCTCAAATATATAATTCGAGTGTTTTTTACACTTTGTTAAAGTTCGTAACCATTAAAATGAAAAATATTGTCATTAAAGTCTGAAAAAGTTGTCAAAGTGTAAATTGTTGTAATCAAAATGTGAAATGTTATTTGTAATATATAATATGTTTATATGGTTTTGACCAAGGACTTGGTTATTGTTGTGTGATGTAATCAATATATGGCGCGAGATATTCATGTTGTATTTCTTATGATAAATCTGTAATAATAAAATATTATGCAAATATATAACCTTTCAGTAGCATACAATCTTTTTTAATAGAAACTGCACTACCTATGATTATTGAATATTAGGTAGAAGAGTACATAACAGTGGCGACGAGGATTAAAAGAAAATGGATTGTAAGTTATCAAGTATTGGAGAATTTAACCCTAATAATGGCACATCATTTGCAAGTTATTTGAAATGAATAAAATGTTATTTTGTTGCAAATGAGGTGACCAAAAAAGAGAAAAAGAGAGAAATATTTCTTACCTTGAGTGGTAAAGAAACTTATGAAATAACAAAATCGCTGACTTCGCCAAAGACAGATGGGCTGAGATTGTTGACAAAATAAAGAATCATTTTGACCCTAGACCCAATGCGATTGCTCAGAGATTTAAATTCAATAAAAGACAACAGTAACCAAACGAGACCATTGTTGAATTTATAGCTGCCCTAAGGAAGCTATCAGAGCACTGTGAATTTATTGATCTCGAATATAGATTATGGAATGCGTTAGTGTGTGGCATCATTGATAAGTTGCAGACTATGTTGCTAACGGATGACAAGTTAACACTTAAAAAAGCTCAAGAAATAGCAACAGCCTACGAAGCTGCAACAAGAAATGTAGCAGAAATGAAACTGGAACAACCCCGTGAAGAAGTCAAGGCAATAGGAAGCACAATGAAGAAACAAAGAGACGAAAAATAACTTAAAAGATGTTTTAGATGTGGGAAGACAAATCACAGATCAGAGAATTGTTTCTATCGAAGAAAAAGGTGCAACCAGTGTCAGGAAATTGGACACATTGTTAGAGTTTGTAAGAACAACCGGAGAAAGGGACATAAAGAAAACTGTTCGATAGAAGATGAGGATATTGTTGAAACAAATGGCCTATTCAATGTGAATCAATTGGAGAATACGAATAGTTATCATAAGTAAATGTTAAGGGTGCAAATCAGTGGACGAGCCATAGACATGTTAATAGACTCAGGAACTGGAAAGAGTATCATATCAGAAAAAAAAACATACCAGGAGACGTGGACAGAGGCAGAGAAACCACACCTGGAGAGGGATACCACAAGTTTAGCGCAGTGGAATAAACAGAGGCTACCAATTTTTGGGGGAAGATAATAACAGAAGTTAAAGTAAATGAAAAGAAAATAGCCATGAAAATACTCGTAGTGAAGGGACCAGGCCCAAATTTGATAGGAAGAGAAGCCTTTAACAAAATTGGAATTGAAGTAGAATTGGTAAACTACCATGACAGTATTCCCAATATTTTAGAAGAGTTTAAGGATGTGTTTTTTTGAAGATAAACTTGGAAAATATAAGGGTCCACCCATACACATAGAGCTCAACTAAAAGCAAGACGTACTTTTCTTAGAGCAAGAGCATTAACATATGCCATTAAAGAAAATGTGGAAAGACATTAAAGAAAATGAAAGAACAGGGAATATTAACCCCCATTGAGCTCTAAAAATTTGCAACGCCCATCGTTCCAGTACAGAAGAGAGATGATGGTACAATAAGAATGTGTGGTGACTACAGAAGTACTATTAACACCATTGTAAAGCCAGATACATTCCCAGTTCCCACAGCAGCTGACCTGCAGGCCGTTTTGGCAGGAGGAAGAGTGTTCTCAAAGCTAGACTTCAAGGATGCATATCAACAAATGGTAGTTGATGAAGAGACGGCAGAGCTGTTGACCATCAACACTCATAAAGGACTATTCAGGGTAAATAAATTACCGTTTGGCGTCTTCTGTGCACCGGGAACATTTCAGAGAGACGCATGGAGAGTATAATATCCAAGATTTCTAGAGTGATTGTTTATCTGGATGACATTCTCGTGACAGGCCGGGATGAAAAAGAACATAGCCAAAGCTTAAGAGGAGTATTAAGAAGTATTCAAATAATGGGATTAACACTAAAACAAGAAAAGTGCGAGTTCAAAAAATCCTCACTAACATTCCTAGGATGCCGAATAGCTGCAGAAGGCATACACCCCACGGAGGAGAAGTGTGAGGCCATAAGACACTTCCCAAGACCCAAAAATAAAAAGGAGTTACAGAGTTTCCTGTACTTTTAAATTTCTATAGTAAATTCACGAAAGACAGAATCACAATACTTGAAGCATTGCACAAGTTACTAAATAAAAACATCCATTGGAAATGGAAATAAGAAGAGGAAAAGGCATTCGAAGAAGCAAAAATAAAAATTGATACAGTCAAATCTAGTGCTCACTCATTATGATGTAGAGAAACCTCTGGTATTGGCTTGTGATGTGTCACCATTTGGAGTGGGAGCAGTACTTTCTCACATAGATGGAGGAAATGAAAGACCCATTGCTTTTGCATCAAGAACAATGTCACAGACCGAGAGAAGATATGCTCAAATTGACAAGGAAGCCTTGGCTATAATATTTGGGGTTTCAAATTTCTACAAGTATTTATACGGACGCAGTCTTAAGATATTCACAGACCATAAGCCATTGTTGGGAATATTTAATCCAGGAAAGCCTATTCCACAAATGCTGTCACCCAGAATGATGAGATGGAGCCGAACACTGGCAACATATGCTTATGAAATTGAACATAGAGCTGGAACATTGAACGCAAATGCTGATGCTTTGAGCAGAGCGCCTTTGGAAAAGACACACCTAGAAACACCAGAGCCAGTCGATGTATTTCTTTTGGAAACTAATGAAGATTCACCTATAGTAGCAAAGGAGGTGACAAGGATGACCCGGGAAGACCCAGCTCTGGAAAGAATTGTGCAATGGACTCGACTGGGATGGCCAGACCACTGCCCAGCAAAGGAATTCAGACCTTACTTCAATAGGAGATACGAACTATCCCTACACAGGGAATGCCTACTATGAGGAAATAGAGTAGTAATACCACCAGCACTTCAAAGAAGTACAATGAACAGCTACATGGAACGCACCCCGGGATGGTGCAGATGAAAGCCATTGCAAGGAGCCACGTATGGTGGCCAGGTATGGATAAAGAAATAGAGGATAAGGTCAAAAGATGTGAAAGTTGCCAATTGGTGCGAAATAATCCAAAGCAAGCCCCAGTCCATCCCTGGATAACACCAAAGAAACCTTGGTCGCGCATTCACATGGACTATGCAGGCCGTTTCATGGAAATACCTTCCTAGTGGTGGTGGATGCGCTGTCAAAGTGGCCTGAAGCGATCATCATGAACACATGTACTGCGGCAGCCACAGTGCAAGCCTTACGAAACTTGTTTGCTGTTCATGGCCTACCAGACCAAATTGTTTCGGATAATGGCAGAATGTTTATAGGTCATGAGCTCCAAGAATTCACAAGAAAAAATGGAATTAGGCATATAACATCAGCCCCTTATCATCCACAAACAAATGGGCAAGCGGAAAGAGAGGTGCAAACATTTGCACAGTTACTAAATGAAAATGGATTGGAGAATATTCAAACTGTTCTAGCACGTGCTCTTTTTGCAATGAAGACCACACCTCATGGATCAACTGGAGTAACGCCAGCTGAGTTGCTGATGGGTAGGAGATTGACTACCAGAATGGACCGATTACACCCTGAAAATAACAGCGATGAAGCAAGTGAGGAGGGAAATTTTCCAAACAAATTCAAGTCCCCAGATCAGGTATATTTACGCAATTATAGCGGGAAAGGAAAGTGGACACCTGGGACCATAAAAACTGTCCTTGGACCCAGAAACTATTATGTAATAACGGAAGATGGAACAACAGTAAAAAGACATCAACACCAACTGATGAGAAAGCTGAGCAAGGGAGAAGAGGAGGAAACAGTGGAAGGGTTCGACCAAGAAAAAGAGGATGACCCAGAGAAGGAAAAGGAAGAAACAATCCCGACTGGTAGGCCAGTCAGATCAAGACGACCACCTGAAAGACTATTTTGCTGATTGGGATGAAGAGGTTTAATATATAATATGTGTTATATGGTTTTGACCAAGGACTTGGTTGTTGTTGTGTGATGTAATCAATATATGGCGCGAGATATTCATGTTTTTAGTTCTTATGATAATTCTGTAATAATAAAATATTATGCAAATATATAACTTTTTAGTACAATACAATCTCTTTTAATAGAAACTACACAACCTAAGATTATTGAATATTAGGTAGAAGAGTACATAACATTATTAAAGTGTAAAATGCTGTCTTAAAAGTGCAAACATACATACAAAATATGTTTTTTTTAATATAATTAAAATCTTCTTTTTGAAAATAGAGGGCAATCCATGAATAGATTTTTAATTAAAAATACATATTTTGGATTAAAAAATTATTTATTTATCAATATTTCAGTTGGCTGAACGCCAATCTTTTTCAAGTTATATGATTGTTTTTTAAATCATAATTATAACGAAAGATTGTTATATTTATGTTCTTTGCAATGAAATAATTTCATAATATATTGTAGAAAATTGAACTGGGTGAGGGGGAATAAATATAATATTGTCACGTAGCTCTGCAACCCCAGTCACAGAAAGCTCCATGGGACACCTGTCAATCATCACTGGACTCCGGGGGGACGACCACAGGTGTGAGGGGTTCTCGGAATCTTATCGGCAAATAAGTAAAACGAGACGCCTGGTGGCTGACCACTCTCATTATTATTATATTTACCTTGGGATAAGTTGTTATCTCTCTCCCTATAAATACCACTTGTATATAATTTTAATGAAGAACTAAAAGGTGAATATCCTTTATAATAAATTACATATTCCCAAATTTTCCCTTGCTTTATTTATCTCCGTAACAATATATTTAATAGGAACAAAACTCAAAATGATTAAACCAATAAGATGTCCTCTAGAAGAAACCAACACACTAAAAGCAAATTTCTGTCAAAATGGCCATTTGAACAAGTCCTACGACTTCAAAATAATGCAAAATGTTATTATATTTGAAAATACTTTTCAAAAATAACTTATAAAATATCATATTGGTATCTAAATTTATATTTTAGCTCATATAGTAAACATATGCTAAAATACCAACACTCCTTATCAAAACAAACTTTACAGATGATTATAGCAAAGTACATGAATATAACAATTTTTCATTATAATCTTGATATTTTAAAAAAATAATATAACTTGAAAAGGCTTGGCATTCAGCCAACTGAATAATTGTTGAATAAATTGTATTTTTTTTATCCAATATATGACTTTTTAACTGAAGATATATTTATGGATTGCACTATTTTTTCATTAAAAAAAACATGCCATCATTTACTCTCCTTAGCGGGGATCTTGGGTAAAATAAGACCGCACCGAAATCCCTCAACTGTTTATCTTCAACTATTTAGTTTTCCAAGTCGAGAGAAATGCAACAGCTGAAAAGAAAGAATATTCATACATTTAAATTTTTTTTTTCAATTTATATCAACCTCATATAAACGATTATTGTCAATTTTTTACTCTTATGTGGGAAAATCTTGGCTAAAATAGAGATAGCCCGAGATCAGAGAAAGCCACAAATTGCTAAATAATATTTATTAAGGCCATAATAACAATATAAAACTACCTATTATGTTTTTATATATATGATGATTCGATATTTTCATTAGATGATAATTGCAAGAATGGGTAACGATGGGGGAAGAAATCTCGACCTGGATACCTAAAGCTTTCAGGACGGCTCAGAGTGGAAAAAAATATAGGTTCTTTTTTTTTAATAGAGAAATCCATAAATAAATCTTCAATTAAAAAGGCATATATTGGATCAAAATATCATTATTTTACCAATATTTCAGTTGGATGAACGCCAATTTTAATTTAATACCTTGATAAAGGTTGGCGTTCAGCCAACTGAAATATTGGTAAAATAAATGATATTTTGATCCAATATATGCCTTTTTATTCAAAAATAAATATATATAACAATCATAAAGATAGGCAATTACATCACAAGACAATTTCTAAACTACGGAGCTGACATAGAAACGAAAATATCATATACTGGCTAAGGAAATAACTCAAATAGGGCTACACCTAACATAGACGTACTCTTTACTCACCTTAGCGGGGCTCTTGGGTAAAATAGGAACGCCTCGAGATTTCTCAACTGTTTATCTTCAACCCTTTTAGTATTCCAAGTCGAGAGAAATGCAAAAGCTGAAAAGGAATAATATAATACATTTTTTCAATTATATAAACTTGATATATATATAAACGATTATTGTCAACACTTGACTCTCTTTAGCGGAGCTCTTGGGTAAATTAGAGCCAGCCCGAGAATAGAGGAAGCCAAAAAGTAGTAAATAATTATATTAAGACCATAATAACAATATAAAATTACCTATTATGTTTTTATATATGATGATTCGATAATTTCATTAGATGATAATTGCAAGAATGGGTAACGATGGGGTAAGAAATCTCGACCAGGATACATAGAGCCTTCAGGACGGCTCATAGTGGAGAAAACATATAGTTTCTTTTATATTCTTATCTATCCCATTGTTTGCTTAAATACCATGTACCAGAATCCACCCTTACATTGTTCCATTTATAGACAGAATAGTTCAATATAATAGTAGAGCTCTATAAAGCATTATGGTAGATTGAACTCACGAAATCGCTGGGAGAGTTCACCACTGATAAGCCAAGCTCTCCCAATATAAATTGTCATTTATATAGTTTATATAAATAGATATAGTTTTTATCAATATATACATCATTGATAAACATTTCAATTGACAGGTCACTAATGAGATCCAACCCAAATTATGCAATAGCATCACGATATTAAAGAAAAACTACTAATTTAATCAACATTAATGTAATTCACCAATGGTCACGCAATATGAGTGAGATTAATTGAGATGCTATAAAAAACGGGAGAACTTTTTATACGATAAATATCTATAAAAACACCAAACTTGTTCAATCTAAGTCATAATGAATCCTTAAAATGTTTTTCCATGGTATAAATATTTCATCAAAAAAAATTTCCACGCTGATTTGTACTGATATATTTTAATATTTCCTGTATTAATATTAAATACTTTTTGAATAATTCCGTTGTCAGAAAACAAAGAAATTTATCATTAAATCATTAATTATATTATCTTTGACATTTTTCTTTTTTTTTTTTGCTCATAAGTGTTTCTGAATGGTTTATATCTAGGCATGAAGGTGACATTTCTCCAATAATCATTCCTGTAAGTCTTTATGATTTCTATATAATATTTATTATAATATAACTCTTAAATAATCACTATATCTGATAAAAATTCTAAAAGAGAAAAGTATTTTGATTTGATTCAAACTTAGGTTAAAGATTTGACTATAGATAAATTAATTATTGATCAAAATTTTGAAAAGGGTGAACGTTATACCTCTTACTTTGGTATTGATAAAAAACAAGTATTTGTATTATTATTTCAAATATATTATGATGGATAAAATATACAAATATTGCCTAAATATCAAGAATATATTTATTATTGCATTTCTGTTTTATCCAAAATCAATTTATATGTTGGTAGATGAAGGATACCAAGTATTTCAAGGATATAGGAAAATCAAATTCCCATTAATATTGTTAGTACTTTCAAATAATTTCTTCAATTTATGCCAAGGTATTATTATTACTTTTGTATATTTTCAAAATAATAAATATCCCAATTTAATGAAGAAATTGAATAATAAAATTGGAAAAAGTTTATTCACAAAGTTATCAATTTTTCTAATGATTTGTTTATATGCTGTCAATTTACTATATAATATTCAGAGATTCTATGATATAACAATGGTTCATAATTTTCAAAAATTTTCAAAATTAGTTATGTGGTATTTAATTGAAGTATTCTATTTTATCGCATCTGAATTTATAACAAATATTTACTTTTTGAAATTTCAAATTCAATTGCTTAAACTTCGACGCAATATAAGTATTGTTAGAAAGAAATTAGAGAAAGGCGAAATTGAAGATTTTTTGTCGAATTTATATTCAATTATGTATGTAATGAATACTCTGAATAAAATATATTCTTTTCCAATATTTATATTATTAATGAAGTTTGTCTGTACTATTATATATATGTTATCAGTAATGGGGTTCTATGATAGAAATATTGGGAAAGTTTTAATGATTTTATTTTATTATTCTTTGAATTATATTTTAGCGTGTTCTATCGCATGTATTGTGAATAAAGAATATGAAGAATCAATTGACTTTGCACTGTACCAAGAGTCATTTAAAGATTATTCAAGATCAGATGTAATCTTCAAACTACTTAGCATCAAATACCAAGCAGAAGATAATCTACTGACCTGCGGCCATGTTTATATCCTCGACTTCAGCTTCATCTTGTCTTCTCTTGGATTCTTTCTAACCTACTTCACTATTCCATTCCAAATGGGCATCAATCTGGTTGGTTAGATAGATGTATTGAATTCTGAATTATTTTTGTTATACAATACATATTTGTCACAAAATATTCGCACATAACACTCCTGCAATAAAAATAAAGAATAGGCATTAGAAAATATGCTTTTTTCACCTTATTATTATATTCCTTTGAACATGTACTTTTAAAAGTTTATTTTTTCATAAAATATTTTTTTAAAACTTAAAATTATGTGCTAGGGGAATTATCCGGGCATCGTCCAGGTTTTCACCGAGTAGAATTTTATTCGAATGTATATAAAATAAAAAGCTGTTTATAAAAATTATATTGATCATATTAAGACAAAATCTAATAAGAATAATTTTATATAAAAATTGGCTTAAATAGGTTCCACCTTTAAATAAACACAGTTAAATTTAATTAGTTCCAGAATTTTGCTTATTTAAATTTATATTCCCATCCCTGGACACTTTATTTTCCGTTTATCATTAATCTTGACAATTCACCCTTTCATACTTCATCCCTAAGGTTAAAAATAATCGTTATTTCGCTCAAAAGAAACATTTGCGGTATAGTTATCAAACTTCGTTCTACAATCATAAGCCGCATTATATTGTATTATAAATTTATATCAGTTTTATGTTTCTCTTTATGTATATTTTTCTTTATTAATATTTTGCACCATTTGTATATTTCTTAATTTTGGTTGAATGAATATATTGATGTTTCTTCCTTTGTTATCCAAAAATAAAATCATTCAAATAATTCAATATTATGCAAGCATATACAGATTATTGACATTCCTACTTGGCCCTGTATTTTTCAGAATGATAGCTGAAAAGACACCGAGATGTGAAGAATTTTATAAAAATAGATGAAATATAACATAAGAGGAATTATATAAAATAAAAATATAAACAGTAGCAATTCCTTTCAGTTTTTTTTAGCCTTGTTTATTGAATTGTATATAAGCTACTAAAATGTATTTAGGCGCAAGTATCTCAAGCTATGATATCGCGTCATATGTTAAATAAAAATAAAAAACAATATAAAAAAATGCGTTTATTTATTCGTGCAAAGTACAAGCTTTCGGATTTTTATAATTCTTCCATGCACTTTGCAACCATAAAGAAACGCATTGCTATTGTTTATATTTTTATTTTATACTTTATAGTAATTTTCTCTTTTAATGTATAAGAGAAATCTTTTTACTTTCAATAGACATCATAACGTTTCTATATATAGCCCAGTAATTAAAGGGCAGATACTAGCTTTGAAGAAAAAATAGAAATACAGTAGAACTTGGATAATTCGAACTTCTTTAATTCGAAAACCTCTTTAATTCGAATATTTATCTTGGTCCCCAGAATTTCCTATAATTATAATTTCCGTTTTTAATTCGAATTTTTGGATAATTCGAATTTTTTTTATGGTCCCTTGGGGTTCGAATTATCCAAGTTCGACTGTAATTAGAACTGTGAACTACAAAATTTATCACAATGTTATTATTTTATTATAATTAATCATTGATATTTTGAAGAAATATTATCAAAACTTCTTATAGACCTGAAATATATACATTTTCTCTCTGTTTTGACAAATTTTCGTGGTATTATTTATAATTTTTTTTATAGAGATGTGGGTAATATTGACTTTTATAATAAAATGTATATTGTAAACCCATTAGAGATATATAATTGTATTAGATGTTATTTCAATTCTTATGAGGACCTCTTCTCAAATTGTTATTTTTACTGTAGCAGAAGACTGTTCCTTACCTTTTATATGATATCATTTGCAGCATCAATCCTGTTTATTTTATTTATACAAATTTTTAATATTCAATTTTACTTTTATTGCTTTCACTCTGATACATCATCAAAAATTTGATTCTTTTTAAAGAATGACCTTAATTAGCATATATATATACTTATCGTATTGTGTATACAGTTAAACCTGTCTATAGGCCCCCTCTAAATAGCGCCTTCCTCTCTATAGCGCCCGATTTTAAATATGTAGTACGATGCGATTTACATAAAAAGTGACCTGTCTATAGCACCCCCTCTCTATAGCATCCTATTTTGGTGAGTCCCAAGAGGGGGCGCTATAGACAGGTTTAACTGTATATATTATTAGGTGAAGTGTGTGTTAAAATTATTTTTATTGGCTAGTTAAACCGTGTGGTACAATTTGCATGTCATATAATGATTTTCATTTTTTCTCGTTATTATTATAATTTTTATCAAGGTAAAGTGGTTTTTACCTTATTTTTGGACACTAGTGTATGTATTTAACACTGTGTTTTGATTTATATACTTTTTCTTTAGTAATTTGCTATAATTTTAAACAAAGAAACGAAGGAACTATATAAATAAAAAGAGATACCTAGATTTCTGAAAGATAATTTTTTTTTAAATTTTCGAGGGATTGTTCCCTCTTTTCCAATTTATCGCACAAATATTTTAACCCAAATTAAAACAAAAAATGAAAGAAACGCTGCTTTGTAATAATGCTATTTTTAAATCATTTCACTTCTTTTTTGGAGGGAAAAAGAGCGAAAACCGTCCCAAGTTTTAAATAATAGCCACATGTAAGGTAGATATATCAATAAAGTTATAGATGAAGATTAGATTTTAAAAATAGATAATTTATTGTGGGATTTTTATAATATTTTTTTGAATTTTCATAAATAAAATTACAACAATTTCAATGATTTCTAAAATCAACAAAATCAAATGAAAGAGACTAAAAAAATATTAGATAGAAAGTAGGTTATAAATCATTAAGTAGTGTCACAGTTTCAACCTACAAACAACCAACAAACTACAACGAACAAACTAATTTTGATTTAGGAAGAGAGAGAAAAGAAAGATATAAAGAAAATATGATGAAGTGTTCATTTGGAGAGAATTTCATAATGATAATTTATAAGTTTATCGATATACGCACAAACAGATGTTTATATATAGAAATATGTAGTTTACACCATGTCTATAGATTGCTGACGACATATGTATGTGTGCTCCAGGAACCTGGGTAAATAAAATATGTCATTGCTTTTACACTGTGTCATATTTCTTTGAACATTTTATTATATATATATTTACATTTCCCAAACAAGAATCACTTCGACTTTACTAAGAGAAAGTCATATTCAAATAATTAAAAAGGAAGATGCAAGTTGTAAATTCTGCAAAACTGAAAGCATAGAAGAAATGAACCACTACATCTCTGAATGCACTATTGTTAACGAGGAACGGAATAAGATCTTAAAGAACATTATCCAAGTCTACGTGAACCCAGTTCAGCTAATCAGAATAATGTCCGAGAAAAAATATATAGCGATAGAATTGTTTAATTTTCATAAAGCGTTAGAGAACATGGTAATATCTAAGAACTAAAATTACAGAACAATATCCTTCCATAGTTAATTTGTATAGCTATGTTGAATACTTTGATTTCTTTTTCATTTCCTTTTTCTCCTTTGTTTATGTTTCTTTTTTATTTTTCTCCATGAAAATGATGTATGGCGAGTCCTTACAGGACGGAAATGTCCTAATAAAGCTTTTGTGATTTAATATATAATGATAATTTGAATATAGATATATAATGATATGAAATACAAACTGAATTATAATTTTAAAAGATTATAAAAGTCATTTTAATCTGTTTTTGTCAATAAAATTGAAGCGAAACAAACCGTCTTAAAATTTCCTCCAAGTTCCTAAGCTATCACTTGGAAAGTGGCTAAATAAATAAATATATTGTAACATGGAGGACAAGGCAAGGATACCCGAGTAAAGTTGGGGAAAGAGGGGTGGACTCCAGCTGCCCCCGCTGCCATGTGGCAGGCGCCAAAAACAGAATTCCTGTGTGGGGGAGGACAGATTCTGGTCACATCTGCGGCGAGGTGAAGACGTGGCGACTTGCCTCTGGGCGTGTGGATGATCCTGCAAGACGGTGCCAGGAGAGCCTAACATTGGAACAGCCTACAAGCCGGTGTAGTCCAGGCTGGACGTGTATAGTGTGGAGCGGAAAGTTTCAACAGTGACCTCCACGGCGCCAAAGATTCTTCTGACGTGGAGATCGAAGGCAAGTCCCACTTATTTTACTCCTTCTGTTTAGTGCCACGTATAAAAAAACGATAATTTTTTCTGCATCCTTACGAACTCACGTGTGTATCTTTGTGGCATGCTGATTAGACAAAGAAAACGAACAGCGTCTGGTTACGACGTAACATTTGGAGTCAGAAGTGGGATGCAGCTAAGTTAATTTTAATTGAAGATTTGTTTTGCGCTAATTTAAAAACAAGATGGAAGAAAACCGACTTCGAAACTGAAGAATGCAAGAAATTGATCAGAAACTTCTTTAGTCAGATGAATAAGAAAATAGATGCGTTCTTCACTCCATTGGAATCTCAATTGAGACGACTCGAGCATAAGCGGAATGTCAAACGTTCGGCCACACCCTCTTTATACTATTTTCCAGCAAAAATTTGAAACCCGGCTATCTCAGTCGGTATGCATGAGACTCTTAATCTCAGGGTCGTGGGTTCGAGCCCCACGTTGGGCGTTTTTATATATATATATATATATATATAATTCTTATATGTGTTATTTATTTATTTATTTGTTAAAAATTTTATCGATAGATGTCAATTGAATTTATCATCATGATTGGGTGAAGTAGAATTCGTCTGTCTTTGTCATTAAGACTGGGGGCACTATTCAGAAGCAGGCCGACTTAGCTCCAAAAGAAATGGCCGCCTCTGACATGAGAAACAGACGCCATGTGCAGCCACTCCTAACATGGAGTACAAACGCTGCTCATACTGTATCCCTGGATCAGGAGCCCTTACAGGGTACTACCAGCCGGGCCAGATGAGCCCAGGCTTTTTAGTGAGCTTGTTGCTTCTCCCCTTCTCCTTTTCAATTGAACTTATAAATATAGAAGAATTGTAAACATATATAAGAATAATAATTAAAAAAAAAAAAAAAAAAAAACGCCCAACGTGGGGCTCGAACCCACGACCCTGAGATTAAGAGTCTCATGCTCTACCGACTGAGCTAGCCGGGCTTGGCAACTTTAAGTGGAAGATAGTATGGAAATATAATTCAATAGTCATTGAATATATCTCTAAATATATGTATATTTTTATCTTTATGCAAATATAAAAATTCTGTAAAGCCTATTTTAACTATCAAAGACAAACTATTTTTAATGACTGAAAAGTTGTTCACAATAATATGTTTACCAAAATAAAACCCTCTATTCAATTCAAATATATATAAAGTAATTTTTATATCAACAAATATATCAAAGAAACCATACAATGTCACCAATTCTGACACGTAGGCTTGCACCGCCATCTTTGGTCAACATTTGTTACTAAAATATTATAATGTTTCGTAATTATAGTTCATATATTTTTGTCTCTTTCCTCTTTATCTCTATAAATGAATAAATATATATTAAATTTTCATATATAATTTCAAACTATATATATATATATATTATTTCTGTGAAAAATAGACACTTCGGCCAGTTAGAGTTTTTTATTTTCTCAACGTTTAAACAAAAAGCTTTTGTTCTTATCAGGAGACATGAATAAAAATAAAGCATTTGGCAAAAGGCGTTAAAAATTGTTCTTTTTTATTTTATTCATTTATCATGACGAAGACAAAGGATTTTTGTTAAAACTTTGAGAAAATAAAAAACTCTAACTGGCCGAAGTGTCTATTTTTCACAGAAATATGAATTATGGCCAGGCAACCTCTATCTTCAGGTTATATATATATTATTGATGCGTTATGATTATTCATAAAATAAATCAATTTTCTACTGCACTTACTGCAATAATGAAATAATGGGAGGGGCTAGATCATTAGTTTTGTAAATTACACTGGCGAAACTGTTGGGAGGGTTCACCACTGATGAACCAAGCCCTCCCATTATTTTATCATTGCAATAAGAGCAGTATAAATTTGATTTATTTAAAAAAGAAATATACGCGTCAATAATAGCTCAAATTTCTTATAACAGGTGGCGAGCTAATGCATCGTATTTAATATATATTTTTATGTTAAAAAACAATAGATAAAAAATAAATAAAAAGGTCAGGTGTTGATATTATAAACAAAGAAGACATATTCTGGCCAGGATTAAAGCACATGTGCTCCTGGTCAAGATATATTTTTAATATCGACACCTGACCTTTTTATTATTTAGTTTTATATATTGTTTTTTTTTAAATATTTTTTATATATATTCTTAATAATAAATACCTAATTGTCACAACACCCAACTCACTCCGGACCACATTACATACAGTTGGCCAGCCATCCTTACAGCCCTCTATATGGCAGACATCAATCCATAAGAGGACATCCATACGAACAAGGCACCTTTGTTGGCCGGTATTGTGATCAGGGTGTATGGACCGATCTGATCTGATCCATGGAAAAGTCACCACCAATGATATATACCTGAATACAGTATGTAAAATATAATGTTATTTGTGAAATTTAAATAGAATGGCGTATATATGGGATTCATTCTGAAAATCACTACATATAAAACTTCGTCATTTAGATATTTCATCTTTCAGGGATGGTAAAAATGCAGAAAAATTACAAATATTCAGTTAATTTATTTGTTGCGGTTAGTAAAGATGTGCTTACAGTAATAACCCCGCCTCACGAGCACCTATACATGCGCAAGGAACAGAATCAGAAGAATAATGTAGTCCATGTTTCAGATATTACCTTATTTTATGCAGAATACTTTCATTCAAAAAATCACGCTGTATTGTTAATCCGTCAAAAGCCCATAGATGTTGTATGGTAATATTAATTTTATATAAATTCAGCTTTATAAATATAAACAAATTTATTATTCAAATACAAAGATAGAGATGTTAAACTAAAAATTAAAATGCGCAAAGTTTAGCTTTTTAGTCAAAGCCACTGCGTTTAAAATAACAAATACTTAGCCAAAAATCACATTGATATCAGATTATTTTGATTTGTTCACCAATCTCAACAATTGAGCTATGACTGATACCGCAGGAGCGTCTCAGAGGTCATCAGAGGAAATCGTTCCATTTCACTGCGAAATATCCATTTTTCTAAGAGTTTCGAATAAAATCGTAAAACGAGAATTGGAACTACGGAATAGAGAGTTGGTACGTGCGGGCATCATTGTTTGATAGTTTCTTAGAAAGAAATGACTGTAGCTAAACTTCTTGTTCAAATTCTATTGACTCAAAGGGTTTTTGGAACAGATTGTTATTGTTAATGTAGCTGGGTGCTTCATACTTGTACATGAACCCTCCAGCAAACGAGACAGTATGGAATCGGAGTCAAATAGAGATCCTACGTCAAAAAAGCCACGTCAGAATCCAATTTTTAACAAAACTCATGTTAGATGTCTTCTTCAATTACAAAGGTTCACTGTTTCCCGATTTCTTATAAAAGAATTCTACGACCTCAGTTGGACACTACTACCAGATTCTAAGCTGTTAGCGTAAGACAATCAAGAACAAGCGCCCAGGAATTCAGTCTTTAGAAGTAATGTTGTTGCAAGAGGATGCTAGACCTCATACAGCCGCAGTTACAACTTACAGCTTGTTTAGGATGGGAGCCGCTACCACATTCAGTCTACAGTTCCGACTTAAGTCCCTGTGACTATATCGGGCTGTTAAAGAGGAGCATACTAGGTCGTCATTCATTTCGGAAGAAGTAAGCTTATGAAGATTGACTGCCTTCATGGCCATGTTTTACTTAATGTCCGAAATAATACTCTATTCCTGCTGTGTGAGACATGTAGTACTGCTACGAAAAGCGAATATATTTAATAATTTTTTTTTCTTTAATTCTTATTGACTGTACCAAATAGTTCTCCACGCTTCTTCTGAGGGATTAATGATAGGGCTCGTCCTTTTGAACGAAGGCATTTTACATTAAACAGATATTATTGGCGTAAATTTATACGGCTAAAATAATATATAAGAATATTGTTTTATTTATTTATTTCATCGACCTGCCCACTCTATGGGAAAGAACTCTCGCATTCCATCGGTGGCGGAGTCTTTCCCGCGATGGGCGCCACCAATGAAGACCTTGTATGTATTTTTATATATATGTATATTTATTAATTATTTTATATATTTATTTGTCTATATATATTCTTATTTAATTTATTTATATATTTTATTAAATTATTTTATATTTAACCTTATATAATCTTATAGGAAGGAATAATAAATCTGTTTCAATCTCAATCTCTCTCTCTCTCAATTCTGTGTTCAGTTTGCTTGCGTAGGTCCTGAAGAAATTCGAAGGTATGGGTACTGTGCTTACGTACTGAACCCACTAATTATTGATTTCCAAGAAAGCACATTCCATTACGAAAAGGTATTCTTATTTGTGCGATACATCTTTTGACTGGTAACGGGTGATCTCCGATCATATATTGTTCTGCTGTTATAGAAGGGAGAGTAGATTTTTATAGTGTTAATAAAATTTGAATTTGCTATTCTTAGTAGGTCCTTTTGGCGAGCCTGGTCGGTAGCAGTCCTGGTAATTTGAGGAACCGTTCTTTAATGGATATAATAGTCATAACACACGGCGGTGGAATCCTGAAGCCAGTCTCTGCAAATGTAGATCACAGCACCCATTGCTTCAAGGTGTTCTTGGCGATCTTTAGTTTGTCTCCCCCCATTTACCCAGCATCTCCACTAAAATGTCACGTGGAAAATTATGAAAGACAAATTTCAGGATGATGCAGCAATGTATTTAAGGTCAAGCACAAACTAAAATTGAGAAAAATATATTTATAACCCAGGTTCTTGAAACGCAGCTGAAATTGATAAATTGATGACAATACATCCAGATGGCACAAGAACCTATAGGACATGTAACAACTGTCCTGGTGTGGAACTAACACCTACCCACATATTCTCATGCCCAGCAATGGCCGCGGTCTTGCAGAAAATTGACATGGACCCAGAGCAGCAACTCTACACAGCCAAGATAGTGGACATTGCGACTCCTCTGATAGAGATGTATGGGAACATTTGAGGCTCTTCATTGGACACGACAACAACAGCAACAATGAGAGAAGTTTACGCTGAGTAATAAAATATATAAACATCAAAATTGACACTTTGTCAATAAAATAATAAATACTTCTCACTACATTACCACAATATTGATAAAAGGAAGTTTAAAATATTTTAATTCATAATTCGTAGTCATAGCTTTTTTATCAATTGATTTAAAATCTCCTGGATATAAATGAAATAATACAAAAAAGGTTTCTGGAGATGAATTTTTTTTCACAGTTAGAAACAAAGATGGATAACACTGCGAAATCAGTCTCGATGAACTCGGAGAAAATACGAGAAATGGATACTCGAATAGAATTTTTGGAAATGAAAATGAGAGAAAATAACCTAATTTTCCATGGAGTAGAAGGAAATGAGGGTGAGGATCCCGAAGAATCCTACTCCACTATAAAACAGATAATTGCCGACAAGATGCAGATACCGGAGAAAATTGATATCTTACAATGCCGTCGGCTGTCCAAAAGGGCTAGGGCTCCACTCCTTGTTAGCATTCCTGACCACAACGAAAGAATAAAGCTATTTAAGAATGCATTCAAGCTTAGAAACTTTAAAATATACGTAACTAAAGACTACACTCTTGGGATCAGAGAACAACGTAGAATATTGATCGCCAAAAGAAAAGAACTTTTAACAAGTGGAACATTTGCGAAATTAAGAGACAACAAGTTGATTGTCGCAGGCATAAAGTACCAAGTTGTAAATGGAAAAATTGTCAGTCCAAATGGGGCTGTGAATTATAGCTAATAAACAAAAATAATCTAGAGAAAAAATGTAATTATTTAAAAATAAATAAATCTAACCACCCACTGACAAATCCCCAATCCTCTGTAAATAAAAATACTTATGGGCAAACTACTGTAAATAGACAATCTTGTTTTTCGTTCAAAGACGACACACAAGTGCTGTGTTGGAATGTTAATGGTTTGGAAAGGATGTTGCTGCAATTCGACCTATTCACACATTTAGAAAAGTGCAGCATTTTTGCACTCACAGAAACATGGAAGGATCAACATCTGAAGAATAAACCAACAGGATTTCATTTGTATGAATCACTTGCTCAGAGAGACCACAAGAAGGGTAGATCATCGGGGGGAATTATTGTTGGGATTCGAGAAGCTATAAAAGACAAGATTGAAAGGACTGAAATTGAAAAACAATGGATTATGATCTGTCTGAGGTTGGACGGTGAAATGCGAGTGTGTATGATCTTTGCTTACTTGCCACCAAACGAACACTATTTGACCAACTGCAAAAATTTACTCGACCAAATAGAAGGGAAAATAGTTGAAGGATATGAAGTTTTACTGGCTGGTGACTTGAATACACGAACGGGTGCAATGGGAATTCTTCATAATACATTATACCTTCCTTGCTACTTAACTACTAGACGCACTTCTAAAGATCCTGTAATATCTACGCACTCAGAACAATTCATAGATAGATTGGATAATAATACTCTCACAATTTTGAACGGCAGAACAAGGGGTGACAGAAGTGGTAACTACACATACATATCAGCACGGGGATCCTCGGTGGTAGACTACTGTATTGTCTCCCATGGGCTGTTAGGTTACGTACATGACCTATACATCGAGGGATTACCACATTCAGATCACTTACCTCTAATTATAAAAATGTATATGAGTTGGGGACCGAAACAAGTGACGAACCCGACTTCACGGGTAAAGAAAAAATATATATGATTACCCGAAAGAGTAACGCCATTTGTAGAGGACTTAGGAGGAGCTTATGGATTTGGGAATAACTCGATTGAGAACATAATGAACAACATGGTTAATCAGATCAAAAGCGCAATGGTACAAAATGGTATGCAAATTGAAATAAAAGCGAATAATTCACTGTCGAAGCCCTGGTTTGATCATGAGTGCTACATTGCGAAAAAGATTATGAAAGCAACTCTGACAAAATATATTAAATCTAATAAGGATCTAGTTCGTTTGGAATATGTTAAAACAAGGAACAAATATACATCGATTATTAACAATAAAAAGAAAAATAATTTTGTGGAATACAAGAAAAAATAAATGATACATACGATTCAAGTGAATTCTGGAAAACAATAGCTCGCTTCAGAAAAAGAAACTATACACAGGGCAATATCTCAATATCGGACTGGCAGCAATTTTACAATAAACTCCTGGATACAGAATCAATACCAGATTACGAACCCGTTACTATGACCTTCCTAAATACAGATAGTGAGCTAACTAAATGCATAACTCTTAATGAAATAAGCAAAGAAATTTCTCGAATAAGGCATGGCAAGGCGGCTGGTTTTGACGACATAATGAATGAAGCCATAAAGGCCGTCCCAAAAGATTATCTAATTTCCTTAAAGGATATATTCAATAGAATTTTGAGAACGCCTGAATTTCCGACAACATGGTTGAAATCAGTTATTCAACCAATTTTTAAGAATGGTGATCCAGACGACCCCTCTAACTATCGAGGCATAGCGCTCTTAAGCAATATAGCAAAATTATTTACATCAATACTCAAATCTCGTCTAGGCAGTTGGATCGAAAGGAGAAATATAGTTCCTGAGAACCAGGCGGGATTCAGGGCCGGCCACTCTTGTCAAGACCATATATTCACTCTATTATCCCTGATTCAAATGACTCTAAGCCGAAAGAGAAGGAAATGCTACATGTTCTTCGTGGATTTGAAAAAAGCCTTCGACACAGTGCCCCACTCATTATTATGGAGAAAACTGGTAGATGCAGGTCTCAACCACCGTTTTGTTAACTTAATTAAAGATTATTACACAAATATGACAGCGGTAGTGCGATGGAACAATTCATTCACTGCGCCAATAAAGGTGCGTTCGGGAGTTTTACAAGGGGAGCCGATGTCACCTTATTTATTTATACTTTTTATAAATGATTTAATCGGTCTCTACAATAATTCAGATTTACCGGGAATATATCTCCCAAATTATGGATATGTTCATATTCTACTATACGCAGACGATATTGTCTTGATTGGAGAATCCAAAAATAACCTTCGAATAAAAATCAATATGCTAAGAAAATATTTTGAAACAAATTTATTGACCCTGAATGAAAATAAGTCAAAAATAGTAGTTTTCAGAAACGGCGGTCGATTAGCACAAAATGACAAATGGTTTTGGGGTGAGCGGCAACTGTCTGTTACCACGAAATATCTATACTTGGGATATCCGCTTACAAGTGCAAATTCACTAAACAAGGTAGCGTCACACTACAAGGGCAAAGCCCTGGCAGCAATTGGCGCTGTGTGGCAAGTTCTGACAAAATCCAAGATGAACTCTCTAAATGCGGCAATGAGATTACTTGATTCGACGGTCTTGCCTCACATGCTATACGCCGCACCCTGCTGGGCACTCAACCAAGTAAAGGTAGTTGACCAGGTTCAGAATATTTTCCTAAGACGCTACCTAAATTTACCAAAGTATACTCCGGGCTTTATGCTAAGAATGGAGTGTGGACGAGTATCACAGGAAGTTACCATAATTAAACAGGTCCTGAGATTTTGGGTGAGGATTATGAAAATGGAGGAGAGTAGGATGCCCCGGACATTACACAACAATCAAAGGGCTGGTTTAACCTTTGTCGAAAACCTGTCAACCATTTTAGACTCAAACGGTTTTTCGTTCCTGAAGGGTTGTCCGGATTACACTGCAATACTGACTGAAATCCCTGCTATTATTCGAATAGCAACCGAACAAAGCATCCAAAGCGACATGGCGAAAATCCTAAATACTTCACATTACAGTCACTTCAAATACCTTAAAAATTCAATAACAGCAGAACGATATTTATTCACAACTATTCCTCTAGCAATTAAAAGATTTTTTGCACAACTGAGACTCCTATGGACGATCTTCCCAGAAAATCGTTCAAAGCGCTGGAAGATTGATTTGACTCTAACTTGCGATCTGTGTAAAAACATAATCCAAGACGAAATTATGCATATAATATTTGGATGCTCTTGCTTAGAGAAACAGAGGAAAGAAATTTTGGGTGACTTACCCTGGTCTCAACCTGACTGCCAACAAATTTACAGCTGGATGAACACACTGATGGTTGATCAGGGTCTCTCCCTCGGTTTATATAAATTCTACAAGGCCGCAGTCAATGTCCGTTGGAGAATAGTGGATTCGCCGAATGTCGTGGTTTGCTTGGAGGAAGAAGGCGAAGATTGAACGCGGCTGATTCCACACTAGCCCTCTCAATGATATCCTAACCTTGACATATCCTAAACATTGGTACTTTAATTTAAATATTTAATCATGTATGGTTCCTTTTGCTCTGTATGTTTATTTTTTGTATATATGGTTATATTTCTTTTTGTTTGTTTTTTTTCTTTCTTCTCTCTTTTCTTTTTCCTTATTACTTCTTGTATTCTAGTTTTTACCTTTGAAATATATTCCTTTGCTAAATCCTGTAGAGGGGAATCATGTATAGGGCTGGATGCCCCAATAAAAAGGCTTGTGTGTGTGTGTGTGATGAATTTCTTTTCGTTTTAATTAACGCAATCTCAAGATTTCTGCCATTCTACAGGAGTATATAGAACGAATAAACATTTATTCGTTTTAAGTACTCCTGTAGAAGGGCAGAAATGCCCGAAAGCTCTGTTGTTGTCGTGTCCAATAAAGAGCCTCAGATGTCCCCATGCATTTCTACCACAGCAGTCGCAATGTCCTCTATCTTGGGTGTGTAAAGCTTGCTCTTCATTGGAAAATGGGGCCGTTGCCACGTTAGTCACCTTCGAAACGAACCAGAATTTAAAGATCTAGAGCAGAAGGCTTTAGATTGCGTTAATAAAAAAGGAAAGATTCTAACCTCCAGAAACTGTTGCATTATTCAATTAATAGATTTTTTGTTAATCAATATTTCCTGCACATTAAGTTTCTTATTAGCCTTTATAGGAAGTTAATATTTGATTCGTGGTTATCAGAATTCATCTCACTTCATTTCACAAGCAAAAGAGATCAAATTTCTGATTACCGGTACCATATTTTGGATAGTCACAATATAATAAAAATTACCTTCAAATCAATTTATCTTGATAATTATTCAGGCCAATCATAATTTTTCAAATTTAATGAAATAGAATTTCTATTTTGAAATCATAGTTCACGGGGATGGTATCAGTACATTGAATTTCGTAAATTAAATTTTATTGCCATCTATCGTTAAAATTTTACACAAATAAATTTACTGGCAATGCGTTTCTTTTAAATATCATCAAATATTATCTCTACAGACCTTACTGCAATGATATGAGTTATTGAATGAGAGGGCTTGGCTCATCAGTAGTGAACCCTCTCAGCGGTTTCGCCAAATTAATCTCTAGACCGCTCTACTATTGTATTGGACTGGTTTTGTTATATACCCTGCATTTTCTATGGAAGGCTTATGTCCATAGTTCACTAAACACCCCTAAGCTGCCTTCCATAGAAAATGCAGGGTATATAACAAAACCAGTCCAATACAATAGTAGAGCGGTCTAGAGATTAATTTGGCGAAACCGCTGAGAGGGTTCACTACTGATGAGCCAAGCCCTCTCATTCAATAACTCATATCATTGTAGTAAGGTCTGTAGAGATAATATTTGATGATATTTAAAAGAAACGCATTGCCAGTAAATTTATTTGTGTAAAATTGAATTTCGTATTAAACCTTTTAAAATAACTCTATTGAGCTGGAGCTAAATTAGATATTATAACGATTTCTTGACAATTTTATTTTTAAAATAATAAATCAGCATATAATATATACCATTGTTACCTTTCATTTAGAAGCCTATTCAATAAAATAATCCCTTGTATCAATATTGAGTAAAGATATCAGACCTCCAGGGAAAAGTGTATTTTCAAAACATTTTTAATCTCTAGCTTCGGGAACGAACACCCTTCTACAAGAGAAAACACTTTATAATCATTATAACATGTTTTCTCTTGTAAAAGAGCGTTCGTGCCCGAGGACTAGAGATTAAAAGGTTTTTGAAAAGATACTTTTCCCTGGAGGCCTGGTATTTTTACTTAATTTAGAAGTCAAATTAATTTTTTCTCAATTTTTACATCTTTAAAATAATTATGTATGGTAAGAAAGAGATACGCACAACACATTAATAATTTATAATTATTTTAAATATATGCAGTTTATAGTAATCCAATATAGAATATTGGAATAATATAGATATTTACCAATAGAATTTACCAATTCTAGATGTATCTCAAGATGTGCTCGAATCAGAAATGAAAAATCTTTTATCTTCTTTATTTCCGAATGACTGTCAATCTTCTGACACAAACTATCATAAATTAATCAGAGACAAGAGTTATACTTTTTCTAATGATAAAATCATTTATTTTGATAATATTCAAATCTGTTCAATAATTAAAAAACTTTAAAATGGCAAGGCTCCAGGAATAGATCATATAAGCAATCAGATGATCAAAACGGCACTTCATCATATATCTCCTGTGTTAACAAAATTGTTCAATGCTTGTATTGGACTTAATTATTATCCGGATCCTGGAGAAAGTCAGCAGTAATGATTATAAAAAAACCTAATAAAGAAAATTATAAAGATCCGAAAGCCTACCGCCCTATAAGCTTGTCTTCTAATTTAGGTAAAATTTTTGAAAGTCTAATTCATATTGAACTTTTAAATCATATTAATAGTAATAATGTTATGCATCCTGCTCAACATGGATTTACACAAGAAAAATCAACAATCTCTGCTTTACAAGAAATAACTAAATTAAGTCTTCTGAAAAGAGAAACAGAAAATACGGCAATAGTAACAGTGGACATCAGCGGAGCTTTCGACAACGCATGGCATCCGGCAATTCTCCAACAATTGGACAAGGCAAATTTTCCAGCGGTACTTATAAAAATAATTAATTCTTACTTTGAAGACCGGAGTGTAGAGTTTAAATATACTAATGTAAAGTGTATAAAAAAGATAAATAAGGGATGTCCTCAGGGTGGTATTATTTCTCCTATTCTTTGGAATATATTACTTAATGATTTCAACTTATCTTTTAACGAAAGTTTTGCTAGAGTAATTGCTTTCGCGGACGATGTGACATTTGTGGTATGGAGTTCAAACATCTATGATCTTCAGTATAATATTACCAAATGTTTAATAAAAATCAAAGCCTGGTGTGAAAAGGTAAAACTTTCACTAAGTCCAAACAAAACAGGTATACTCTATCTACATAACTATGAAAAATTGCCCATTAATTTTGATGGAAAAATAATTCAACCATCAGAAACTGTTAAAATTTTGGGAGTTATTTTTAAAAATCATAGACAAAGGAATAAGATTAATTTTGGAACACATGTTGACAATATAATTATGAAAGCTACGAAACTTAAGAATATATTATTCTCATTATGTGCACGTACTTGGGGCATTGATACTCGACGTAGATTGATCTTATATAAAGCTATGATACGCTCTACAATAAGCTATGCATCAAATATTTGGTTTCCTTTTATCACTGCAGAAAAAAGATCCAAGTTGAATTCTATACAATATCAAATTCTTATTAGATGCATTCATGCTTATAGGACTTCATCTTCTTACATCACACATATACTAGCGAAAACCCTTTACTGTCCGATTATCTTGAATTATTACAAACAAAGTATAATATGACAAATTCTCTCACAGATCGAACACTCAAAAAACCCCTTCAAAAAGAATTAAACAAACTATATCTGGATCTAAAATTTAAGTTTTATCTTTCTCAATCTAATGAACTCTTCAAGAAATTCTTTCCAATTGCTGTCCCAAATTTCATTTCTTCTGATAAATTCACTACTTTATTCTTAACTGGCAAAGGACCCTTCTTAAGTTTCCTATTCAAACTGAATGCTATCAATGATCCAACATGTGAATGCCGCTTAGATGTTGAATCACCAGAGCATCTTTTATCTTGCCCTCTGACTAATCAAATTGTATGTAGATACTTTGAAACATTACCAAATTCTCTTTGTGTATATACTCTATCTTATGAGAACTTTGTTAAGTTTAGTACTATTTGTACAATAATTTACAAAACAATACTAATCCATCGTGTAAATAATTAATCATATATATATAAATAATACTAGCACAGCACAATAGTCCTTTGGACTTCGTGCTTTTGTAACAATAAATAAATAAATAAGTAATCAAATATTATATTAACAAACATATTTTCAATTTGAATAATGGTATGAAATTGAAATTGTACTGGGATCTCTCTCCCTACAGTACCATCTTTGTCAAGTTGGGCAATGCCAGCCATCACATAGACCTCTGTGGGAGATAACTCTCGCAGTCCATCGGTGGCGGAGACTTTCCCGCGGTGGGCGCTACCAAGGACGACATTGTATATATTTATATATATACAGGGTGATCCAAAAGTCCCGCACAACTTTAAAAATTAATAACTCCGCGAATATTCGCGCTAGAGCAATGCGGTAAACACCATTGTGTTCAGGATGCAATGGGATTTTTTATGGCAAATAATGTAAAATTCGAAATTGATTTTAGTTACAATTTTATTCGCCAGATGGCGCTCTACCAGAATCAGAGATTCAGCGGCCAAATTGTTTGATAAATTGAAAAATATAACTGATCGACACGTATTTTTCCTTTTTGAATACCAGGAAAGAACCCTAATAATATCAAATAACAAATTAATAAAACACCACTTCGCCAAAAGTATGAAGAATTGGTTAACGATTTTCAAATACAATCAGAGATATGTAAAATAGGTAAATGCAAATGAGAATATGTGGGTAGGTGTAAGTTCCACACCAGGACAATTGTTGCATGCCCTATAGGTTCTTGTGCCATCTGGATGTATTGTCATTCCTTTATAGTGTTTTGTTATGCCTTGTTATAGTTTTTGTCATTTTTCTCTCAGAGTTTATTTAGCATTTTGATCTTTTCTTATTTTTTTGTTTAATTATCTTGTATTCTGACAAAGAATCAGCGTCAAATAATGACATTTGTTCTTTCCTTTGGCTCACCTTTCTGGCTTCCTTTGCCAATTCAAATGCCATTTCATTACCCCCGATCCCAGCATGGGCAGGGATCCAATGTAGAATGCAGTTATTCTCCAATGGTTCCAGTTGGGTAAGTAACGAGTGTATTTTCTGTGTGATTTTAGTATTGCCCTTCTGAATTGCTTCTAGAGCGGATATGGAGTCGCTGTATATTAAAATTCCTTCTGCTTGATGCAGGGATGGTTGGTTAAGGCATACATCAAGGGCTTTCCAGATAGCTGTCAGTTCACAAGTGAAGTTTGACGAAATCTGTCCTGCTCCTTCTTTGATTTTGATGTTTGTTCCATCTTGCAGTATTATGTTAATTCCGGCCCCTCCATTACTCAGGGTAAGGTCTGAAGATCCATCTGTATATGCTGTTAAAGGGCGTGGCCTAGCATTTTTAATCAATAATTTGTACTATGAGGACATAGCCGTTAATATTCCAAACACATTGTTGTAATGTGTATGAGTTGTCTGAACAAACTCGCTACGACTTACAAGCTGAACTGAATGTTTATTCAATCTAGCAATCTTCTTATATACAAGATAGAGATAAAAAGGAAATAATTTACATAAGTTTAAAACAATTGACAAATGGAATAATTTTGCATAGCCAACAATAGGTAACAATTATAACACTTAACAAAGGTTATTTACATATCACAACATGTTTCCCCTCTGGTACAACAATTAAAGAATGTCACGAATCTAGACAACCATCAACAATCAGATCAGGCAAATCAAAAGGCGGTTGACATGCCTCCCCTCTGTTTAAAAACCAAATCTTTGTGGTTTTCTTAACTCTCTTCCAAACCTTGAAAACCGGGGCCTTCCGGATGGTTCTGGTGCAATCCCAGCGGATGTAGTCGCGCCTTCCCTCTGGTCAATATTGGTCTCTTCACTTGACCGCTGTATCGGGGCTGTGGATGACTCGCCCATCGTTGGACTGTAGCACTGCGGATGTTGAGCTTCTGGGGAGGCGGTAATTGGTTCTGAAGACAACTGGCTTTTCTCGTAGCCTCCATCCCTTGGCCTAATAAATTGTTGATTTCTTATCAACCTATTTCCCGATGGTGTCACAACTTCAAAGCTCTGAGGAGAATCAGCCTGCGCTGAAATCTTCACCGGTGTCCATGTCTCCCTTGGATGTATTTGACACCATGCATCCTCTCCTACATTGACCTTGGGATAGCTTTTACTATTTATGTCATACTGCTCTTTCATTGAGCTCTGTCTTTTTCTTTTGGCATTCTCTATACTTCTCCAATTAGTTTGATAGGGTCTATATAGCGGTGTAATTCTGGGGATCTGACATCGAAGGCTCCTCGATAAACATAACTGTGCGGGTGACGGTAGGTCATTTTTTGGTGTATTTCTATATGCCAGAATAGCCAGATATGGGTCGGACCCTTCATCTCTACATTTGATTAGTTGATTTTTTATTGTTTGAATGTTTCTCTCGGCCAGACCATTAGATCTATGAAGGTGTGGACTTGAAAATAGCTGTTTTATACCCCATCTTATACAGAAGTCAGTCATAATCTCTGAGCGAAACGGTGGTCCATTGTCGGACATCATGGTTTCCGGAATCCCGAATCGTGCAAATGTTTCTCTCAATTTATTTTTTACATTAATCGCCGTAGGTGGGTCCAATGTAAATACCTCCGGGTAGCCACTATATCTGTCGACCACTAACAAATGGGGCTTTTTCTGAATATAAAATATGTCCAATGATACTGTCTGCCATGGATAATCTGGAACTGGGAAAGGTTTTAACGGCTGCCGTATTTTTGATTTCTGATGTTTTTGACAAATTTCACAATTTTTTACTTTTTCAGCAATGTCGATGGACATTCTCGGCCAAAATAAAGATTCTCGCGCCAAACCCTGAATTGCAGATATCCCTTGGTGCGATTGGTGCAACAAATTAAGCATAGCATTCCTTTGTGTCTTCGGAATCACTATGGCCGATAGAGAATGCCAAAAGAAAAAGACAGAGCTCAATGAAAGAGCAGTATGACAGAAATAGTAAAAGCTATCCCAAGGTCAATGTAGGAGAGGATGCATGGTGTCAAATACATCCAAGGGAGACATGGACACCGGTGAAGATTTCAGCGCAGGCTGATTCTCCTCAGAGCTTTGAAGTTGTGACACCATCGGGAAATAGGTTGATAAGAAATCAACAATTTATTAGGCCAAGGGATGGAGGCTACGAGAAAAGCCAGTTGTCTTCAGAACCAATTACCGCCTCCCCAGAAGCTCAACATCCGCAGTGCTACAGTCCAACGATGGGCGAGTCATCCACAGCCCCGATACAGCGGTCAAATGAAGAGACCAATATTGACCAGAGGGAAGGCGCGACTACATCCGCTACGATAAATTCAAACATTCCTTTCTTTTCACCATATTGGCATAGCACATTGCATTTGCCGACGATAGGTAATTCTGTATTTCCATATGCGAACGCCTTTAATGACGTGGGTCTGATTTCTGGTCTTGATGGCCATTGGTTTATTACTTTATGAGGAAGCACATTTATCTGTGCGCCAGTGTCCAAATGTACCGTGGTCTTCTTGCCATTAATTATTATTACCGCGGACCACTTGTCCGACCGAACAGTCTTTACAGCAACCTCATTAAGATTTATCTCGTCACAGGATTCTTCAGCTTCACTTTCCGCTAAGAGATTTCTTATACGTTTTGTTCGGCAAACTACTGAGAAATGATTGGTTTTTCCGCATGCATTACATTTCTTCCCATATGCTGGACACTTTCCATACTTGTGTCGTTGTCCACACCACTTACATGGTTCTATTATTCTTTCTCTTCTCGGGTTTATACCGCTTGGTCCTGCTTCTGCATTTTCCATTCGAATTGTATCTTTCACCCAATTACGTTTTTCAATTTTTTCAATCATTTTTTGCTCATTCAACGATGCTACTTGTGAACATGTTGACTCGGAGATCACAGCTATCGAAATTGCCCTTGGTAGTGTCAACTGTGGATCTTCTAACAATTTTCTTTTCACTTCTCGGTCAAGTATTCCAATTATAAGGCGATCCCTTATGAGAGATTCTGTTAAATTCTCGAATTCACATTCTTGTGCCAGATGCTTTAATTCTGTGACGAATTCCATGATTCCCTGCTTTTCCTTTTGTACACAGGTAAAAAATGCATTTCTCCTTTGAATCGTATTTTTGAAGGGCTTAAAATGGTTCGTAAGCATATCAAGCATTTCCTTTACATTTGGGTAGGTATCATTTTCACTTAAGTGAAATGTTTTGTATATCATCACTGTTTTCTCACCAGCAATATGCTTCAAAATTGCTCGCTGACGCACCAGCGGCATGCTTTCTAAATTTACCGCTATTGCAAAAATTTCAAACGACTCTCTCCAGGTTTCCCATTTTTTCTCGTTGCTGTACGGGACAAATTCCGCCGGCGGCTTGATTCCTTCCATTCTACTCAATGTTGAATTAATCTGTTTTAATTCGATACTTTTGTCGGCTGCGCCATGTTGTAATGTGTATGAGTTGTCTGAACAAACTCGCTACGACTTACAAGCTGAACTGAATGTTTATTCAATCTAGCAATCTTCTTATATACAAGATAGAGATAAAAAGGAAATAATTTACATAAGTTTAAAACAATTGACAAATGGAATAATTTTGCATAGCCAACAATAGGTAACAATTATAACACTTAACAAAGGTTATTTACATATCACAACACACATTAGACCTCGAAACCCAAGGTATCAAAGTCTACCTCAATCAAAACAAAGCCATCAACATATACAATATGTATCACCCTCCAAACAATACATTTATTGACGATGGAACAATGGCTCAATTTCTTACAGACAACACTATTATTTTAGGTGACCTTAATGCCAAACATCAACTATGGGGATGTTCTACGCCAAACCCAAGAGGCAAAATACTATCAAACATATTTGACGACAATGCCTTCATGTGCTTAAATGATGGGAATCCTACCCATCATTCCTACAGCTATAATACTGCACAAGCCCTTGATATAAGTTTTTACTATCCTGACATTTTCCACAAATGCAAATAGCAAATATTAAAAGGTTTTGAAAGTGATCATTTGCCTAATTTGATAGAAATTAGCACCAAGACCAAAACTAGCTCAATTGAGAAAAATTATGGAACTTCAAAAAGGCTAATATGATATCTTTCGAAAACACCATTATTAAAGCAGCCAAAGTTTCAATACCAAGAGGTTATATTAAGAAATGGATTCCAAATTATACACACCAGGCAAAAAATATTCAAACACTTATAACTAAAAGAAATGAACTACAAAAAAGTGCACCCAAAACCAAACAAATTGTAGAACTGAACTGAACATTGTGATTGCAAAAATAAAAACCCAAGAAACCCAAATACAAAACTTTGGAATTTGGCAAAACAAATTGACAGAGTCCAGCCACAAACTGAAAACACAAATATGATTGAGAATACAGATGGTACACCAGCAACTAATGACAAAATTGCTGCCAATCTTTTAGGTAATTCATATCAAATAAGTAGTAAAATCAAGGTTGAAAAAAGGCCCGAAAGATTATTCATGACTGTAAAAATGTCACCAGCACTCATAATATTTTCCATGAAAAAAATCAATATGAAAGAGCTAGCTTATGCATTAGAAAACACTGACCTAAACAAGACTCCTGGGCCAGATGGAATCCATGGCCGAATGATATCAAACTTGGGCAAAATTGGCAAAGAAAGACTTCTTAATATTTTCAATAACTCCTGGAAAACTGGAAAATTGCCTCAAGACTGTAAAAATGCAACAATAATTCCCATTAAAAAACTTGACAAATCTGCTGATGACCCAAAAAACTACCGACCTATCTCCCTCACAAATATTTGCTGCAAATTAATGGAAAAAATTATATTCAGACGACTCACCTACCACCCCGACACAAGAAATCTCTTTCCAGAAGAACAATATGGATTTAGGAAAGGACATGGGACAATAGTCCAACTCTTATTTTTCACACAAAAGGTAAATGATGCACAAAACAAAAAGCCAACTAACCACACCATAGCTGCTTTTTAGACCTTACACAAGCTTTTGATAAGGGGTATGGAAAAACAAGTTAATTACAAAATTATACAAACATTTCAAAATTGATGGAAAAGCTATCACTTGGATAAATGATTCCCTTAAAAATATATACATCAGGGTAAAATATAATGGCACTCTATCTAAAACCTTCAAATTGTACCAAGGATTACCACAAGGATCAGTCCTTAGCCCAACTCTCTTCACCCTATTTATTGCAGGCATAGAAGACAAATTTTCACATAAAACCAATATTGGACTTTTCGCTGATGACATTATTCTATGGAGCAGCAACACTAACTGGAAAAAAGCTGAAAGAGATTTGAACAAGACTATTCTCCACCTAGAAAAATTTGCTAATAAACATAAATTAGAATTTAACCCCCAAAAATCTGAAACCTGTCTTTTTACTACCGATAAGAAACTATACAAAATAAGACCAAATATTATTCTGAAAGAACAACAATTGCAATATAATAAACATCCTAAATATCTCGGCTACACCCTGGATCCAGAAATTAACTCCAGTAAACATATTGAAGGAGTTGTTAGAAAAGGAAGAGACCGACTAAAAATCTTGAAATATATTTCAGGAAGAGTGGAGAGCTGAAGCAACAACACTAAAATTAACTTACACATCTCTAATGAGACCTATCTTGGAATATGGATATCAAATCTATGGTACAGCATCTGAAACAAATCTAAAAACAATTAAAAGGATACAACTAAATGCACCTAGAATTATTACAGGTCTTCTAAATACCTGCCCTAATAATATTGTACTTTGCGAGGCAGACATTATGCCCTTAAAGGATAGAATAAGCTACAATCTGCCAAAATATATAAACAAAATCAAGAGTTATGAAAATAAACACAGAACTTTCAATTACATACTTATTTGGGAACCCAATATAAGACTCAAAAAAGAAGGCCCTCTCCACCTGGCCAAAAGAAATGGATTTTTAAAATATAAAGTGGAAAAATATTATTTAGCTGAAAAAATATCTACATGCGAACCACTAACAAAATGTTATTTTTAATGCCACTTTAAACGAACCCACCAACAAACAATACCAAAATCCACAGAATACTTAAAACAATTATCATTAGAAATAATTAATAAAATTCCTAAAAATGCAATAACTATCTATACCGATGGTAGCAGAGACGAGTTGGGACACACTGGCAGTGGCTCTCTCATTAAAACCACAAATGGCAAAGAGAAAATGAACAGAAGAAACCCAGATTTTTGCTCAATCTTCAGATCAGAACTTATAGCCATCTATGAAGTCTTAAAATCCATCAGAAATACTAAACATCACGATATATGGATTCTTACTCATAGTAGAAGTGCCATACAACACTTGAGTCACACAGGGGAACTTAGAGACAAAGTAAGCAGGAACATAATTGGTTATCTCCAAAAACTCTCAATACCTCAAAAATTCACCTTCAATGGATACCCTTACATGTTAGCATTGAAGGCAATGAAGCTGCTGATGCGCTAGCGAAAAAAGGCACAAAAGAACCCTTGCTACAAAAAAAACTTACTTTTAAAGAAATAGAAACAGTAGCCAAAATAAACAAGAACTGGAGGATCCCACCTAAGCACAGTTGGTACACCCTAGAAGCAGATGGCCACCCAGACCTTTCAGTCCACAAGCCGGCATGCGAAGCATGCCCTTCTCTGCTATTCTGTTCAACTCATAAGCCAAGTAACGGTATCCAAGCTAGTGCTTGGACATTGTACCTGGAAACACCACCTCCCAGACAACGTGTCTGGAAGGATTTCTATACCGGTGGCCTTTAATCACAGCAAAATAGGAAACTATCTACTGTGTCCAGCAGGGACCGCGGGGAGGCAGCCCCAGGTCGACTCTGTTCACTCACAGCTGAGGAAAAGCTCAGCTGCCACGTCGTGGGCTTTCTCAAGAAGCTTGCTGTGATTTCTCAGCAGCTTACTCTCGATCGCGTCCCTCGCCCTCCTTCTTTCTTCCTGCACACCCACTACCCTTGGACAATCCAAGACGTAGTGGCGTGCATTCACATCCCTTTCTCCATAGACGCAATCAGGGTTTCTCTTAATTTTAAATCTGTGGAGACTTGGGGAAGAGCCCATGTCCCGAACTACCCTAATGAGTTTGTGGGACATTGCCTTACAGAGGTACTTGGGTGTTGTTACCCCATTGAATACCTCTCTCCCCTTCACACTGTTCCTCCATCTGTCCAACCATAAGTCCTGGACGTGACCCCTGATCCTCCTATAAACTTCTTTCTTGGTCACTGGGGTCCTCAGTGATCTACCTCTAAAGCATCCTGCCTTAGCGATCCTGTCTGCGAACTCATTACCTTCGATGAGGCTGTGTTTCCTAAACCAAGGGAGCTCCGGAGCCCGCGACATCATCTCCAGCTCCTGGATTATTTGATGCACGAGTTGCCCTTTCTCCAGATTGATAACGACGAGGGCCGACATACAATCTGAATAGAGGCGGTCCGGGCTGAAGTTCTTCTCGGCACACACTCTGAGGGCTACCCTGATCGCAACCAGCTCGGCTGAAAAGACCAATTCGTCCACTCTGAGTGTTAAACTTTCTTGGAAGATCAGCTCTCCATTAGTGAATATCACTACCCCAGCTCCAGTATTGGTTCCAGACTTACTATCATCAGTGAAAACCTCCGTGCCAATCCCTGTCGGCCCTCTAGGACTCCAATTCCACTTTGGCAACCACTGCGGAGGCTTCCTTGTGTCCCTCTTCGATTCCAGGGCTCCCGCTTGAAGTCCCAGGGCATCTTCCCTTTTCTCCCAGATCTTCTGTCTGATGGTCTCCTCCTCTAGTTTCAATCCCAGGGGAATAAGCCCAGCGAGGACCAAAAAGGCCTCACTGCTGGTAGTGAGATATCCCCCTGTGATTCTGAGTGCCGCTGTCCTCTGCACTCTCTCTAGAGTTGTTGCCACCTTCTGATCCCTGTTTCGGCGCTACCAAGCCCCGGAAGCATATAGCAGGATTGTCTCGACACAGGAGAGGCAGAGGTTCCTAAAAATAGTACCCTCCTTCTCTCCCCCCCCCCCCCCCCCCCCCCCCCATCCTGTTGAGGGCCAACCAGGACAGGCCTGCACAACGCCTCCCTGCCTCTCGCCACCATCTCCTCCGCCTGGTATTGCCAACCCATCTTGTCATCAATGACCACTCCCAGGATGGTCATCCTATTGACCAACGCTACCCTCCGTCCTTCCATCCGGATAGCCGGCTTGTGTTCCCATTTGATCCCTTTCCTTTTAGTTCTTATGTCCCTAGGCTTAAAGCTGAGGGCTTTAGTTTTGGAGACATTGAACTTAAGGCCAGAGTCATGGGCCCAGATCGAGAAAATTTGGAGAGAAGTTTCAACACACTTCTTAGCCTTCGCTCTCGAAGCAGTCTCAATGATGAGGAACTGGTCGTCAGCATAGAGAACCAGCCTGTCTCCCTCATGGAGCTCCTCCTGGAAAACGGTGTTTACCAGGATATTCCACAGAATAGGTCCGCAGCAAGAGCCCTGGGGGCAACCCCTAGCACAGTTTCTTTCCAACTTCCGCCCACCAAAACTGAGGCTAATCCGTCTATCCCTCAGGAAGTCACGAATTATCAGGACAACCCATGTCCATCAAATTTCTCATCAACTTGTTCCAGCTCATGGAGTTGAACGCGCCATCAATGTCCAGGGCCACGAAAAGAACCCAAGCACCCTTATTTAAGCCCATCTCAACCCCCTCTAACACCTCGTTCAGAGCTGTGGTTGTGGACTTCCCTTCCCTAAAACCATGTTGGAAAGAGGAAAGGAGCTCATTACTCTCTAGCCAGTGCTTCAGTCGCTGAGCTAGTAGGCTATCCAGGACCTTACCTAGACACACTAGTAAAGAAAGCGGACGATAATCATTAGGAGGATTACCCTTTCTACCAGACTTTTCGAGAAGCACTACTCGGGCAACCTTCCATGCCTCAGGAAATGTACCAGTGTCCAGGCACTTATTGAATAACCTGGAAAGAAGCGATGGGTGCATCCTTACCAGGGCTTTCACGACCGTGTTATCGATCCCTTCGGGACCAGGAGATTTCCTTTTCCCGAACTTGAAAGCCGTCAGTTTCACCTCATTCTCAGAAAAGGGCGGATCCACCAAACCACAAGTGGTCAGAGAGATCTCGTCCTCTGGTTCCTCGTTTCCGAAGTGCCATTCCAAGTTGTTTTTATTTTGTCTTCTGCTTTCGAGCGAGTAGGTCTAGAACACATTCTCTCTGAATTTTCTCATTCTTGGTGGATGAAACAGCACCAGTGATTATTTTGGCCGCTTTTGCTTGAACACTGTCTAGTCTTACTTTTAGTGATGAGCTTGAGGGAGCCCAGACCGGTGTTGCATATTCCATTATCGGTCTTATTAAGGTGGTATATGTTGTTCTGAGAATTCTGAGTTTTGCTCCCCAATTTGTTCCACATAGCCTTCTCAGAATGTTTAGTTTTCTGATAGCTCTATTTGAGGTGCTAATTATGTGCTATGAAAATTAAAATTCATCATAAATAATAATTAAAATAATTTTGTTGACAACTTGTCAATACATACACAGTCTGCACTATTAAAAAAAGATAATATGCATTATATACACTATGTACAATGAATATGGCGCCTCTGCCAGCGCTGCAGAGTTTGGTGGAGAATCGCCAGTGCGTCTCCAGCGACACCACGCATTTTGCGATCTACGATGAATACGTAGATCGCGTACTTCGCCGCTTAGGAGATGGTGATGGCGTGGTCCTCGAGACCAACTGGAAAGATCCAGGACTGCAGTATCACATCTAGGTATTATGGATTTCTAATTTTATCAATTATTTGTTTGTTTAGGCTTATTTTGTGGTTATATTTATGCCTTTTTCCCTGGGAGTAGAGAAGACGCATAGGTTTGGTTTTATTGGGTTTATGGTCATTTGGAGTTCCATTGCCCACTTCTCCAGTCCTCTCATTGATGTCTTCAGTATCTTTTACGATTTTTCTATGCTGCTACTTGTGTGCCATATGGATTTATCATCTGCATAACAGGCAACCTTTGTGTCTTCAGTGAGGTAAGGATGTATGTCGTTAATATATAGCAGATAGAGTAGAGGACTGAGCACAGATCCCTGAGGTACACCAGCCCATGTTCTTCCTTCCTTGGAAAATTCTCCATTAACCCGAACCTTTAACCTTCTTCCCCTTAAGAAGTCTGCAATCCAGGTTAAGGTTTTTCCTCTTACTCCGATGTTGTGCAGCTTTTCACGTAATTTCTCCCTCCACACTCGATCAAAAGCTGAGGTCATATCAAGGAATATAGCCGTGGTCTTCTTTGGCGGTTTTTCCCGGAAAGAATCTATTATTGATTGACAGAAGTAGAACAGTTGATCAGTTGTACAGTGCTGGGATCTATAGGCCGTTTGGTAGAGGTTTATTTTAATTTTTTTTTGTGAGCCAGACTATGAGCCTAGAGTGGATAATTCGTTCTGGTATTTCACAAAGTATGCTGGCGAGAGCAATTGGCCGATAGTTCTTGTATTCCTTGGCATCTTTGTTTGGTTTCAGTATTGGCACTATAATTGATATCTTCCAATTTTTTGGTAGAGTACCAGTTTGCCATGAAATGTTCAGTATTCGTAGGAGTTGATTATTAGCTTTGACTTCAAAGTGTTTAATCATTTGACCAAAGATTAGATTATCTCTTGGTGACCTCTTGGATTTTTTTATTGATGAGTTTAGCTCATTCAGTGTGAAGTCTTTCGAGAAAATATCTTGTTGATGGAAGTTTCTTGCTTATTTAACTAACTGGTTTATATTATTTTTAGAGTCCTTTCTTCATTCGTATAGTTGAGAATGGAAGTGCTTGAAAGATATTCAGCAATTATGTCAGCCATCTGTTTGTTCTCGTTCTCGCTGTTCTATTCATATCGGTTAGAGTATTGGAGGATTGGTGTTGGTTTTGATTGTTCTCTAACACTCTAATTATATTCCAGTGTTGGCTGTCCTTTCTTGTATCCATTTTTTTCGCAGAATTCTGCCATTTTTCTTGTTTGAATATCCAAATTTCTTGTTATATTTTGTGAATAATTTCAATGAGTTCCTTTCTGTTTTATTTGTTTTAAGAAGTCCATTGATATTGTCTCTCTCTCTGAAATCATTGCCTCGATGTTGTGGTCCTTCCAGTAAGGTATCCACAGGTCTTTACGTCTACCTCTAGTTATCGATGCTCTTTTGCAGCTTTTTAAATGTTCGAAGAGAATTTTTCCAAGCTTTTGTCAAGCGTTCTGTAATTCAATTTTTCGTTGCACAGTTCTTCAAGCTTTTCTGTGAATTTTTTCAAGTCGGCTTTCCTAAAGTTCCATGTTCTTTTATTCTAATGGATATTCTCAATTTTGAAGTTTTGGGTTGTTAAAATTGGTCTGTGGTCACTGATTGCACCTCTCAGGATTTTCCATTGTGTTGTGGGTGCGATGTTGTAATTTATCGCTGTGATGTCTATTGCGGATTCTGTGCCTGTGGACTTAGATAGATAGGTGTTCTCTCCGTTATTTAACGGTGTAAGGTCGAGGTCGGTTAGCATGTCCTCAACCTACTGACTTTTGTTATCCTGGACAGGTGATCCCCGAATTGAACTTTGGCGTTAAATTCGCAGAAGTATGATTGTGATATCCGAAGACGCTTCACTTAATGTCTCTATTGTGCGTGCCCATACAAAATGCAAAGATTTCACGAGCTGAAAGTTGGCGATTTTGAAATGCGTCAAGAATTCGCTGCATGGGTTTTCCGGCAAATTGATATTGATGAAAACTGGCTGTCAAATGTTCTGTGGACAGATGATGCTCACTTTTCTCTAAACGGAGAATTTAACATTCAAAACAGCCGCATTTGGGCAACAGAAAACCCTAGGATTTTCACAGAAATGCCACTTTACCAGCCTAGAGTTACAGTTTTGTGTGGGTTCACTTCTTTTATTATTGGGTCATTTTTCTTTGAAAAATCAATGGAAGAACTTTTAAAACCGTTTTTGTAACTGGTGAACGTTATGAGAAAAGGGTATTCCCATATTGCAGGGTAAAAGCACTAAGCGAAATAACATTCATGAAAGATGGAGGACCTCCTCATATCTCCCGAGGTGCCAAACAATTGCTGAAGGATACGTTCGGTGAAAATCGTGTGATAGGTCGCCACTTTATATACCAGTGGCCTCCAAGATCAACAGACTTGACGCCTTGCGATTTTTGTTTATGGGGATACATTAAATCGTGTGTTTATCGATGCTGGCCTACCACATTGGCCATGTTGAAGGCTTCTATCAGATGGCACGCTTTATCAATTTAACAGATATGTTATTTAATGCTGTCCATTCTGTCATTTATCGTCTGCAGGCGGTGAATGAGAATGAAGGGTGCCACATTGAGCAAGGATTGTGACCTAATACAAGAGAGAAGGCAGTTACCTCATGTGTTGTATAAGCCGCCATGTATTATATTATCTATCAATATTTTGCAGCTCTTTGTGTTGGGATATGGGGATAATAAATGCTGTCCTCACATCTTGACTCTTTTTTTTTGTGAACAGTAATATTTTGTTTGTCATTTGCTCACATATTATGTCGTGCAAACCAGAGTGTTATAACTTCTCGAATAACACTGGTACACACAATTTTACCCCTTATGTTTAGTTTTTCGCTTTTCGCTCATTAGAAGAAATACATAGATAATAGATAACATAGAAATACATGCATAAGAAATACATGTAGCATAAGGAATATTTTCTGTACACCAATAACTTTAGAAATTTTGTGAAAAAAAAAATAATACAAAATGATTTTACTACCACGTTTTTCAACGCAAAAGGTCGATTTAAAATTTATTTTTATTTGAGGGGACACATTTTTAAAATTGTGTACAGTATAATAAACAATGATAACATTTGACAAGCCCATAGGATATTTGGAATAAAGTACGACAAATATATTTTGTCACTCCCCTCTATATTTCATTTGTTGGATCATGACAAATATCCAGTTAAATAGTCAAGGGTCGCCAATCAGTCAAGAAACTACACATTCCTTATAGCAAGAAATCCTATTAATAGTGCCATCATAATTTTTGGTACTATATTAACATTTCAAAAATTCGTGTATTGATATCAGCAGTGTTTTTCAAACATTCAATCTATTTCACAAAACCTCATATAAAAATAAATATTTTGCTACGTTTTAATTTGCATTTACCTATTTTACATATCTCTGATTGTATTTGAAAATCGTTAACCAATTCTTCATACTTTTGGCGAAGTGGTGTTTTATTAATTTGTTATTTGATATTATTAGGGTTCTTTCCTGGTATTCAAAAAGGAAAAATACATGTCGATCAGTTATATTTTTCAATTTATCAAACAATTTGGCCGCTGAATCTCTGATTCTGGTAGAGCGCCATCTGGCGAATAAAATTGTAACTAAAATCAATTTCGAATTTTTCATTATTTGCCATAAAAAATCCCATTGCATCCTGAATACAATGGTGTTTACCTCATTGCTCTAGCGCAAATATTCGCGGAGTTATTAATTTTTAAAATAGTGCGGGACTTTTGGATCACCCTGTATATGTATATTTATATATCATAAATATATTAATCTATATATCTTTATTTAATCTTATATATTTATATATTTTATATTCAACCTTATATACATTATATGAACTATGTAATAAAGAAGTTTCAATCTCAAATCTCTCTCTCTCTCTCAGGCGGATAAATTAAAATTTTGGAGTTCTGTAAATTAAAAAAATTAACGATTAGTTTATATTTATTCTGACTGATTGCGCAAGTCATTAACAATTTTTAGTTTTTATATTTATGCAACAAGATAAGAGATGTGAATGCAAGAAACCTCTTCTCTCTTCCTGGTCTCTCGCGACGCTATTGGTCAGTGAAGATGTCATAGACCATGGGAGAGTCAAGTTAAGTGTCTCCTGGTTGATGCTGACAAAGACCCATTTTTTAACGTTAAATATTTATCTTCTCTATTTGCTACCTTCTATAATAATTCAATTCAATATTTTAAAACTTTTTTATAACAAATTTTATTATTACTTGGCTCTTTAATTATAATTACACCAAATTAAACCCTTTCAAATCCGGGGCCAAAAAGTACACTTTTATACATTAAATTTAAATCGATTCCAAAAAATACAGAAATGTATAAAATTACATTTTAAAAAGTGTTTAAGACGTGAAAATGGATGCCTCCAGTCGGCAAGCCTTCATGGAATGAACATGTTCTAACCAGAAAAAATAAATCTCTGTTCAAAATGTATCCAGAAATTTAACAGGCTATTAAAGTCCAAGAGCTGCTAACAAGGAACCAAGCTGTTCTACAATTAGTTCAGGGCATACATTTGACAATTGCACTAAGAAAGTTGTGGAGGTAGATCCAGAGAAGTTCTTGCCAGTAGCGAGTGAATTACCTTCCATTCGAACATAATAGTTTCTTCTGCTCCAAACAGCGACACCCAGCATAGCTGCCTTCCAAGCAGTTAACCTAGATTCTCCTTCGGCTCTAGGGCATCGTGTCATCATCACCCAATAGTGTGGATCTCCTCCCTTTCTGGATGATGGACCAACGCCGGCCAAAGTAGAGGATACCATTTCAAACCAATGTTCTCTGGGCTTGTAGAATTTACTAATTCACTTACTAATTCACTACTTCCACTAATTAACTTCAAAATGGACAATTTAGCCCTCTCCTTTTGAAAAAGATAAACGATCATCATGTCTCAGAATCTGTACAAGTCTTGTATCAGAATATTGAAGTTCATCGCTATCTTCTACTCAGAGCGTTCCCTAGTTCTTCACATATTCCACATTACAAAAAATGTATAGGTGAAAAAAAAAATAGAAAAAAAAAATTAAAAAGTCAGGTGTTGATATTAAAAATAAAGAAGGCATATCCTGACCAGGAGCACATGTGCTTTTTAGATGGCAGAGCGCCATCAAGTTGAACAGAAATCAACTAAACATTGATTTAACCTGTTCCCTGATATCTGGCCAACCCATTTTCTTGAATTCTGTTCCACTAGATGGGGCTCTGCCATCTAAAAAGCACATGTGCTCCTGGTCAGGATATGCCTTTTTTATTTTAAAAAAATGTATATGTGTGTGTGAAAATAGAAATATAAATTTAAAAAGAGGAGAAAAGGTCAAAATGTCAAATGCCCTGACCCCCGTTCAAATGAGAACTTTTTTATTTAAACTTTATTATAATAAGTTGTGTCTATTATAATTCTTATTTTTTCTTCTCTTTTCATGCATTTAATCGTGCTTACGCAAATTTTATCCAGAAATAACTATTTATATATTTTAGGAAGTTTCAAAGACCAGACTTTTTGGTCGCTGAGTTACAATCTGTACCACGTCGTCCAAAGCCAAGAGCGTCAAACCTATACATGATTAGCTTTTCCCGTTTGAAGAAATGGGCTGGTCACTATATTTAAATAAAGGAAAAATCAATATTCAGTTGATGTTTATTGTGAAAATAAGAGCTTTGCAAATCTCAAAAGCACATTTGAGTGGCTCAGGGCATGTAATGCTGGGCATGCACTACAGGGCATGTACACTTGTAATTTCTCTCAAGGAGATGTAACATACGACCATTCACATTATATAATTAAAGAAACAAAAATCCTATTGCGTCAAATTCTTCGATTTATTTAAAACAATATTTTAAAGAATGTGATTTATATACAGGTTTAATTAAATATATTTTAATAAGATAGATCCAAGATAGATTCACAAGCTCGTATTTTTTGTTTGAATCAAATAAAAGAAATTGACGCAATTATACTTTTTATTTAATTATATATATATATATATATATTATTCTTATATATAAATATATATAACATAAGGTTTTGCAGAAAGATGGTATTCACGTAACTATACCAAAAGAGACAACTCTCCTTTCAAAATTAATTGTGTGAATGCATTTTTAAAGCGAGATGTACTTCTTTATATCTTTTACTAACCTAATAGTTAATCTCATTCTATGTCTTGTCTTCCGTTATAGACGTGAATCAGGAAAATTCTCTGATCGCTTTTTGTATAAATAAAAGAATTTCGGAAAAACAGAGACACTAAATGCCTTCAATTATTTAAGCCAAACTTACAGGAAATAATTGAAAAAAATTGTAAAAATGTGATATTGTACTGGGATAAGGTTCACAGATAGCGAAAGCCATCAGCAACATTCAGTTGCATGATAAGGAGATGCCTTTTTGCTTTTCTTTATAGGAAATAGTCCACGTTTTCAAATGAGCCAGTTGAAAAGCGATTAGCACTTGAAAGAGCATTTTAAAATGAAAATAAACTCATTGTGAGAAAATATTTGTGGTTTTTGAACATTTTTCACAATTTTATCTTGAATCATATAAGCCAATGTCTATTTATAAAAGATATATTCAAAACAATGCCTTGTATCAATATTGAGTAAAAATATATCAGGCCTCCGGGAAAAAAATATATTTTTATCGATTTGATTTGGCGATAGATTCATGTTCAACTTGAGTTTACTATTCGATAAAATAATCCCTTGTATCAATATTGAGTGAAATATATATGGCCTCCTCAGATATTCTTCCCTGGATGCCTAATATTTTTTTACTCAAAAAGATATATACAACAAACAAACAAAAAAGCCTTTATTCAGGGTCACTGACCCTATACAGGATTCACCAGAGGTATGCATAAGAACAAAGCAGTGAGAAACAAAGGAAATAACGATATATACAGAAGAAAAGGAAAAAAACAAGAAAGAGAAAGAGGGAAGCAAGAAAAACAACACAAAAAGAGTAGCAGTAACAAAGTGAGGAGTGAGTGTCACTTGGCCTTCTTCTGAGATATGGACTTGTGGAAACCATAAAACACCGTAGCAATATACTTATTCTGGGTCATATTGTCAATTATTGATGGAAGTGAAGCACAGAGTTGCCCAGTTTTGAGCATAAGGGTTCTTCTTTCTTCTTTCAGAGCATAGCAATCAAAAATATAGTGAGTGATTTCATTTTTTAGTTTTGAATTACAGAAGGTACAAATCGGGTCCTCACCGCAGAGCATCAAAAAGATATATATGTTATATTAAAATATTATTATATTTTAAAAAATATATATATTTCATAGATTCAAATACTCTGCTAAATCGACCGTCAGAGGTCACGCTTCCCCTATAAAAACTCATTGTTGTTGTTTCCCGATGGCCGGCGCACGGCCAAGTGCGCCAACTGCTCAGCCAAGGCCCATGCCTTGCCCAACTGCCAGAGCTAGAGCTGCAAAGTTCTAGTCCTCCCTCCCGCCTTCTTCCTGCCTCCTAACCTCCGCGGACCCAATCCGGCCTAACCTGCCTCTTCCCAGACGGTGATCCTGTCCTTAGCCTCTCCACCCTGGTCATAGTGGTTTTATATATTCCGCTTTACGCGGCCATCGGGCCTCAAAAATCATTTATTTTGGTTAGCAGCCCCGTAAATAAAGATATTTTCTCTTTCCCGATGGCCGGCTCAAACCATTTGTACATTATCTAAATAAGTTTTTATTTTTTTAATTCTTACGCCATAAGCCAGGCAGTACTTTTATCAAATTATGTTTTTATGTATTCTTCATTAGCACAATTTAAGCAAATTGTGATTCAATCTTCCTTTTATTATAATATTTTTCACGACGGCATTACCATAGCATAATCCTCAAGATAATCAAAAATCAACAGAAATCTTATCTTTTATATATAACAATAGCCGACAGGATATTTACCTGTTTTTTTTTTTGGGGGGGGGGGGGGGGGGGGGTTCTGGTTCCAAATCTCTTTTTTTTTTTTAATACTAGACGAATGTCCCGGGTAACTTTACATGTACATTAGGTCAGCTGATATTACCTCCCATCTTTACCGCAAGAGGCGCTGCTCGCGAGCTAAGTAGAATAATTTGAATATATAGTTTTAATAATTGATTTATATATATTTTTTTTAAATAGCCTATCGTCTTCCCCGTATTTTTTACGTATGTATGGAAATTTTGGTTTGAATTAGTGAACTACTGCGAATTTGTATACAGGACATACAAACAAACATACAAACATTCATTTATATATATATACATATTTAATTAGATATACTTAATTTTAATCATTTAATATCAACCTAATACCAATATGATGCTTTCTATACCCACACAATATTGTGTTGCATACAGGTGAATATAAAGAAGACACAATATGTTGAAGTTGTTTATTTCTGAATATCTCTTTTTGTAGTCACACGCTATTTTCTTCTGGTAACCAAAAAATAATGGAAAGAAAAAAAGATGAGGCAAAACATTTTTTTTAAATAAAATAATTACAAATTATTAAATCTCAATAAATAATTTTTGCATATCACTTTTATATATGATTCATATATGAATAATCCATGATATATAAATATTAAATGAATGATATATATATTATTAAAAAGCATATATTAAAACAATATTTAATGTATGTAGGGGCAAAAATATTTTACACTTCAAATAACGCAATGAAAAATTCAAAGGTATCGAAATATTTTTAAAATATAAATTATATACTGATATTTTCATATTTGAAACAACATTTTAAAATAAATAGTGGAATTTTTATTTTAAAATGTTAAATCTTGAAAATTTTGCGTTTGAATGATATAGTAGAAACTCCTTATAAAGGACACCTAATTGCAGAGCCAAACTGTCCTTTAGGGTGAGGTGTCCTCTTGCCGGAGAGTTGCTAAATAGTAAAAAGGTAATTTTGCAAATGAAAACTGTCCTTTATAGAGAGGTGTCCTCTAGCGGGGTGTCCGCTAAAGGGAGGTTCTACTGTACAGATATTAAAGCTTTTCATTTTTAAACAGATATGCGCCATTAAATGTGTTTGAGTAAAAAATTCATAATCCTACCTTTTACTCAATATGAATATATATGTGGGGAAAAAGCAAAATAGAATGCAGTCAGGATGCGCCATTTTTAAAAAATATTTTTATATAATATTTAATTTGAAGTAGAATTTTGAAGTATCATTTAGTCATTCCTAATAAAAATGTCCTTCAAATATTATAAAATATACACATGTTACTCTTTGAATCCCTCTTGATATTAAAAATATATATATAAAGTTGTCCCAAAAGTTCGTGTTTTTCTTAAAACATTGTTTTTCTTATTACTTGGCGAATAATATTATTACGGGGAATACATAATATAATACATAATACAATCACGTTATACATAATACAAAGACATTATACATAATGGCGAATAATATTGATATTTCAAATTTTTGAAAGTGTTTACGAATTCTTGGGACAAACTTGTATTTAAACGCATATTTCGCTATTGTCTGATTTGGATAAATCTTCAGAATGTGTACATATACGTGCAGCTAATTTTTTAAAGGAATATTTTAGATGCGTTTTTAGTCCAGTAAGTGATGTCTCTTAACGCATTTTCCATCTCTCACTACATATCCTGGTAGACCACAAGTAAGGGCTCTACATTCTCCTGCAAAAGTAACTTGTCCTTCTTCACAAGTTAGAATCCTCCCTACTCTTCTGCTAGCATCTGGATTCATATCAAGAAGAATGGCAAAAGATGGCAGTAATACTGATTTGACCCCATATTCCACTTTTCGTGGCGCACAAGCTAGGTCTTCCAGTCTTTCACCATGGCATACAGCACAATAGGCATTCTTATAGATGCCATCTTTGAAAACTGGAGCATAGAGATCCTCGCACCATTCGTCAATCTTTGTTCCACTCCAAGTTTCGGGACAGAAATCTATCATATTCCTGTAGCAACTTCTCGGAGAATAAAGAGCTTTAAGTCTTGGAGGTTGTTTCGGAATCAATTTACAGGATTCAAAATGGAGGCGATCCGTATAGATCCAGAATCCCCAAGAGTTCACATCTTTATTGAAGATTAATTGCTCTGTGAAAGAAGACTCATTTCCAATACTATCAATAACTCCATTACAATTGACTTCGACATCCCAGAAAACCATTTCTTCAAATTTGACACCATGACAAAGGGCGCAGTAATAATTATAATAGGTATAGTTGCGACTGGTATCGGTGACTGGTACTTGGAGGTACGGATCATTCTTGGGAGACCGTCCATGGCAGAGCTCAGACACACGGTTCTCTGATAGAGGACATCGAACAACCATTAAGACATTTTCCTCTGTACATTCGAAATCATCAAATTGAGGGTCGTTGGTGTTTCGCTGAGATGGGGAGGATGGGGCCTCGGGGCAGCAGTCCCTGAAGTATCTGCAGTTTCGGTCGCAGTGACAGGTGAGGACGGTTGTGTCGAACTCGGCCAGACCACTGCAGCGATGGCTCGAGCGGCAAACACCCTCGGGGTCCAGCGGACTTTGGACGATGGGGGCTACCGAGGTGAGGATGTCCTCAGCCCGAGACAGCAGGACTATCTGAGCTGTCAGCCAGATGATCAACATTCTTCACTCCTGCACCCACACATTGATTTCAACCATTAAGAAGGACAGAAACGATCTTCATTGAGACTTTAAAAATTACATTAATTGGTTAGTGGGGGATGGGGTACTTTAGAATATATGAAGAACTTGAATACTTGAATATGTCGTACTTGGCTTTGTTCATGAGGTGTCATATTTCGGTCCATTTAACCATTATTTACCCCTATTGAAAATTGTTGATAAATTGAAAAAGATATCACGGGATGTGTTCTAGTTGAGTGAAATATTGGATACGATTGACGTGTGATGTTGATATATTGAGAAGAAGGTTTTCCTTATTGAACTCTGATTACACAGGTCTACAAAAAAAAACTTTTTTTTTTGCACAAGAGAACCTGATGGTGTTTCTAGTGTAACTTTTCATGCTGAACTCAAAAACTAATCAGAAATTTCCCATCACCCATGGTTTTTGCCTGATGGTCATTTTTTAGTATTGGGATAAATACAGTAATAAATGCAACTAATGTTACGTAAGCATTTTTTAAGTTACATCATTAACTAAGCTAGCGCTTTATTTTTGACAAGAAGAGTTAGTATGTGGAGCCAAAAGCTTTATTTTATTTGTTATTAATTAAATGTTACTCTTTAAGAATCATAAATATTAATTTAAATAACAAATTATTGAAATTTTAATTGAATATATATAATTTATTATTATATAATATTATAATCTGTTTTGCTTTCAACTCAAAAATAACGACAAGCTCTGTAATGCTATTTGCTCATTAACACTTTTAATATATATATTTAAATTGAACCTAACGATTTGTTTAATAGATTTGCAGCAGAAGTGACAGGTAAATTTGAAGTGATTAGTTTATTCTTCTCTATCGATTTGCTTTTATAAATCGTCTGCACTAGACTGTGTCAATATGCCGAGGCGTTGCATTAATATTCCTGATATTTTCTGTTATATTTGTGGGGAATTAACTTTCAAAGTTCAAAGGCGAAACTTTACACCGCTCATCAAAAAGTGCTATGAACTTTATTTTGGCGTTAAAGTCGGTGACCAAGATAAGACTTGGGCTCCTCACCATTGTTGTGTAATTTGTGTTCGACATCTTACAGGGTGGATTAAAGGTGAACGTCATATGCCTTTTGCGGTTCCAATGATATGGAGGGAACCTAAAGACCATTCTTCAGACTGTTATTTTTGTTTGACAAAGACTACAGGTATTACATCAAAATCAAGACATACAGTTGAATATCCAGATTTGCCTTCTGCTATGAGACCGGTTCCTCATAGTGATATTTTACCTGTTCCACAGCCTCCTGAAAATGTAATATTTAGTGACGATGATTCAGATAGACGAGAGCAACAGTGGGATGACACAAATTTTGAAGCAGGTGCTTTATCTGAACCTCATTTATTAACCCAAGGAGATTTGAACGACCTCGTACGTGATTTAGATTTATCCAAAAAACAGAGTGAACTTTTAGGCTCTAGGTTAAAAGGCTGGAATCTGCTGCATAAAGGCACAAAAGTATGCTTTTTTCGCAAGCGTCAAGATGAATTTCAAGACTTCTATTCACAAGAGAATGATTTAGTATATTGCAATTATGTTGTTAGTCTAATGGAAGCGCTTGGTCATGACCATGATACAGAAGAGTGGCGTTTATTCATTGATTCTTCAAAAATTAGTATGAAAGCTGTTCTCCTTCACAATGGAAATAAGTTCCCATCAGTGCCAATAGCACATGCATCCAACATGAAAGAGACTTACGAAAACATGAAACTGCTTTTGAAAAAGATAGAATATGAAAGATACGGTTGGAAAATATGCAGCGATTTGAAAGTCGTTGCTCTCTTGCGTGGATTACAGCTTGGATATACAAAATTTTGTTGTTTTCTGTGTGAGTGGGATAGCAGAGATAGGGAAAGGCATTACATTAAAAAAATCTGGCCAAACCGTAAAATCTTTACTCCAGGATATAAAAATATTGCAAATCTACCCCTGATCGATTCAGAAAATATTTATTTACCACCATTACATATTAAACTGGGATTAATGAAGAACTTTGTCAAGGTAATGGATCTAAATGCCAGTGGATTTGCCTACCTAAAACAAAAATTTTCTAGTATAAGTGAAGCGAAGATTAAAGAAGGCATTTTCGTTGGACCTCAGATTCGAGAATTGCAGCAGGATGGAAATTTTCAAAATAGTTTGAATGAAGTTGAAGCAGCAGCATGGAATTCCTTTAGAAACGTTTGCAAAAACTTCTTAGGAAGTGTCAAGGTTGAAAATTACCGAGACATAGTTAATGATCTGTTGCTTTCCTACAAGGCACTGGGATGTAACATGTCCCTCAAGATCCATTTCCTGCATTCACATCTAGATTTATTTCCAGATAATCTTGGCGCAGTTAGCGATGAGCATGGTGAGAGGTTTCATCAAGATATATCAAGCATGGAGAAGCGGTATCAAGGTAAATGGAGTCCCGCTATGCTTGCCGACTACTGCTGGACACTCAAGAGGGATCTACCACAAGCAAATTATAGAAGAAAATCCACTGTCACTGCTTTTCAATAAATAAATATGTTTCGTTCATATATGCCTATATATTAACAATATTTCCAAATTTCAAGTAGGTGTATCTCAGAAATATTGCGTAATAGAAAAAAACTAATGGTATATTTGGATTCAGGACATGTAGATAAGATGCTATTTCTTTGTGGACAAAGAAAAATATTTTTTGATAAACCAGTGTAATGTAATAAGGGTTATGCAAAACTGCTTACGTAACATTGTTTGCATTTTTTACTGTACTTATCCCAATACTAAAAAAAGACCGTCACGCAAAAACCATAGGTGATGGGAAATTTCTGATTAGATTTTTGAGTTCAGCATGAATAGTTACACTAGAAACATAATCAGGTTCTCTTGTGCAAAAATCTTGTTGACCAGTGTTATATAGATCATAAATTTATCATAAGATAGAATCGTGTCATTTGTATATTGAGAATTTCGTTCTTGGTTCAAATAGTGGAATTTCTTACAACCCTTACTACCTCAATAAAAATAGATTTCTCATTCGGTAAAAAATTGTATTAATTCGAAAAAATAGAAAAATAGTTAACAATTCTATACATCTCATCGTTCACCTTATGTTACCTGTTAGAAATATTTCATTATGATAAAATTATCTTAAATAATTTTGACGATTCTAATGTTTTTCCATACCTCCGGACCATATATACAGTTGCCCGGCCATCCTTGCAGCTCTCTATATGGCAAAAATCAATCCAGAAGAGGACATCCATACGGACAAGGCACCTCAGTTGGCCGGTATTGTGATCAGAGTGCATGGATTGATCTGATCTGCTCTATGGACAAGACACCACCACGATTCTGATACTATTCGGAAATGTTCAATCTAAGGTTTTTAACCATATAGAATTTCGCAAAGTGTTCCTAAATTTCAAAGCAGTGTAATAAATAAGGTACATACATTAATATAAAACCTTCTGATAAGTTGTTTGATCCAAAAAAAAAACATAGATGTAAATATTTACTGTTACACTCACAGATATTCTACAAAAACAATGCCAAAACAGACAAAAAATAAAAATTGAAAATCAACTCCACACGCAAATTTCCCATTAAAACGTCAAACAAATTCTGTCGCAATCAGTCTACGTTGGACTTTCTGGTACAAACCTTCCTTTCTTTGTTTGTAGAAAACTTGGCTGATGGAGACATCGCTTGGGTAGATCGCAATTATCACTCTCTTCTAAAACAAAAATCTTCTTTATTAAAGGAACAAACAAAATAATTTGAATGAACATACATTTCTATATATTGTAGCAAAGTATTTATTATTTCATTAGCAAAATATTATTTATAGGGAGAGAGAGTCAGATAATATTACAACTTATCCCAAGGAGAGAAAATAGAGGTAACCCGGGCTCCTGGAGCATAAATCGCCAACTACCCGGGTTGTACAGCCACAGTCTAGAAGAGAAGTCTAGTCATGGGGGGGGGGGGGGCAGATTGCTGCGGTGAACCAGGTAGTTCCAGGCCGGCAGGGAGTCAGGAAGTAGGGGCGGGGCTGAAGTCTTGTACTCCAAGCAATGTCTGTAGCCTGTGTAGCATAAAAGCTGGACAGGAGAAGAGGAGGTGGTCCACAGTCTGTGACTCTTCCCGGCAGTGAGGACATGTTGGATCTAGATCTCTATGCCAGAGATCTGCCAGAACGTGGCCGTGACCAGTAAAGATGGTAGTAGTGGCCATTCCAGGCTGTTTATCCCAAGGTAAAGATAATAATAATAAGCGTCGTTAGCCGCCAAGGCGTCCGATTTTTCTTATTTGCCGATAAGAATACGAGAAGCCCTCACACCTGTGGTCCCCCCCCCCCCCCCCCCCCCCCCGGAGTCCAGGGATGATTGACAGGTGTCCCATGGAGCTTCTTGTGACCGGAGTTGCAGAACTACTTGACAATATATATCTAAGTTAGCCTTACTGGGAAAATTACCCATCTCTCTAACAATATTTATATAAATTATCTCCCACACCTCCTCGAAATCTACATTTGCTTAAATATACCTGTCTATAGCGCCCCCTCTTGGGACTCTCCAAAATAGGGTGCTATAGAGAGGGAGGCTCTATTTAGAGGGGGCGCTATAGACAGGTTTAACTGTATATACATGCTCAACACCACAGATTATCAAGTCATATATTATTATAATTATAGAGTAAAATTTCATATATTAATTGTATAACATCCAACAAGCCATTTCTTGGGTTTACTTTTTTATGAGCGTTTAGTTCACTGAATGGTTGATACCAGTTAGGCTGATGATAAATCTCTGCGGACTCTGTTCTTTTCACACCTGCATTGATTCTTCTTAAGACAACGATAATCTCCTTATTCGCTATAGAAGAAGAAACATCGGTCCGGAAGAAGAGCTTCTTTATATCGTAATAAAGTATTTATCATTTTATTAGCAGAATATTATTTTTTATGTTTATATTTTGCTATACTCTGTACACTTCCTTTTTTTGATTATCTTTTGTTTATCACTCATAGTTTGTTCTTGCCTGAAATAAATTGTTGTCTCATCCCGAAGTTGGTCTTCTCTAATTTTCCACGTGGCATTTTGGTGGAGATGCCTGGTAAATTAGGGAAGACAAACTGAAGATCGCCGAAAAGACTTAGAGGCCATGGGTACCGTGATCTACATTTTCGGAGACTGGCTCCAGGATTCAACCGCCGTGCTAAAGCCAAGACTTCCCTCGAAGATGACGATGTCCCTATAGACGATAAGACCACAAAGCCGCTCTTCACGCCGCAAGAAAAAGGACGCAAAAGTACTAGGGACAAAGTTCCTAGACTTCGATGGAATCCTTGGCAGAAGCACGTCAGATCCATGCCAGTATCTACAATAATTGCTAGCTGTGGGTCACAGCTCTCATAGGGAAGAAGCTATGTAACAAAGTATTTATTATTTTATTAGCAGAATATTATTTTTTATGTTTATATTTTGCTATACTCTGTACACTTCCCTCTTTTTCTTATCTTTTGTTTATCACTCCTAGTTTGTTCTTGCCTGAAATAAATTGTTGTCTCATCCCGAAGTTGGTCTTCCCTAATTTTCCACGTGGCAATATATAAAGAAGATCTACCCGGCCGGTGTTTCTTCTTCTATAGATACCTATGCTCCAGTATCTGCTTGAAAATAGCTTAAAATATAGAATAAGAGTAATTAAAGGTTGTGTTATGTATAATACAATGTAATGACACCTTCTGATGGTAAAATCGAATTTTGCTTTATGGACTACTGTCATCTATAAGAAAAATATCATTTGACTGTTGTGAGTGAATGTCTATTTTATAAAATATTGTCCAGTACACTTTCTTAATTATAAAAAAAAAATTGTAAACCGATGTTTGTACATGTAATGTCTCTTGATAATTCGAAAAATGGTATTGGCCAATTTTTTGGAATATTTTAAGTATATGTAGGTAGTCATTGATCTTCCTTCTTATATTTTCTTCAGAATTTCTCTCTCTGTTGGTTTTTGGTAGTCTTGAGGGACGTCTAACATGACCTATCCATTTTAATCTTCTAGTCTTGCTCTTGTTATGGCCATGGTCAAATTAAAATATCACGTAATTCTCTGCAGATGGCTCATTCGATGGATCATTTTCGATCATAAAATGTGATTGTCGCAGCACAATCTACTATAACTATTTTAACAAAAGTGTAAAATGCAAAGCACATATTTTCTATTGAAAGGAATTTTGAAATTCTTTCGGCAATGCTCCTCATAAACTTTGAGTACAAGTACTTATATAGCGCGCTATCTGGTAATGTAGACACTCATGGAGAAAACTTGAAGAGGTAGAGGTCTTTTTGATGTCACTGTCGTCTATATATATTTGGAGGAGATGGAGGAAATTTTGTTCACACTTGTGTCTTCAATAAAGGTCGCTGTGTATCAAATATCTTTAAGAGTAATTGTCTGAATTCCGAAATACATGTTAAAAGGTACAACTTCCTTAAGTTTCATCTATGAGTGTATTTATAGCGTGTATATTTCTTTATATTCATATCTACTTCTACTTGTCCTAAGATATTATCTCCGTAGTTCGTTTTAAATACATTTGCCAAAAGAATTCAACTTCAGTACGGGATATATGAGCAAAACATCCCAATACAATATTAGAGCTGTATAGTAGATTAAACTAGTGAAACCGCTATAAGGGTCCATTTCACCAATGAGCCATGCTTTCTAATTATTTTTATCATTGTGCAGTAAAGGCAGCATAACATTATTTTATTTTATAGAAGCATACGCGCTGTAAATGATTTACATTTCTAATAACTTGAAGTAGATGTAGTGAAATTAACCAATGGTATCATTTTTATAGTACAATGCGTAACAAGCTGATGGAAGGCCTACCTGAAAGCTTCGATAATTCATTTTAATAAACAAAGTTGCGATGTTACCTCTTAACCTTTTGTTACTCTCGAATACTGCAATCTATTTGATTATGTAAATATTTTTTTTTATCATTCTTCAATCAGTTTGAAGGTTATAACTGCCGAAGTTGTAAACGGCCATCTTGTAATTCCAGCCATGAATCAACCAACAGTTTACAAGGCCAACCTCTCATGGTGGTGGGTACAAATTTTAAACATTTTTATTCTGTCACTCGTATACTCTGGTCTCTGTGGAAGGATGGGCTAAACCGTTGGTTTAGACCGCTACGACCCGGGATCGAACCCACATTGGGCAACTTTTTCTAATTAAAAAAATGCTCCAATGGCCCCCGATTCTTGCAAAAGTCCAACCCCACCAGCGAATGCAAGTAACCAAACGGAGCTCTGGCACATGTGTAAGTGCAAAAGTCGGACTGCTTTCACATGTGTAGACATGTGGTGCACTTACAGTAAAATCAGTTGTCAACCTCTATCCACCATGATTATCATGGTCTGTAACACTTGTACTAGGGATAATTTTAAAAATTCTACCACAACTTTAAGAACTTTAAGAAATTATTTAATTTTCATTTTAACTGAATTCTTATTATTACCAGCAACTTATCGCAAAATTTTAGTTTGGGCTTTTCTTGCCTGATTCCATAGCCACACAATGATTATTTTCTACCATCGATGAAGCTGGATGTATTTGTAATCAGCTCGCTATTATCAAGACACAGATGAGGAAGAGAGAACTACAACGTAATTTCCTTTTCTGAAATATCTAGCAGAATTTCTAGATGTGTTTGATGGCGTAACAAAGAGTTTGTTCACTAACATTTAGAGATATTGGATGTCACAGAAAATACGACGATTTATATATGCATTCTACCCTAGTAAGAAAAACTAATTGACACTCGCAATTTCATCTTTATAACATGAAAAATAATCGAAAAATATTTCATTTAAAGTTTGTATAATTCAATAAAACCTATTGAATAAGCAATGACTTTTTGATATAAATATCTACAGGGCACTTCGCTTGGGTTTACTTTTTTATGGTTGACACCATTTAAGGTGATGATACTCCACATCTCTGTGGACTCTGTTATTTTCACACCTACATAGATACTTCTTCTCCAGTATCTGCTCGAAAATAGCTCAAAATATAGAATAAGGGTAATTAAAGGGTGTTATATATGATATAATGAAATAACGATTGAAAAACCCCGTACAATTTATAAATGAATAAAATAAAGCATCAAGGGCTGCGTATCTTTATTAGAACGACGATATTACGAGCTTTCGGGCACATAGCCCTTCTACAGGAATTTAATAAACTAATTATTAAATTCCTGTAGAAGGGCGTATGTGCCCGAAAGCTCGTAATATCGTCGTTCTAATAAAGATACGTAGCCCTTGATGCTTTATTTTATTCATTTATATAATGAAATGGAACTTTCTGATGGTGAAATCGAATTTTGCTTGATGGGCTACTGTCATCTATTTACAATGCATAAAAACATAATTAATGAGCAATGACCTTTTGATATAAATATATACAGGGAACCCCCATCACCACACACAAAACACACACATAGAGAAAAATACGCATCTTCAACAATGAGTTCTAGTTGTTTTTATATTCAAAAAAATATATTTTCAATTGATATTTAAACATTCCTTAACTTTTATTGTAAAACCAGGCAGGTATTCTATCTAAGATATAAGAAAGAAATATGATTTTTACTTGTATATCTTTAATAAACCAGTAGAAATAGAGACTTTAATCGAAACCCATTTATTTTTACAATAAAAAATATCTTACTTCTTATTTTTATTGAATGTTTTTATAAAACTTTTTAAAATCAATTTAGACAATAAATAATGATTCTAGTTATTTCTATCTAAAAGGGATTTATATTGAATGAGATCACACCTAACAGCAAAGCAAGCTTCAAAGTATGACATCATTTTCAATTAGGACCTTGACAAATGCCTGTGATAAATAACTACACACTCTTCCAAATAGATATGAACGATGTCTTTCTAAACTTCTCTCTAAAGAATCCCATTCATGTTCGATGGGAGACCAAACTGGCCGTTTCATCCGACCCCACTTTCAATGAAATCCTCTAGATGATCAGCCATGTGTGTCCTGGAATTATTGTCCTGAAGATAAATTGAGGACCAAATTACATTACGAGATGGTTTGACATAAGGGCAAAAAAAAAAAAAAGATCTCATCCCGACACCTGTCACCAGTCAGGGTTCTACCATGTGTCCAGCATGATTTCACCACCCAGACAATGACAATGATTGACAATTGATTGTGGGACGTTGCAGGCACAATTTGGATCTTTGGTGTAGCCCCATAACTTCATCAGCTCTGCACACCTTCCCTGACCTATCCTAAAGGACTATTCAATTTCATCTATAGAGACATTATTTAAAATATTTACAACCGAACTGGTTGATGTAAAAGTGCACAGTGCACTATAAACTGTCAATTTTAGACAATCATGACGAAGGATTCTGAAAAAAAAAATGCTTTAATGGCCTCCGACTCTTGAACAAGTCCAACCCCACCAGGCTCTACTATCTTGTAAATGCAAAAGTCGAACTTCTTTCTACATGTCTAGACATGTAGTATACCTGCAGTAAAAGCAGCCGTTCTCTGCCCGCAATGATTATCATAGCTTGAACGAGGTTCATTTGAGATAATAATAATAATAATAATAATAACGATGAAGGTTCCAGGCAGGCCCACCTCACAATCGAACAGATTTGTTCTCCCGTCGCTTCTCCCGCTCCTCACACCGCCACTCGAAGTCTGTCCTGGCCAAGGCCGTAGCACTATTAATAATACATCCATACAAAAAGAAATATAAAATGTTAATAAAACTGTAACAATCATATTCGACGTATTCAGAGTAAAACCTCGTATGAGCGGATACCCTCCTGAGTGATCTCTTGGACAAATCAAAAATGACATGTCCTGACCTAATCCAACCTCTTATAAACGACCACCTACTATAGAGACCAGAAATATCCATGCTAGGGATGGCAGGTTATCGACAGCCGACAAAGGTAGCAAAGGCCTAGAATGGGCAAAGTGTAATCAGTAGCCGAAAAAGGCAGCAAAAGTGATTTTATTATATAAGATCGTTTTGAAATTTAAACAAATTTTAGATGATTAATTCAATTAATATTATAATTCTGAAAGTCTCTTCTAAATATTTCAATAGAAAATTCTCTTGTAAGTAATGGAGAACTCTCTCATATCACAGAATATAAGTTATGCAGACCGAAGGATACTCACAGAATGATCATTTCTCTAAATATGCAATATCATGCAATACCAGATTAAAAACACCATTAAATAGGGAATTTGTCCTAAAAGGATAGCAATGAAGAAATCTAATGGAAATCTTTTAGAAGTTATGGAAATACGACGTTATGTAATTTTCCTGGTGCCAAGATGTAATCGCCAATAATTATTATCTCTTAGGAACAAGTCTTGGCAGTACTTCGCCATCCAACTTTATGTCTTTTTGGAGAATTTTTCATATTGATTATTACTTGGGACGATGCATGTACTATTTACTGACTGTATTCTTTCAAACTCAAAGCTTCCCGTTGTGTAGAAATAAATATATTATGATGCATTAGCGCGCCATCTGTTATGAAAATTCGAAACTATTATAGATGCGTATGATTCTTTTAAAAATAAAATAATTTCTACTGCCCTTACTGCAATGGAAAAATTAATGCAGTAGAAATTGTTTTATTTTAAAAGAATCATACCCGTCTCTATAATAGTTTCAAATAAATATTTATTGCGTATAATATTTGAATATGAATTAGTTGTAAAAATGAAGTGTTCTGAATTCTGAATAAATATATGTTGTATATAAAAAAGTGAGATTTCTGTTGATTTTTGATTATTTTGAGGATTATGCTATATTAATGCAGTCGTGGTTAAAATCTTGAAAGTATAATAATAAAAATGGTTTTGATCAGTGATTTCTTTAATTGAGCTAAAGAAATATATAAAAACATAATTTGATAAAAGTACTGCCTGTCTTAAGGCGAGTATAACAAGGAAAAACAAAGGATTATTCACATAATTACAAAGGTTTTAGCCGGCCATCGGGAAAGAGAAAATATGGTTTTTCGGGCTACTAACCAAAAGTAAGGCCATCGGGAAACAACAACAATCAGTTTTTATAGGGGGAGCGTGACCTCTGGCGGTCGATTTAACAGAATATTTGAATCTATGAAATATAATTTTAAATAAAATAATATTTCAATATAACACTTATATTAAATATATGTATAGGCTCTTCAAAGAAGGTCAGGATTCACAGGATTTAAAATTGTAATTTATTTAAAGATAAGACTTAACTTTGGATTGAATAATTGTTTATTTCTCTGATATTTCAATGGACCAATCGTCCATCCTTTACGAGGATAAGTCCCATCTTTAAATAATTCTAATGGATTTCCTCATATTCAGAATGTTATACATATCAATAACGCGCCATCTATATAATACAAATGAAAACACCAAAACGCGAATGTTTCTTTTCACAGATAAATCAAACTTCTACTGTCCTTACTGCGATAAAAGAAAAATGCTGGGAGGGCTTGGCTCATCAGTGGTGAACCCTCCCAACGGTTTCGCCAATTTAATCTACCAAACCGCTTCTTTAGAGCTCTAATATTGTATAGGATCATTCTGCTTTTATATGCAACACTGAAGGGTGGAAATGGTATTTAAGTAAACTATGGACATTAACTTTTAGGACAGTAGAACTACATATAAATATTTTCATCGAGCAATGCTCTTCCGAAAACAATAAGTACAAGGCCCGTTAGACATAAATTAATACATAGCAATAATCATAGAGGATCCATTTATCGTAGATAGTCACTATATACGTTTGAGGTGGTTCAGGTTCCTAAGAAGTAACGCCGTTGACACTTCAGGCGGCAAATTTTTCTGATTTTGATTCAATTAGTACGTAAACCGTTTATCGAACTTTTTGGCCTTTCTAATTGAATTTTTATGAAGTAGTGTGAGCTCGTCTTCCTTTATTAACGTTGATAGGCTAACCTCTTTGTCTTCAAAGCTGCCATTACCAAAGTTGCTCTTACAAACCAGTATTCTTTGGCGTTGGGAATGCCTCCCCGACTGTATTTAATTGTAAATATCCTTGTTTATGGTTTTCACTCTTAATATATATCTATTAACTTTGTATGTTTTAGTACTGATTGGTTTCAATAAAATTGCTTCAAAATTAAAAAAAAAAAGATTATCAAAATATCTGCGAATTTCGTTGAGAGTGGCTCAAGCGCCTGATACTCTGATGACATTTTGATTTGTCATCACAACGTTGGAACCTAGTTTGTATTCTCCAAACTTTAAGGATAAATTCCTGTTTAAAATTGTACAAAATTGGATCAGAGAAATAATTAATGGCAATGAACATTGAAAAAGCAAAAAAATTCAATTTGACCTGAACGTATATGCAATTATATTAAAATATTACCATTTAAATAAAACTATTTTGTACCAAATAAATATTTAGAACAAAAAGAGATGATGTTTAATATGAAAAATAAGAGAAAATATCTATTGAATTGTTAAACTTGTTCTTTCTAACTCTGAATCAAAGATTGGGTTGTTAAGGATATGCTGAAATATTTCGACGTGAAGAAGGAAAAGAGATCTAATTTGTATTCCAGACGAATGTCTTTCACGTGGGCTTGAGCATTTGCCACAAAGGATTCCTTCTTCGAATGCCTCCACTGACTCAAGGGGAACCCCCATTGCGACAGCTGCGGTGTCAAAGATGGTCAGCGCGAGAAGGTCGGAGACACATTAGACAAACATATTATTTATTAGAAGAAGCGCAAGAAGGCGGCGTGAGATCGAAATTAAGAGTTAAATCATTATGTTTTTATAGATTGCAAAGAGTTTCTAACTAGTTCAAGGAGTTATAAAGAGAATATTATAATAACGAATGAGTGCTATGAAGGATATTTTGATGATTCGGTGAGAATCTATACTTTGTAATCAAATAAGTTAAGGTCTTCACGACGTTGTTTATCTATATCTCTTTGAGTAAATATATACAGTAGAACCTCCCTGTGAAGAAAACCTAATTGCAGAGTCAAAGTGTCCTATAAGATGAAGTGTCCTCTTAACGGAGAGTTTCAAAAGGGTAAGAATGGTAATTTTGCAAATGAAAAACTGTCCTTTATAGAGAGGTATCCTCTAGCTTGAGTGTCCTCTCATGGAGGTTCTACTGTATGTCATTTATTAAGAATTCGTCTATATTACAAAGAAGTATTCAATAAAAATGATCTGTGTGAGGATGTATTTATGAATTAAAAAAGAGAGAAGTTTCAATAATGTAAGCCATGTTAGTCCACGATGGCTGATGTAACATGAGAGGTCTTACAATAAGATAGCAAACTTAGCCCCATTAAAATCCTTGTACTCAGCTTTCCTTGCTGTTGTGCCCAGGTAGACTATAAAATCTCCTTGTATTCCATCGTTTATATAAATAATACACTAACAGAGTTTTCAGTTAGAAAGTTTTTAAGCAATCTCTTCCAAATATACTGAACTATACATAACGATCTATATACCAAAATTTTCGTTATTTTTTTACTTCATGTGTCACATTTATTTTTATTTTTCAAATATTAATATATATTAAGAAAAGGGCATCTTCTTATCGTGCAACTGAAAGTTGCTAATGGCTTGCGCCATCTATCGTACAATATTACATTTGTACTATTTTTTCACATTGTGTAGCGTTCTCACGCAATTCTGGCCTTAACTACCCGTTTCATGATTTTTCAGGATGCCTTAATGACCAATTTTTTTGGTCGTTGAGGTAAGCTTGCACCACGCTGATGAGGGCCAACAGCCCGAAACGCGTCCGTGGTTAGCTTTTCTTGATTAATCAAGAATGGGTATTTGGCCAATTCTGGAATAATTAAAAATCAACGAGAATAGTTGATATTTATTCCGATAGATGGCGCAAGCCATTAGCAACTTTCAGTTGCACGATAAGAAGATGCCCTTTTCTTAATTTATGCACCTTATCCCAGTACAATATTACATTTGTACTATTTTTTCACATTAATATATATATATATATATTCATTTTTAAAAATTTATTCGATTTTCCAATCGTAGATTTTATTTCGCCTTCAAATTTTACCGTATTTATCATCATCAAATTGCTTTGTTTTTAAAACATGTTCTTTTGTATTATTGCTTTTTTTAAATTTCTAATATTATATATTTCGTATTTCGAATGTTTGAATATCGCTTACATGCCCACTCACTCACATACCATATGTCACTTAGCTGTTCATCTTCCTAATTTTCAGTCTGCATATTTTGTTGAAGGTAGCGAAGAACAGGCTCTTGAAAATGCTTCGATTAGATACACAACTCTGACTGCATGGTTTCAGCTCAATTGTGTTGATCTATCTGCACAAACGCTTTTATATAGAGACATACCTTCCACCTATTTTTTCAGGCATAATCAATGGCGCGCTGGAATTCTGGGATGGGCTGTGTGCATTGTACAATGTATATTGTGCATTGTGTTTGGTGAATTCCAAAGATTCTGAGCGTTACCACCTTCGGCTTCCACTGTTACATCGCGGGTGCTGAAAGTTTTGAAGATTTGCGAACCGTCGATGTTATTGTTTGTTCCACTTTTAAAGAGGCTGCCCAGCGTCATGGATAATTGGCTGATGATTCTGAGTGTGATGCGTGCTTGACTGAGGCGGCTTTGTTCCGAATGCCTTGTCAACTGCGCCGGCTCTTTGCAACAATTCTCATCTTCAAAAGCTAAATAACACAGGATCATTGTGGACCAAATACAAGGGGTATCTTTGTGGGGATCTTTCTCGTGGAACCTTTGAAACATCTGCTGAGCGCTTGAATTTCAGCTGAGAGAAAATCGCCTCAGCTGCCACCATTATGGACTTCCTGCCTCCCTGAACCCACTTTTTGATTCAGTAGAGAATCTCTTTGATATTCATGAGGATATGGAAATTGAAACACAAATGTATACGTCCCTTACACTAGATCAAAAGTCAATTGTGGAAAGAATTGTTGATTTGACAACGCAAATCCACGTTGCTTCTTCATTGATGGGCCTGTTGGTACGGGCAAGACTTGTGTTTACAACACCCTAATCCATTGTGTTAGAGTCATTGGCAATATTGTCATCCCGTTGGCCTCCACGGGAATAGTGGCCATCCATTTTTCAGGCGACCAGACTGTCCATTCCAGGTTTAAGCTGCCAATTCTCTTTCTTGAGAATTCTGTAGCTGCAATCTCAGTCAATAGTTCTGAGGTTAAACTTATTCAGAGATTATCCTTGATTATTGGATATTAGGCTCCTATGACCCACTACAAAGCGCTTGAAATTATGGATCGCCTCCTAATTATGGATCGCCGGTCACTCAGTAGTGGGACACCGGGATTGGCGTCTTCCTTCTGACATGATGGCCACTCGATAGTTTACACCGAGGTATAGTCAGTGTTTTCTCAGTGTTGACAGTGTTGAGTGTGAGAATGTGGAGGAGCAAAATAACTACCCTACTGAATTTCTCAATAGCCCTTCACCCACAGGAATGCCTCCACACCGGTTAAACCTTAAGGATTATGCTATTGTTATGATTCTGAGAAATTTGAATCCTAAACAGGGTATTTGCAATGACACACCTATGGTGATCCAGCGCATGCGCTTTCATGTCCTTGAAGCACAAATACCGAAAGGGACCAAAGTTGGACATTGTATTGGTGTCAAAAATATCTTTGGCTTCTTCAGATATCAACCTTCCCTTCACTCTGAGGAGGCCTCAATTTCTACCATTGTTTTCTTTTGCTATGACTATAAATGAGACCAAAGGCCAAACCTTTGCTATAGTGGGTCTCTTTCTACAAGAGCCTGTGTTTACACATGGACAGCTCTATGTAGCTTTTCCACGTGTGCGAACTTTGGATAGCATGTGCGTTAAGTTGAACCCTTGTATATATAAAACTATAAATGTAGTTTTTAATGAGGTCCTTTAAATAATGTTATCCATTTTGTCATCTTATCTGCAATATAGTTTGTATTATTTGAAATTTTATTTTCTGATTTTTATTTTTTAATAAATATATTTAATCTTTTCACCAATACCTATAGTTTCTCGCCTGGAAGGGATTTTTTTTTAATATTATTTGTTCGCTAATAAACTATTTATTTTTAATTATTTTAACTTTTAAGGGGTTCTTCTCCACTAATGAGTCAGCTCCTCTCAATATTGTTCATCCATTACTTATACTGTAGGTACGTCACATAACTGACATGTAGGCACATGTTCTACTTTTATACTTACAATGTGTTAGGTATTTATTTAATCATTTGTGCTCACTAATAGGGGGGTTGAACTTGCAAAAATATCAAGAGGATCATCGACTCACTCATACAAAAAACATGTTTTTAAACAGTTTCAAATCAAGTTTTAAAATCTTAGTCCTGCTCGTCGAAAGAACAGTTTAGACACACAATTCGGATAGCCATTCGTGCAAAATATTCTTCAAGCTACGTCTTCATGCAGAGAACAATATGTTATATAAAATATTCGAAAAACCTTACGCAATATGTATAACATGTCCTTACACGAAATTTCTATAAAAGAAACATATTGCGTAAGATTTTTTGATTATTTTTATAAAAGCAAATCGCAAATTTCTTATATCTGAAATTTTTCATATACAGTTAAACCTGTCTATAGCGCCCCTTCTAAATAGCGCTTTCCTCTCTAAAGCGTCCGATTTTAAATACGTAGTACGATGCGATTTACATTAAAAGTGACCTGTCTATAGTACCCCCTCTCTATAGCACCCTATTTTGGTGAGTCCCAAGAGGAGGCGCTATAGACAAGTTTACCTGTATCGTTAAAGGGCAATGTTTGGATGCTTAACCGCAACGTCTAGAAATTGATATGCTAGCCTCTTTAAAGTTTTTTTTTTTATATTATTCCGTTATTAGTTCAAAGGGAACTTTACTTCTCTAATACTGGTGATGATGTTCAATATCCTTTTTAATTAGATCTTTTTTAATTGCTTGCACTACTTGAAATATATGCTTGTAGTTGAGAGAATTCTTGTATTCCACGAGCTATTATAAAGTTGATTGGGATGGTCAGGTTAAAGTAGACATTTTCCCGGATATGGACAATTTCCGGCCACTTGTGTTTTTCCTTTCCTTAAATGTCGAAATTCATCATTACCTGTGTGTAATATCGTAGTCAATTATGACTGACTGAAAATAACACATCCTCTTTTTTATCGCTTCAAGTATCCTTCACTGTTTTGTTGTGTTGATGTTAAAGAAAAAATTGCCGTTTCCTCCATGTCATAGACCTTTATAATTGATATGCAGAGAGAGATCGCTAGAGATTATATTCAATATATATTTAGAGGTCTATTCATGATAAAATTGTGAAAATTTTTTAAAATTACAAAATATTTTCTCTTAAAATTTCTCATTTCCAATGAATATAACAGCATAAACAGAAAGATAGATTTACCATCACAATACCTTAAATATTTCAGAAGAAATTGATTGATCAATTTTATAGGTTCTGGATGCCCTAAAAATGTAAATAGACATATTCCATAAAATTGTTAAATTACATACCAATTTAAAAATTTCAGTTGTAAATATTCACGCTACGCGCGTATGTTTTGCAAATATTTCTTTTAAGATATAGTCGATGTTTTATTAAGCCCGTTGAAATTTTTGTAATAAAAAGCAACTCATTGTGAGAAAATATTTTGTAATATATATTTAGAGGTATTTACTTTAAGAAGCTTATATTTAATCAAAATATTTATCAATATTTCTCTATATATGTGAACTGTTATTAATTTTATTTCCAAACGGGTAGTTAGATCTATGGATACGATTTAGGGGCCTGGGTTACCTTTAAGGGATTTATACTAAATAGTCAAAAATGCGCTTTAAAATACGATCTTAAAATTCTGTTTTAATTTTGTAATACTTGTGTTGACTTCTTTTCGATTTTATTATAGCTTCTAATTAAGTAAATAATATATTACTAACTAAATTAGAAGCGGCTTCGCCCGGATTCTTCATTAGAGAATGTTTACCCAAAGAATATCGTTTAAATAAATGCTAATTATTATGATCATATTACTCATTAGTAGTAATATCAGTAGTAACAATAGAGATAATAGAAATTTATTTATATAATCTTTTTCATCATTTTAACATTTTAATATACACAAACTAGCTTGTTTTTGACTAATTTATGTAGGAATAAGTATATATAGCCTATATATGTTACTCTTTAATTAAAAAGGCATATATTGGATCAAAATATCATTTATTATAATATATGCCTTTTTAATTAAAGATTTATTTATGGATTGCTCTATTTCAAAAATATGTTACTATATATTTTTTACCTATTTACATATGAAATTTTCTAAAGATCTATCTAGTAGTTTTGATGGGGAAGATCAAGCAAGAATTTGGGATTTTAATATATATAGGGGTTCTGTTTGTGTTGTGTGCTAATAACGTTTGTTTATATATATTTTTTTTAATTATTGAAATGTTTTATTTAAAAAAATACTTCATTTGTTATTGAAAAACACTACCACTATGTATAAAATAGGAATATCCAGTTAAATACACCCACTAACCTTCTATAAGTGACCTTCTTGGAAGATGTCTACTCCTGGTCGAGATATCTAACTGTAGATTGTCAGGAGAAGCTAGGTCAGGTTATTCTGCTTCATCTACAAAGGAATGGTCGCTCAGGGAAGACAACAGACAAATTATCATGTAAGGTATATAGCAGCATCATTAACTTAAAAATAGATTCTATATAAGTTAAAGCACATGTACTGGAAAATGATGATAGACCAAGCGTATATCTTGTTCCAAAATGAATTTACTAAGCTCAAAAAGAGAAACCTAGCTTATGATATTTACAACAATGAATAATATATGTAAAGGTTATTCACATATTAAAACAAAGTGTACAATGCAGGATTGGATCCCGGTTCATGGCTGTCGGGAATCGAGGGTTTTAACCACTCGTCCACCGACTTCTTTAAACATATGTCTACCTATATTTCTGCTGTTGTATAGAAGAAAATACAAATCATTATATAAGCTAAAGTGTATTCAAAAAGAAAATATGAAGATATGAATTTATAAAATGAATATATCTGTAAATATATGAAAATAAACCACTTAAAATAATTCGAAAAAGCACTAACAGAAGCGTATTCAATTATAGAGACATAGACTTGCCATCCGTGACAGAAATGAATACTTTTCGACTTATATTTGGAGATAGCGATACTTCGGGAGGATTTGGACCCGACTTTATAAGTTCAGTGTCATACATCAAGTTCAGCATAGGATGGGCAATATAGATCCATACCCATCCAGTCTACAGATAGAAGCGATCCTACATCAACAACTATTAATTCTATTCATTAAAATGAACAAAATCTCGTCATGTTTAGGAATGGTAAACAGAGTGACAATGTGTGAAAAAGTTGGAGATGTCTGAGGTCAAAACTTTCTACTTTGTCAGCAAACACAACCAAACAACAAGACAGATCCGCTGTCAAGAAGTCCTAATCGTGTAGCCAAAAACATCCAATATATGCTATATCGAGGAATCTTGACAAACACAGCATCACACAACAAATGGACACTAATATACATGGTTGTTCGAAAGATTCGTAAACACTTGCAAAAAAATGGAATATCAAAATTATTCCCCTTAATATTATTCGCCGTTATGTATAATGTCTTTGTATTATGTATTATTATGTATTTGCCGTAATAATTTTTTCGCCAAGTAATAAGGAAAACACGAACTTTTGGGACAATCTTATATTTATCCATTCCTTACTAATACACAATATTCATTCATTCCATACCAATAAACAGTAGGCAAAATTCAATATATACCAACCCTTTACCAATGGTATCCATTATATACCAATAAACACGAGTTAAGCCCTATACGATATTTATTCATTCCATACCAATAACCAGTAGACAAGCCTTCAATATCGATTCAATATATACCAACTAAACCCTTTACCAATGGTATCCATTATATACCAATAAACACGAGTTTAGCCCTACACGATATTTATTCATTCCATACCAATAACCAGTAGACAAGCCTTCAATATTGATTCAATATATACCAACTAAACCCTTTACCAATGGTATCCATTATATACCAATAAACACGAGTTTAACCCTACACGATATTTATTCATTCCATACCAATAAGCAGTAGACAAGCCTTCAATAGCATTTATTATATATCAGCTAAACCCTATACCGAATTTATCCATTCTATACCAATACACGCTAACTTGACTCTACACAGAGTCTGTGATTATTACATACCAATTAACAGTATAAACATTTTCAATATCTATCCAAGATATACCAGTTAAACCCTTCACCAATTGTATCCATTACACACGCCAATACACATTATTCAAACCTTACATAATATCAAATCATTCTATGTAAATAAACAGTAGACACAAGCCTTCAATAGCGATTTAATATATACCAACTACACCTTATACCAATTGTTTCCATTCTACATACGAATACACACTATAATTAAGCCCTACACAATATCAATTAACTACATACCAATAAACAGTAGACAAGCGTACAATAGCGATCCAATATATACCAACTACACTCTATACCAATTGTATCCATTCCACATACGAATACACACTATAGTTAAACCCTACATAATATAAATTCATTACCTACCAATAAACAGTAGACAAGCGTACAATAGCGATCCAATATATACCAACTACACCTTATACCAGTTGTATCCATTCCACATACCAATACACACTAGAGTAAGAGAGAGGGAGAGAGTTAAACCCTACACAATATCAATTCACTACATACTAATAAACAGTAGACAAGCGTACAAAAGCTATTTGATATATACCAGATAGACACTATACCAATTGTATCCATTCCATACCAATTAACATCGGACATACCTACATTAGGTATTTACCAACCTGCAAATTCCATACCATGAATATCCTCCACAAAAAATACATTTTTGTTTCAATACAAAGGTTTTCTAATAAAACAAACTATCACAATGTCTATACTGTAATAAAGTACGCACCAGATGAATTATGTAACAATAAGAGCACTCGTTTATACGGAATGCTATAAAAGCAAGAAAGAGCGAGGAGATGTTTGCTATAGTCTCAATCAGATAGCGCAAATTATATCCATTCTGTCATAATAAACACTTGACAGATATTTCGCTGTACTTGTATAGGTTCACGATAAACAGATTCTTCAATATAAAGTACAATATGATAAATATCTTGATGAACCAGAACTCCAGACACGTCAATTAGACCAACATCTTCCCTCCGTGATGTTCATAAGACAGAGATAAGAGCAAACTAATCATTTTAAACAGATTCTGTAGCAAAACAAGACGGAACATTGAGGAACCAGTACCTACCTCCACGCCATTGGAAAGTTCCCGCCACCAGGGCGAGGTTGGTTGGTCACAAACCCGTTCCTTCCCAAGGTTGTGACGTCATTGGTGACATTTCCTCCAGTACTTCAATGGGACAAACACACACAATGTCCACTTGTCCTCAGACATCTCTGTTGTTTGGACTGCGTGGATGGAATTTCAAAACTTTCATTCACTCATTTATGTAGGCTTTAATGATGAGATGGTCGTATAAACGGTCATCGAGTATAACCGAAGACTATATAGAAATTAACCCTATTTAGCGCGAATGTTTATTTTCATAAGTAAATTTCAATTAACCTTACTGCGATAAAAAAGAAAGATACTTTTTGACTCATCGATTATAACTTGGGGAAAAGAAACATTATTTTAGAATGGCCAAAACATACCCTTAAACAAAATCGCTAATCTTCTTTGGTAACTTTTATCTTTAAGGAAAATAAAGAACTGGTATATGTTATACCTGGGTGAACAGAAAGTACTAAATGAGGTGTCCCCTTATATATTTGACTACTAATGCCTTATAGAAGAAAGAAGAAAACTTTCTTGTAAAATCCAGCAACTGTTCGAACATCTGAAGATATCGATGAGAAAACAGTCTCCTATGTAAGACTGTTGCAGATATTACTCAATATTTACAGAGCAATGCCAAAGAGAATAAAACAGGACCAAGCATAATTTTATTATTACTCCTTTCATTATCTATATATTTATTTTTATTTTGCTTTCTATAAATGCGATAAGCGATAAAAAAAAAACTCTGCATAATCCTAGTTTTTCCAAGGCCCTCCTTCAGGCAGGATCCTGTCAAACCATGCGGTTACATCAATGTTATCCCACCAACTTTCAATTTCTCAAATTTCCTTTATTTCTTCTTAACCAGCCTTTATAATGGGCCAATTAGAGAAATGGTATTAAATCAATTAGAGAGACATTTCGGAAAATCAAATAGCGTCAAACTAACACAATTTTGAGCTTCTGAAAAAAAACTAATTATTTCACACAATTAGGGAATATTTTAATAACTAAAGTAAAACATGTCAGAGAAAACGACCCTTATGTTAAGAGAGACACTTAGAGTTAGTTTAAAACATAAGTTTTAATATACAATTTATAATAAAATCAACAGAGATAGAGCTTGCCTGGCCGGCATTCATATTTCTTCAAATAAAAGACACTTCGGCCAGTAAATCTTTTTATTGTCTCGACGTTTCGACAAAAATCCTTTGTCCTCGTCAGGAGCGAACAAAAATTAAAACATTAGGCAGAGCCTTAGACCAGGACAAAGGATTTTTGTCGAAACGTCGAGACAATAAAATGATTTACTGGCCGAAGTGTCTTTTATTTGAAGAAGAAGAAGAAGAATAAAAATCAACAGAGCCTATTACTTTTTATTAAGTTTTAAGTGATGATAAAATTATAATGATCCATAGTTCATAAAGGACAAACATTATAGGCTGGTCGCTTGGGATGGCTGAAAGAGAATATCAGCGCTGACGATTTTTTTAATAAGACGAAAGATCTTCGTAAAAGCTTATATGTACGAATGTATCATATGTGAATACCAATGTTTTTAAAATATTTTTCTCTTCTTCGGATTTATCCAGTTCAATCTGTATATGAACCTTAATTGTCTTAATTAGGTTTTCCTGTATATGAATTTCATTATTACTATTAAATGTGATTAGCTTGTACCTTTTTATTCATTTGCAGACTTCGTGGTAAATTGATGTAAAATGAATTTTGATTCTTCGGATTTACACAGACCAATCTGTATATGAGCCTTAATTATCTTAAATAAGTTTTCCTGTATATAAATTTCATAATTACTATTAAATGTGTTAGCTTTTACTTTTTTATTCATTTTATTTGCAGACACTCCGTGGTATATCTAGGTATAGGAATATATATCTTAATAATGAGTTTTGTGTGTATAAATAGAGTATAATGTTTTCTTTGACATACACTACACATATATATATAGACTTAAAGAAACCTAGGGCACCTTTCCCGTCAAATTAAACGTCAAAACTAGACGTCGCCGCAAACTAGTGGCCTCGAGTCGGTGACAAAGCTGGTATTGTGGCTTTGTCACCGACTCGAGGCCACTAGTTTGCGGCGATGGTTGATAGATAGTGTCTAGTTTGGACGTTTAACTTGACGAGAGAGGAGCCCTATGCTTCTTTAGATCAGCTTCCTCCCGGCAAAATTTCCATTTTACAATTATAGAAGTATTTTAATGTAATTCTACTGTCCTAAAAGATTATGCTCATAGTTTATTAAATACTATTTCCAATATTACACCCTTCAGTGTTGCATATAAAAGCAGAATGACCCAATACATTATTAGATCTCTAAAGAAGCTGTCTGAGAGATTAAATTGGAGAAACCGCTGGAAGGGTTCACCACTGATGAGTCAAGCCCTCCCAATATTTTTTTCATCGCAGTAAGGACAGTAGAAGTTTGATTTATTTGGGAAAGAAACATTCGCGTTTTGGTGTTTTCATTTGAATTATAGATGTATTGCCTAATACGTCACCATATATCCACAGAGCCAGATCGTGGAAGCTGCCAGATGACCGACCTTCAAATCAACAAGGTCATTTGATGATGATCATTAAAAATACCGAAAAGAATCGATAAATATTTCTTCTCATTAAAATTAAAAATATAAAATCTGTTGATCACTTCTTTCTCTGGGACTGAGGATTCAAATCAGATTGCTGAATTTGTCCCAACACCAACTAGTGGCAAATTACCGGAAAAACAAGTAGAATTTTATTGTGTGTTGATAGTTATTGACTTTCAAAAATTTATAAATATATTTTTGAGAACAGCAAGTTAAGCTCTCTCTCTCTCTCTCTCTCGAGCGGTGCGGACGCACGTGCTCGCGCGCTCTCCCGCTTACCCCGCCGGCGTGGCTTGTTCTTTGGCGTTCTCTTCTTAAGCCTAAAAAGAATGTTTTTAATTATTTTTCGAAATAAATAAATATGATGGAACTTTCCAACCCATGTGCGGTATTGGCGGAGAGCCAGGACAAAGACCTACACGATGGTATGATTCCCATCGAGGTGACTGATATGCAAGTCGATTTAACGACGATAAAAGATTCGATGAAGAATCGTTCGAATTCAGATGTGAGCGACACAAATTCGCTCGTGAAAAACGGCGGAAATGTAAATCCGGCCGCGGAAAAAAGGGAAAAATGGGCGGAGCAAGTTGAGGCCGCGGAAAAGGATAATGACACCGAACCTTTCCAATCTTTACACGGAAAAAAAAAGGAAACGGTTTAACCCTAAAAGTCAGCTGGCCCAGATTGTGAGGCCGAACGCAAGCTCTCCAAAACCATCTGAACAGCTTCGTAGGACAACGAAGGAGTCCGTGACCTTCGTCGGGAATACGAGGCAACAGCAGGCGCTGAACAAAGCCAGATCATCAGCAGCAACGTTCGACCAATGCTGCTACGTCGAATGGTGCGCGGACTTCCATCCCGTGCACTATATGAAGGCCTTGGAGGAGTTGCTGGGGAAGGGATCCGTCTACCAGCTGATGAAGATGTCCGGCCATGTTATGGTCGGACTGGACAGCATTGAAAAGGCGGAGTGCCTGGTGGAGAATGGACTCACCATCAACAACACCTTCCTCAGGGCATTCTCATACAGAAGGAAGGCGGAGAAGATCATCCTCGGAAACCTGCCGATAGCAGTGAGGGAGAAGGACATCATCGAGGCCCTGCGACCTTACTGCCGGGTTGTCTCCCTGGCCTATGAAGTGGTGTCCTGTAAGGGCTACACTTGGACCACCGGCAACAGGGAGGCCTTCGTCCTTCTGAATGAAGGACGAAAACTTCACCAGCTCCCTGCCAAGCTGGTGATCATCTCCAAAGGGGAGTCTACACCGGCCTACATCACCTACGGTGTTAGGTGTAGTAGATGTCACCGCCAGGGACATCGGCGAGCCACCTGCCCCCAGGGCACCCGAAGTGGACCGGTGTTGACACCTCCACCCTCCCAGTCCCCCCCCCCCCCCCCCCTTCAACAAATCCGCCCTCTCTACACCACCTGCGGAACTGTCTGCACCCTTCAAGCAGACCCCCTCAACATCCTCCAGCCCTGCCGCGCCTGCGTCCGTGGCAAACTTCCCTGTCCGTCCCTACGATATTCCAGCCCCCGAGCTTCCTGCTCCGGCGCCGAGCACCAGCCAGTTGCCGTCACGACCAGAGCCCTTCCTAACCAATACTGAGTTATCAGCGGCTCCTGAAAAGGAGAACCAAACCATTACTGTACCTTCCATCCAGTATACTACTCCCGTGGCCTAAATCCTATCTCCCTCTCTGGCCCTTCAGGAGAGGGATCAGGTAGAGAATATGGTCATAGAGCTAAACGCTGACTCTATTCTGGCCCCTCTCTATGAAGAGGTTGATGATGATGAAATAGTGGCCGCGGTTCTATACCGCTCTGACAGAGAAACACTCCCCGATGAATTCTCCTATGGAAATAGGAAAATTCTGTACGATATCCTCGGCGATGCAATTGAGCACGTTGAGGACGAAAACCCTTTCATAATCACAGGCCTTTCCGAACTCAGGGCGGCCTTGAACATTTGACATTATCCAGACGTCCCTTCAGAGAAGGCTCATGTCTGATGTAAATATACATTTTTTTTTCTTTCTGTGACTTTAAAATTGCCACTATATAATATTATATGAACGATTAATAAATCAGTTTAAATCTCAATCTCTCTCTCTGAATGACAATTTTTCTGAATAGTAAATGGGTATACATTGTCTATACAGCTTTTGTCCAACTGTCACTTTTGTTACATTATGGTTGAATGAAAGAATGGCCTGTTTTTTTTTTAAATATTTATCTCCAATAGAATATGTCGATTCTGATATCTGTGTATCTTCTCGCAATTCTATTGATGATATTATTGGCCTACAAGAGAGCTCTGTTTCTGCGACATTCTATTAATGATATCATTGCGATACAAGAGATTGATGATAAGGTAGCAAAGTATTTTATTAACAGATTATTTTTTTATTTTAATGTTCCTATATTTTATTACTCTGCGTGAACTTCCCTCATTGTTTTTCTTTTATTTTATCAATTCTAAATGGTGTTTGTGCCTTGAATAAATTACTGTGTCATCCTGAAGTTTGTCTTTCCTAATTTTCTATGTAAAATTATGGTGGAGATGCTGGGTAAGTTAGGGAAGACAAACTGAAGATCGCCGAGAAGACCTAGAAGCCATGGGTGCTGTGATCTACATTTTCAGAGACTGGCTCCAGGATTCCACCGCCGTGTCAAAGCCAAGACTTCCCTCCAAGATGACGATGTCTGGGGGTCACAGTTCCAATAGGCAAGGAGCTATGTAGCAAAATATTTATTATTTTATTTTGATGTTTTATTATTAATTTTGATGTTTATATATTTCATTACTCTGCGTAAATACCCATTTCTTGGTTTCTCAAGAAGCCACTGGGGCCAAAAATCTTTTTGGTCGCAGTGGTACAGCCTACTCCACGCTGACGTGCGCCAACAGCGCGAAACGCGTTCGTGGATGGCTTTTCTTGATTTATCAAGAAATTGGGTTGGCAAAATATCACGGAACAGGTTAAATCTTGGCAGCATATGTAATGCCGCAAACATTGGAAATGGGAGAAAACTTTCTTCTAACGGATGATAATGCCCGTCCACATAGGGCTGGTGTGGTCGACACTTTTCTCCAAAGCCATACAATTGCTCGGATGAATTGACCTGCTCAATTTCCAAACCTAAATCCTATTGAGCGTGTATGGGACAATCTACGACAGTGGATCTCATCCCTCCCCCCCCTCCAACCCCCTCATAGAAACACTCATGAGCTAGAAACAGCCTCAACACAAGAGTGGGCGTTAATTCCACAGGAGCTGCTAAACCTCTAATTCTTAGTATGGGTCACCGATGTAGAGCCTGTCTATCAGTTAAAGGCGATCACACCCCATATTAACAGCAATATCCCAGATATTTATGCACTCATTACAAGAAGATCATTGCTTAATCGGCTAATTTACATAAAATACGTGCTTGATTTCTTTGATTTCGAGTATTTTAATCAATGATGGAATAATAAACTTGTGTATAAAATTTCATTGAGAAATGTTAAAAAAATATGATATAAATGAAAAACAATACGTTGTTCTTTTAATTTTGCGGACCAGTATATAATGGATTTGTTTTATATTTAGAAAACACACACACAATCGAAGAATATTCATATTTTCTCATAGAGAAAGAAAAAGTGATAAGCTTGAAATTATCAATTTGTAATAAAGTATAATAACAATCATTTTTATATGTATCGAAAAAATAACTTCTCTATTTAAGATACAATGAGCTATTTATACTGTGGAAACATTGTTATACATGTATTTATATATGTATACATGTATTTTTATCTATTACAGGTGTGTTTGAATGAGTATCATTCAAGCTGTGGAAATGGATAGAGAATGGTGAAAAATAGCATCTGGATTTTACAGTATTTCAACTCGTAGTTTCTATATTCGTACAAAAAGTGATTGTTCTCAACACATCTGCCATAACAAGTGTGCCTGAGATTTGCTACTTAAGATGGCTCACTCTAGGATGCTGCCTGTCAGTAAACTGAAGAAGAAAGGTATGACATTTTCATTGTAAAACAACGTTTGACAAGTTTTAACGCAAATGTTTCTATTGAACGAGAAATCGTAATTTATTTTAATGAGAAATAACGAATATTTCTATCCTTAGGGATGAAGTATGAAAGGATGAATTGTGAAAAGTAAGGATGAACGGAAAAATAAAAGTGTCCAGTGTGCATCATTACTTTTCACAATTCATCCTTTCATACTTCATCTCTAAGGGTAGAAATATTCGTTAATAGTCGTTATTTCTCCTTAAAATAAATTACGATTTTTCTTTCAAAAGAAAAATTTGCGATAAAACTTGTCAAACGCCGTTTTACTATCATAAGCCGCATTATATTGTATTAGGAAATGACCTTTTCATGCTGAATATTATTATACATTTTCACCATTAATTTGGTTAGGGTGTTGGTTATAATGTTTATTAAAACGCATTTTACTTAAACAAACAGTTAAATTGTAACATTATAGGTTTTTACCAGCTATACGACTAAAAACCAAATAATTGTACTAGGATAAGATGGATTAATTAAGAAAAAAACATCTTCTTATCATCAACTGAAGCCATCTGAAACTCAGTTGCACGATATTGCACGATAAGGAGATGCAGAATGCTACCTAACCGATGATTTCCCTTTACCAGTCAAACGATGTATAGCTCAATCGAGAATACTATTTACAGTCTTAAAAATAAAACACGTTCTGACGTTTGAGGCCAAAAACTTAATATGTACACTGTGTGTTAAGGATATTACTGAAGAACTCCCCCATTACCTGCTTAATTGTACAACCCTTGATGCAATGAGGAAGGCCCTATATCAACAAATTAAATGTACCAACACTTCACCCTACGTATTGCTTTCAAAAATATCAGCAAAAAATCTAAAGCAATAGCTTACTATACATTTTTTAGATCCTCATTATGTATGGACCAGTCAACAAGTGAATGACTTTGAGACGAAGAGTAAAGCCAGTTCAATTTCTATGTAAATAACACAAGATGATTATTACCTTACCCAATTGGGAGAATCTGTATGGGGCAAGTCCCTAATAAAGGCTTTTGTGTGTGTGTGATAAGGAGATGCCTTTTTCTTAAATTTATTTTTGTTTTCATATATTTACAAAATTATTATAAGGAACTAAATAGTCAGTGGACGAGTGGGTAACAGGCTCGATTTCCGACAGCCATGAACCGGGATCGAATCCCGCGTTAACATTTTTTCTAATATGTGAATAACCTTTACATATTATTCATTGTTTCATTTATCATTAACTAGGTTGCAATTTTTGAACGGTACCTAATAAAGTGTTCTTGGTACAAGAACAAATAAGAATCTATAAATAGGCAATTTATTTGCATGTCAAATCTTTTCAAGTATTTTGACGTAAAAAGTGTATAAATATGAAGAGTATACCACTTCACACAAAAACACAATGAGGGCTAACAGGCTAAAGAGCGCATATGATTGATTTTTCATTTTAACTGAATTATGGTTAATTTACAACCTTTATTCTGAAATATGGCAGAAAACTGTAAGTGACATCAGTAGATATACTCTCTTACTTCTCTTTTGGATTAAAGTTTATAATACAATATAATGCGACTTATGATTTTAGAACGACATTTGAAAATTATCCCGCATATGTTTCTTTTAAACGAAAAATCGAAATTTATTCAAATGAGAAATAACGATTAGTTCTAACCTTAGAGATGAAGTGTGAAAGGATGAATTGTGAAGATTAATGATAAACGGAAAAATAAAAGTGTCCAGGAGTGGGAATCAAACCCACAGTGTTCCGCCTACCGGGCAGATGCCATGTCCACAGGGCTATTAATTAATTAATTAAAGTTTATACTAAAGTAATAAATTAGCCTTGTCTATATATATATACTAGCGGATGTGCCCGGCTTCGCCCGGGTTTTACCCGAGTAAATGTTTGTCTAACGAACATTTGTTAAAACAATTCTCTTTAAACTTATAAAACGTACTCGGCTTCGCCCGGGGTTTTACCCGAGTAAAGGTTTGTCTAGCGAACATTTGTTAAAACAATTCTCTAAAAACTTATTAAAAAATAAAAAAGATATATTTTGATAATTTGAAACTCGTAAATTTGAATCTCTCGATAAAGTGAACATTTTTTCCCGGTCCCTGTGTGCCTTGTCATCCTGAATTTTGTCTTTCCTAATTTTCTACATTAGAAAATCATAGTTTTATCTAGTGAACATTTTTTCCCGGTCCCTTGAGAAATACTCGATAAGTTGAATAAAATCAATATTAATTGGTTCCCTCGGTAATTGGAAGTTAAAGGAATAGTATCTTCGCCTTGGCTTTTTATATTATATTTACTCTTTATTGTTGGCTTTTTATCTTACATTCATTCTTCATTGTTGGCTTTTTATATTACATTTACTCTTCATTGTTGGCTTTTTATCTTACATTCACTCTTAATTGTTGGCTTTTTATCTTACATTCATTCTTCATTGTTGGCTTTTTATATTACATTCACTCTTCATTTTTGGCTTTTTATCTTACATTCACTCTGTTGGCTTTTTATATTACATTTACTCTTCATTGTTGGCTTTTTATCTTACATTCACTCTTCATTGTTGGCTTTTTATATTATATTTACTCTTCATTGTTGGCTTTTTATCTTACATTCATTCTTCATTGTTGGTTTTTTATATTATATTTACTCTTCATTGTTGGCTTTTTATCTTACATTCATTCTTCATTGTTGGCTTTTTATATTACATTTACTATTCATTTTTGGCTTTTTATCTTACATTCACTCTTCATTGTTGGCTTTTTATCTTACATTCATTCTTCATTGTTGGCTTTTTATATTACATTCACTCTTCATTGTTGGCTTTTTATCTTACATTCATTCTTCATTGTTGGCTTTTTATATTACATTCACTCTTCATTGTTGGCTTTTTATATCATATAGAAAATCATAGTTTTATCTAGTTAACATTTTTTTCCCGTGTCACATTGCCGTGTCATCCTGAGATAATCTTACTTTTGATAAATAATATTTAAGATAACAAACTTAGTGATAAGAAAACTTGTTATCATCGTCACAATGGGGGCGCTGCTTGCGAGTTAAATCTACAAATCTGCAAGTAACTCTAAGGATATTCAAGATATTCATGAAATTATTTTTCAAAAACCTTCCCGGTGATATACCTAATAATATCCCAAAATTTCACGGCGATTGTATGTATGGTTTTTGAATCTATAGAGTACAAACAAACAAACAGACAGACAGACAGACAGACATTCAATTTTATATATATAGATTTACTCTTCATTGTTGGCTTTTTATCTTACATTTATTCTTCATTGTTGGCTTTTATATTACATTTACTTTTTATTGTTGGCTTTTTATCTTACATTCATTCTTCATTGTTGGCTTTTTATATCATATTTACTCTTCATTGTTGGCTTTTTATCTTACATTCATTCTTCATTGTTGGCTTTTTATATTATACTAATGATGATGCGCGCGCATCCGTGACATGAGGAATTGAGGAATTGATTGACGGTGGAAAGACGGTCGTGACTATATATGTTGATATGTGTGTGTGTGAAAAAACAATAGAAAAATAACATATAAAAAGATCAGGTGTTGATATTAAAAACAAAGTAGGCATATCCTGACCAGGAGCATATGTTCTTTCAGAAGGCAGAGCGCCATCTGGTGGAACAGAAATCAACTAAACATTGATTTAGCCTGTTCCCTGATATTTGGTCAACCCAATTTCTTGATGAATCAGGAAAAACCACCCACGAACGCGTTTCGCGTTGTTGGCGCTCGTCAGCGACAAATGCGTTCGTGGATGGCTTTTTTTGGGTTGGCCAAATATCAGGGAAATTTGAGAATTGCTAATTCTAAATCTAAGGATTTATAAGATAGCTCCCACCCCTCCCCCCCCTAAATAAAAGCATCCACTAATCCACTATTGGTGATAATGAACGCTGTTTAAATTGTGTGAATATTGCAAAAAGTTATTTTACATATGATAGAAAATATGGTGTTTATTTTAGTGTAAATATTTATGTTTTATCTCCGCTTCTAATGTGAGAAGGAGATTGTGTGTGTGCTCTACATTTTTCTAATTTATATTTAAATAAGTTTTCACACACACACTTGCTCTTTCTCTCTATCATGCGGAGTACGAGGCGAGACCATCTTCCTGCGGGGATCGGCGACCCCCATCACCCGCCTACCCAGCCAGAGGGCGCGCCGGGCATTGGACTCGGCACGGCTCCAGGCCCATTCTACTGCAGAGCTGGCTGCCCGGTGGACCCTCACCGTGGATGTGCCCCACTCCATCCCCTGGGCCGACCTGCGTCGAAACTGCTTCTCGGGGCACGACGCAGATGTCGCCCTACGGCTAGCCCTCCACGCCCTACCCCATCCTGACCATCCTGCCTCAAGACGTGCCAACTGTGCCGCCTGTGGTTTCCAGCGACGGGTCGCTGACCCACAGATATTGGAGTTGCCGAGCCGTGCGCCCCCTGCTCCGGGAGGTGTTCGCTTCCTGCGACTTGCCCCTTGATCTGCAGGCCTGTCTCTTCGGCGTCGGCCTCCATCCCGAGGCAGTGAAAATAACAAGTGTGGCGAAGACTACCATCTACAAGTACCATCTTGGTCTTGAGTTGGGTAACGCCAGCCATCACCTCGACCTGCCCACTCTGTGGGAAAGAACCTTCGCAGTCCATCGGTGGCGGAGTCTTTTTCGCGGTGGGCGCCACCAATGAAGCCCTTGTATATATATTTATATATATATGTAATATTGTTACAATGTGCCTACGTATGGATGAACTGGCAGTCGTGTACGTGAGGCGAGTGTTGATGGTCTTCCCGCACGCGGACAACAAGAAGCAGAGGCAGGGCTAGCTGTTAGCACAGAGAGTGATCGGGGATAGCCCACGGGACAGAGGTAGAGGCCATGACACCAACTAGTATGTTTATTCCCGAGACATGGAGGGAGAGACTGTGAGAAAGACAGGCTGAAGCGAACTGCTGAGAAACATCCCCTAGAACATCTGCCGACCCCCTGCCAAAACTTGTCCTGTTTTGGGGGGTCTCTATAAGAATGTCCCTCAGGACCCCACATGGGCTGGGCGTTGCCTTTTTCCACCCCTCTGTCCCTGCTGCCACCAGCTGACCGCTCTCTCTTTGGATCTTTATTTTGACGTCATCAATTTTAGTTTATATACAAAAAGGGTGTACAGGTTATATTAATAAAGATATAGCATATATACAAAATATGGGGTGGTAGCAAATAGAAAGTGTCATTATTATACAGCTTAAAATATACGATATATATATGTATATTTATCATCTATTTTATCTATTTATATCTATTTATTCATATATCTATCATTATTAATCTTATTTATTCATTTTATGTATTTAACCTTATATAATCTTATATGGACGTTATAATAAATCAGTTTCAATCTCAATCTCTCTCTCTCTCTATTTAAAAAATTATATAAAAATAAAATATCATTTTTAGAATTTGTAAAAAAGGTTGTATTAGTGAGAGATTTAAACGGGTCAATGGGTGTTTAAAAGAACTGTTGCAAAACCTATTTGTTCAGAAGAAATTTTTATTCTCTAGAAGCCCATTAAAACTTTTATAAAATACTAGCGGACGTACCCGGCTTCGCCCGGGTTTTACCCGAGTAAAAGTTTGTCTAACGAATCTCTCGATAAAGTGAACATTTTTTTCCCGGTCCCTTGAAAAATACTCGATAAGTTGAATAAAATCAATATTAATTGGTTCCCTCGGTAATTGGAAGTTAAAGGAATAGTATCTTGCCTTGGAATTGTATCATTATTCTTGTATGGATGTACCCGGCTTCGCCCGGGTTTTACCCGAGTAAAAGTTTGCCTAACGAATCTCTCGATAAAGTGAACATTTTTTTCCCGGTCCCTTGAAAAATACTCGATAAGTTGAATAAAACCAATATTAATTGGTTCCCTCGGTAATTGGAAGTTAAAGGAATAGTATCTTGCCTTGGAATTGTATCATTATTCTTGTATGGATGTACCCGGCTTCGCCCGGGTTTTACCCGAGTAAAAGTTTGTCTAACGAATCTCTCGATAAAGTGAACATTTTTTTCCCGGTCCCTTGAGAAATACTCGATAAGTTGAATAAAATCAATATTAATTGGTTCCCTCGGTAATTGGAAGTTAAAGGAATAGTATTAGTAAATTAAATTTTATTGCCCTCTATCGTTAAAATTTTACACAAATAAATTTACTGGCAATGCGTTTCTTTTTAAATCTCTACAGATCTTACTGCAATGATATGATTCAATGAATGAGAGGGCCCTCATTCATTAAATCATATCATTGCAGTAAGGTCTGTAGAGATTTAAAAAGAAACGCATTGCCAGTAAATTTATTTGTGTAAAATTTTAAAGGAATAGTATCTTCGCCTTGGAATTGTATCATTATTCTTGTCGCAAATAAATTGCCGTGTCATCCTGAGATAATCTTACTTTTGATAAATAATATTTAAGATAACAAACTTAGTGATAAGAAAACTTGTTATCATCGTCACAATGGGGGGGGGCTGCTTGCGAGTTAAATCTACAAATCTGCAAATAACTCTAAGGATATTCTAGATATTCATGAAATTATTTTTCAAAAACCTTCCCGGTGATATACCTAATAATATCCCAAAATTTCACGGCGATTGGATGTATGGTTTTTAATCTATAGAGTACAGACAGACAGACATTCAATCTACTTATATATTTGCCTTATTCTGTCTGTTTGTCTGTTTGAAGCTCACGGATGGGATTTTTCATAACCATCGGTGGTTCAGTGGTAGAATGCTCGCCTGCCACGCGGGCGGCCCGGGTTCGATTCCCGGCCGATGCATTTTTTTTTTTTTTTTACAATTTTTAAAACTCATTTATATATTATACAAGAATGACATCCACGGCGCCAATTTATAATTGTAACGAATAGTATTTGAATAAAAGCATTTAATCGGGTAAAACCCGGGCGTTGCCGCGGGTCATTCATATCACATATAATAAAGCGTTTGTTCGTTGAAGCCGAATAGGATTGGTCCATTCTGTGTCACGTGTTCAAGTTACGTAGTCTGGATGTTTGTTTGTTCCCTAACTCCTCTCTTAATATTTTTATTTTATACGACAATATTTCGTATACATATTACATTTAGTCCCGGAATTATTCAGGTAACTTCAAAATTATATTTAAACTTTTAAAAATAACGCAGTTAGCAAAAATACGCATTTAGCTCGACGTTAGCGACACGCTCGGCCATTGATTGAAATAAAACGAAATAATTTGATATATAAATATTCGTAATTTACACTAGCCACATCAGCCACATATTTGATAATATTCATAATTTACACTTTAAATACTTTTCATACTTGCCTTCTCTTTTCTAATTTTTATAGTCTAAATATTTAAATGCGTACTTTTAACGACGACATTTTTTCATTTTAGTAAATCTTAGTAATCTTTAGTAAATTTTACACTTTAATAACATTTTTCATTTTTAATTTTTCATTTTAGCACCGTTTTTATTTTGTTAAGGTCATTTTTCATAAAATGTCTGTTTGTCTGTATGTATGTTTGTTCCCTAACTACTCTCTTAATATTCTATTTTATACGCCAATATTTAATTACGCCAGAAATTGACTATTTTAATATTACTTATATTAAATATGCCTATGCGTATTTTTTTATTTTATTAAATATTTATATTCTTTATTCGATTCGCTCGGCCATTGATTGAAATAAAACGAAATAATTTGATATATAAATATTCGTAATTTACACTAGGCACATCAGCCACATATTTGATAATATTCATAATTTACACTTTAAATTCTTTTCATACTTGCCTTCTCCTTTCTAATTTTTATAGTCTAAATATTTAAATGCGTACTTTTAACGACGACATTTTTCATTTTAGTAAATCTTAGTAATCTTTAGTAAATTTTACACTTTAATAAAATTTTTAGTTTTTAATTTTTCATTTTAGCACCGTTTTTTTTTTAAGGTCATTTTTCATAAAATGTCTGTTTGTCTGTATGTATGTTTGTTCCCTAACTACTCTCTTAATATTCTATTTTATACGCCAATATTTAATTACGCCAGAAATTGGCTATTTTAATATTGCTTATATGCGTATTTTTTATTTTATTAAATATTTATATTCTTTATTCGATATTTAGTTAATATTCATTTCGATATTTAGTGAATATTCAAAATAGACGCTCAAAATAAAATAGAATAAAATTTCAATATATATCGAAAATTGATCTATGTCACATTGTTATATTATATAGTGTTATATAGTATTATATTATAGTGTAACGTTTTTTTTTTTTTTTCTGCATTTTTACACTATACTATAAAATGTTGATATTATGCCGTGAGAGTACACACTAAATAAAATAGTAAGAATAATGTTATTTCCAATTAAGGTTTTTCAATAACGAAAACATATTGATGTTAGAGTTTCAAAGAAAATCTAAAAATGAAAATGTTGTTAAAGTAAAAAATTAAATTGTGCTGTCTGATATTATTGTTTTTTATTGTTGTCTCTTATAAATGTCTTAAAGTTGCAAAACCTATATATAAAGAAAAAAGAATGACCGTTTCTCTTTATTATATTAATTAATATAGCTCAATTGTTTTTGACTTATAACTTTATATTCGATATTTATCATCATATTTGGTTTGTTTGGTAACAAAAAAACTGCGAATATATTTTTTTTATCTCTGGCTCACTGTTCTTTTTAAATTATAATAACAATTTTGATGTCGATTTGAAAAATTATAAAATATATAAAATATCATTTTAACTAATAGAAAAGTTAACATATTTACCTTTTACCTCGAACGCTTCCGATTACATATTATTAAGTATCAAAAAGGAATGTGAGAAATAGAATTAGGAATCCACCTGCTCTAGCCGTCCTTGGACGGGCTTTTCTACTAGTATAATAATAATTGTATAAACGAATGCAAGACAAAATCACCGCGAATGTTTCTTTTTTTTAAGGCAATTTCTTTTTAAGGCAATTATCGTTATTTATCGTTAATTTTTGTTTCGATTTTATTGAAAAAAAAACGATATGGTGCCTTTAAAAAATGATCTTTATTACTATGCAGTTTTCTATTTAGTCAATATACCTAAGTTCATGTTGCAAATGTAATTATCTCTATCGATTTAGTAGGTGAAATGCAAAAAGAAAATCGACATGATGAAATCTTTATGAAAATTCACATTTTTATTTTTATATTTTCAAGACACACACAGTTTGGGGCGGGACGTTTCACAAGAGAGACATCCACGGCGCCAATTTATAATTGTAACGAATAGTATTTTAATTAAAACATTTTAAAAACACACAGTTTGGAACGGGACCTTTCACAAGAGTGACATCCATGGCGCCAATTTATAATTGTAACGAATAGTATTTGAATTAAAACGTTTTTAAAATATATACGCACTCGGGTAAAACCCGGGCGTTGCCCGGGCCATTCGTCTAGTTTTATATATAAGATAATGTGAAAAAATAGCACAAATATAAGATTGTACTGGGAAAAGGTGCATAAATTAAGAAAAAGGCATCTCCTTATCGTGCAACTGAAAGTTGCTGATGGCTGGCGCCATCTATCGGAATAAATATCAACTATTCTCGTTGATTTTTAATTATTCCAGAATTGGCCAAATACCCATTTTTGATTAATCAAGAAAAGCTAACCACGGACGCGTTTCGGGCTGTTGGCCCTCATCAGCGTGGTGCAAGCTGTACCTCAACGACCAAAAAATTGGTCATTAAGGCATCCTGAAAAATCATGAAACGGGTAGTTAAGGCCAGAATTGCGTGAGGACGCTACACAATGTGAAAATATAGCACAAATATAAGATTGTACTGGGAAAAGGTGCATAAATTAAGAAAAAGGCATCTCCTTATCGTGCAACTGAAAGTTGCTGATAATATAAATGAGTTTTAAAAATTGTAAAAAAAAAAAATGCATCGGCTGGGAATCGAACCCGGGCCGCCCGCGTGGCAGGCGAGCATTCTACCACTGAACCACCGATGCTTAAAAAAATGGCCATATTTAGGTATTCATTCCATTCCGGATTAGTCCGCGTAAAAAAAAGTTCTTCAAATGAAAAAAAGAAATAGCCAAAAATACAAATCAAAATGCAGCCGAAAATTTTCCTCAGGTTTATAAAAAGCGACATGCAAAATTTGGTACCAATTGGTTCAGTAGTTTTTGAGTTTATCGCGAAACAGACAGACAGACAGAAATTGACTTTTATATATATACTAGCGGACGTACCCGGCTTCGCCCGGGTTTTACCCGAGTAAAAGTTTGTCTAACGAATCTCTCGATAAAGTGAACATTTTTTTCCCGGTCCCTTGAAAAATACTCGATAAGTTGAATAAAATCAATATTAATTGGTTCCCTCGGTAATTGGAAGTTAAAGGAATAGTATCTTGCCTTGGAATTGTATCATTATTCTTGTATGGATGTACCCGGCTTCGCCCGGGTTTTACCCGAGTAAAGGTTTGTTTAACGAATCTCTCGATAAAGTGAACATTTTTTTCCCGGTCCCTTGAAAAATACTCGATAAGTTGAATAAAATCAATATTAATTGGTTCCCTCGGTAATTGGAAGTTAAAGGAATAGTATTTTGCCTTTGAATTGTATCATTATTCTTGTCTCAAATAAATTGCCGTGTCATCCTGAATTTTGTCTTTCCTAATTTTCTACATTACAAAATCATCGTATCATCATGATAATATTTAGAGCAGATTGTTGAATTATAACAGATAAATTAGAATATTTATCTTGATTATTTCTAGACGAAAAGTTATTTCAAATATTTTATTTGCTAGAAACCTTCCCAGTACTATACTAAATAACTTCCCAAAGTTTCATGGCGATCCAATGAGTGGTTTGGTCAGGCATAAAGGACAAACAAACAAACAAACAGACACACATACATTCATTTTTATATATATAGATATAGAGATATAGAGATTTACTCTTCATTGTTGGCTTTTTAACTTACATTCACTCTTCAATGTTGGCTTTTTATATTATATTTACTCTTCATTGTTGGCTTTTTATCTTACATTCATTCTTCATTGTTGGCTTTTTATATTACATTTACTCTTCATTGTTGGCTTTTTATCTTACATTCACTCTTCATTGTTGGCTTTTATCTTACATTCATTCTTCATTGTTGGCTTTTTATATTACATTCACTCTTCATTGTTGGCTTTTTATCTTACATTCATTCTTCATTGTTGGCTTTTTATATTACATTCACTCTTCATTGTTGGCTTTTTATCTTACATTCACTCTGTTGGCTTTTTATATTACATTTACTCTTCATTGTTGGCTTTTTATCTTACATTCACTCTTCATTGTTGGCTTTTTATATTATATTTACTCTTCTTTGTTGGCTTTTTATCTTACATTCATTCTTCATTGTTGGCTTTTTATATTACATTTACTCTTCATTATTGGCTTTTTATCTTGCATTCATTCTTCATTGTTAGCTTTTTATATTACATTTACTATTCATTGTTGGCTTTTTATCTTACATTCACTCTTCATTGTTGGCTTTTTATCTTACATTCACTCTTCATTGTTGGCTTTTTATCTTACATTCATTCTTCATTGTTGGCTTTTTATATTACATTCACTCTTCATTGTTGGCTTTTTATCTTACATTCATTCTTCATTGTTGGCTTTTTATATTACATTCACTCTTCATTGTTGGCTTTTTATCTTACATTCATTCTTCATTGTTGGCTTTTTATATTATATTCACTCTTCATTGTTGGCTTTTTATCTTACATTCACTCTGTTGACTTTTTATATTACATTTACCCTTCATTGTTGGCTTTTTATCTAACATTCACTCTTCATTTTTGGCTTTTTATATTATATTTACTCTTCATTGTGGCTTTTTATCTTACATTCATTCTTCATTGTTGGCTTTTTATATTATATTTACTCTTCATTGTTTGATTTTTATCTTACATTCATTCTTCATTGTTGGCGTTTTATATTACATTTACTATTCATTGTTGGCTTTTTATCTTACATTCACTCTTCATTGTTGGCTTTTTATCTTACATTCATTCTTCATTGTTGGCTTTTTATCTTACATTCACTCTTCATTGTTGGCTTTTTATCTTACATTCATTCTTCATTGTTGGCTTTTTATATTACATTCACTCTTAATTGTTGGCTTTTTATATCATATAGAAAATCATCTTAGTTCTTAGTGATAAGAAAACTTGTTATCATCGTCACAATGGGGGCGCTGCTTGCGAGTTGAATCTACAAATATGCAAATAACTCTAAGGATATTCAAGATATTCATGAAATTATTTTTCAAAAACCTTTCCGGTGATATACCTAATAATATCCCAAAATTTCACGGCGATTGGATGTATGGTTTTTGAATCTATAGAGTACAAACAAACAAACAGACATTCAATTTCATATATATAATAGATTTAAATATTTTTAAATCTGTGTTTCTTTGTTTAATAAAAATTCATTATTTTAGAATATTATTCATTATTGACCTAAAATTTACTCGCTCTCCTTGTTTAATTCTCTAAGTCCCCTTTAATATAAAAATTTAAAATAAATATAATATTTTAAAAATGATATCGTTGAAAAAGAGAAAAATGAAATTACATAAAAATTACGAATATATTAGTGGAATTAATTCTGGAACTTTTGGAACTGTTTGGAAAGCTGTTTCAAAATCAGATACGACGAAAGTTTTCGCCATAAAAGTTAACAAAGAACTAGCAATCGATGAAGTTGACCTCCTTAGAGAGTCACAAGGACAACATGTAGTTGAATTGTTTGAAGATTTAGTAACAGAAGAGAACAAACATATTATTGTGATGGAATATTGTCCTCTCGACTTGTTCGATTTTTTGAAGTATAAAAAAATGATCAAAATATCTCTGGGAGAAATGCGACACATATGGTGGCAAATTGCCTCAGGAATCAAGCACATCCATGATCTAGGAATCATGCATCGTGATGTGAAACTAGAAAATATTCTGGTAACTTCTGGAGGAGATTGTAAATTGGCTGACTTTGGTTGGGCTTGTGAACATCGCGAAGAAGAATTACAAGACACCGATTGTGGAACGGCTTCCTACAATGCTCCTGAGATTTTATATGAATATCCATTTTATGATTACAAAGTAGATACTTGGAGCATGGGAATTGTTTTTGCCGAGCTTTATTTGGATCACCCAGTTATTGAAAGCTATGATAATGAAGGTACCATAGCTGAACTCAAACAAATATTTGGAGAAAACAAGATGAGACAATCCCTATTTCCAAATTTGTCTAAGGATATCTATCCTGACAATTCAGATATTTTTAGAAAAATTCCACTTTCAGCTCGTAAGCTTGTGCTGAAGCTCTTGGAATGTAACAGAATCAAAAGGTTCTCAGCTGCTCAATGCCTGGAGCATAAGTTTTTCTCTGGTAGAAGAAACCCACCAATTAAAAACGTTAAAAAAATCCTTGCGTTGAAGAATCAGAAGAGTTAAAAAGACCTTTTATTCAACAATCTTTAAATTTCATAACAGCTTAATGATAGAATTAGGCCTATGAATTTAATCGAAACAATGTATATATGCTTTTATTATATTTAAAACAGGCTTAAACATGTTAAAAATGAATATTCCAAAAACTATTGTTTTTAATACTGCGACTTCTAGATTACTAACAAAAACCCCATCAAGATACAAACAGAAAAATATTTAATATTCATACGTTAAAACAGAAAATGAATAACCTAAAATGTGTTCATTATAGAAATATTCATCTGTTCTCAATGTATATGTTATTGTATATATTTAGGATTTCTGTAATTTGACATCTCTTTATATTATTTTTATCGCTTCCTATTCTCAATATTGTTAAATTTATAAAATTTTCTGTTTTTTATTTTAATAAATTGTATCAATTTTATTTAAAAACTGTCTTAAGTGGCCACGTCTTTTAAGGGATCCTTTTATACGCGTTCAAAGAGCGTTCACACTTAAAGAGAATCATTTGAATTCAATTTATAGTTATAAGATATTGAGACGTTACAAAAACAATTTTTAATTGTACATAATTTCCTTTAAAATGTTACTTTAATTTTTCATATGTTTATTTTCAATTTCTTTTTCTCATTCATCAAAAGTCAATGATATACATACTAAATTAGTAAAAACTCAATAAAAACGATATGTAAAGATACACATAAACAAATGGCTTGTAAAAGAAAGCGGCATTAAAATGAGTTTAGGTAAAATGTCTATTCCATTAACAAACATTTCACTTTTAAAATAATAAACTTTAAAATTAAAGTTTTACAAAACTAAAATTAGCGTTTTAAAAATAAAAACGTGGCATTTGGCGCAGTCGAAAAGGATACGGAAAAAAAAATGGCGGAAAATCCAAACAACCGGTTGCAAAAATTCAACGGCTCGAAGTCGGCAATTAGGCCTGAGTCATGGATCAAATTATATGATTTTGAAAATAATTCTTTAAAAGAAGATGAAAAAATCAAAAATCTTATGTACTACTTGACAGATTCAGCACTTGAATGGTATGCAGACGAGATTATTTCAAATCCTGCAGTAAAAAGATGGGAAGTTGTAAAGGAAAAGTTGATTCAAAGATTTGGTTCATACAACGCAAATCCAATTGTCTCAGCATCACATCGAAGATTAAAACGAGAAGAATCAATAGAAAATTATTTTCAAGATAAAATTCGCCTGTTAAATCAAACCCATCTAACGAAGGAGGAAAAAATACATTTATTAACAGACGGACTTCCAAATGATTGGAAAGATTTAATTGTGGCTGCACAGCCAACTGACACCACGAAATGGTTCCATATCGCAGCTTCAATTGAACAAAATAGGGCTTCAATTCAGTTTAAGCCTAAAAACAAAATACATCTCGCGACAAAAAATAATGATAATAGAAAAAATGTTTGCCCATTCTGGTGTCCAATATGTTCGAAAAAGGGAATAAAAATTAAACATTGGGTCACAGATTGTGAGGATTATGATCCTAATTATAAAAAGGATAGGCCTAATCAAAACACTTCAGTGAAACAAGTATGCGGAGCCCCGGAATTGTTGAATGTAAGTACTTTGACAAATACCCCTACACAAGGAGCTTTCAAGCTTATCAACATAAGTGTTGAAGTAAATGGAATTCCTGCGCAAGCATTTGTGGATACTGGAGCAACAGTATCAATAATCAATTGGCGATTGTTCAAGCGAACCCGTCTTCAACTTCAACCAAATTCAGACATTCACATCAGCCAAGCGGATGGTGTTACCAGGACATGTGGAAGCCTTCAGACCAAGGTAAGAATAGATAAACTAATTAAACCTGTAACTCTCCATGTAATGAAGAACTTTAAATATCCACTCTTGATCGGATTAGATGTTGCATCTCTTTTTAATCTTTTAATAGATGTCAAAGACAAAACAATTTACACCAAATTTGATGGATTACAAAATCCAATTCTTGTAAATCATCTAGAAGAGATAAGAGAACATGAATTAAAAGAATTACTTGAACACAATAGGAATGTATTTTCTCAGCATGCTATTGATTTGGGAAAAGTAGCTATACAACATAAGATCATCACGAAAAGTGAACAACCAATTTCTCTTAGACCCTATCGTCGTCCTCTAAAAGAGTATGAAGAGATAGCTGAACAAGTTAAAGAACTTCTCGAACACAAGTTAATAAGAATTTCAGATTCTCCTTGGGCATTTCCTATTGTTATGGTTCCCAAGAAGGATGGAAATAAAAGGATGTGCATTGATTACAGACGTCTTAATGAGATCACACTGGATGACAGGCAACCCCTACCTCACATACAGGACATGTTTGATCGATTGCATGGATCCAGATTCTTCTCTACCCTTGATGTTGCATGGGGTTATTGGCAGATCGAAATGGACCCGCAATCTATTCAAAAAACTGCATTCGTCACAAACGATGGCCATTATGAGTTTTTAGTGATGCCCTTTGGTTTAAAAAATGCTGCTTCAACGTTTCAAAGGATAATCCAACATATTCTAGGTGAATTATTATGGAAAGGAACTTGCTCTTTCCAAGATGACATATTGGTGTACACGAAAACATGGCAAGAGCACATAGAGCTTCTTAGTAAAGTTTTTGACAAATTAAGACAGTACAACATGAAATTAAAATTGTCGAAATGTATTTTTGGAAGAACTGAAGTAAAATACCTCGGACATATCATCAGTCACAATCAATTAAAACCTGATCCAGGAAAAGTAAAATCTATTCAAGACTTTCCAAGACCTGATACTGTAAAGAAAGTTCGTCAGTTCATGGGATTGGCAAATTATTACAGAAAATTTGTGAAGGACTTTTCTAAAATTTCATTCCCCTTGGTTCGACTCACTCGGAAGAATCAGCCCTTCATCTGGAATGAGGAAGTAGAGGAGTCATTCGCTAAACTTAAAATGGCACTATCTACAAAACCTGTCCTTGCTATTTACAACCCGGACTACCCCTCTAAAGTTTATACAGATGCCTCCAAATATGGAATTGGAGCAATCCTAACACAAATTGGTCCAGACAATGAGGAACATGTAATTGCTTATTACTCCAAAACACTGCAACCACACCAAGAGAATTATTCTGCTTATGAGATGGAATGCCTAGCCGTAATACAAGCAACTGATCACTTTCATGTGTACATAGAAAACCAACCATTTGAAATCATCACTGATCATGCGGCGCTCCAATGGCTTTTCACCATGAAGAAACCGAAACCTAAGTATTTTAGATGGATTCTTAGTTTATCCTCGAAATCATGTAACATCGTTCATCGTTCTGGAAAGCAACAAACTCATGTTGACGCCTTATCAAGACTCCCAGTTGTTAACATTGCAACTCAAGAACTTCAAGAACACCAACAAAATTCAGATTTGAGTTTCTTGAAAAATTCCCACACTCACGACGGTGTGGTAATGATCAAACAAAAAGGAATTTTTAAAGCAGTTGTCCCAAACTCGCTTACCAAAAAAATATTGGAAGAATATCACGATTCATTGAGTCACCCATCAATAACCAAAACATGCAAACTTATAACTCAATGTTATTGGTGGAAAGGAATAACAACTGACATCAAGAATTATGTTCGATCTTGTAAATCTTGTCAACTAGTGAAGGTCAGACATGAACCAACTTTAGGAGAAATGATCACTCCAACGTCAAATATCCAACCATTACAAATGATCGGTTGTGACACTATTGTACTGGGAACAGCAGCAGCTAACACAAAGCATAAATTCATTCAAGTTTTTGTTGATCACGCAACTCGTTATCTATGGGCATATCCCACAATAACAAACACTGCTCAAGCTGTCACTCAATGTCTTGATAAGATAATCAAATCTGTTAATTCGATCAATACTATCTTAACAGATAATGGCAAAAATTTTATATCAAAAGAGTTCAACAAATTTCTTTCTTTACAAGGAATTAAACACACATATACTTCGCCTTATCATCCTCAATGCAATGGCATTTGTGAGAAATTAAATGATACGATAATGACAAAACTGAGAATAGCTGTTCTAGAGAAACCTAGATGTAAATGGAGCTCATTGTTACCGCAAGTTGTCAAAAATTATAATTCCACACCACATGACGTGACTGGTTTTTCACCGCTTTTCTTAATGTATGGAATCGGTAATGTACCCGAATTTGCCGACCAAACTCCAATTACAATTGAAGAAGCCAGGAAGAAAGCTAGCCTGCGGACAGAACAAAGTAGAAGTAAGTGGAAGATTAAACACGATAGCCATCACCCCAAGTATGTCTTTAAAGAAGGAGACTTAGTCATAAGAAAAATTGCCGTCAACGACCCTCGTCTCATCAAGACATCACCAAAATATGAAGGACCCTTTGTCATTCAAAAAAAGATATCTGATGTAACCTACGATATCTCTCTGAAAGACCAAAAGCAAGCAAGACGCGTTCACATATCTCAACTTCGACCATTTATTACCCGAGAATAAATGCTTCAAGAAGGGGAATATGAGACGTTACAAAAACAATTTTTAATTGTACATAATTTCCTTTAAAATGTTACTTTAATTTTTCATATGTTTATTTTCAATTTCTTTTTCTCATTCATCAAAAGTCAATGATGTACATACTAAATTAGTAAAAACTCAATAAAAACGATATGTAAAAATACACATAAACAAATGGCTTGTAAAAGAAAGCGGCATTAAAATGAGTTTAGGTAAAATGTCTATTCCATTAACAAACATTTCACTTTTAAAATAATAAACTTTAAAATTAAAGTTTTACAAAACTAAAATTAGCGTTTTAAAAATAAAAACGTGGCAATATTATCAATAAAATATTTTAAACTATTCAACTTAATTTATATTTGAGTACTTTGTTAAAAAAAAAGTAAGTATTTATGTATAAGCCTGTTTAGGGTTGGCTTTTGATTGTCTAAACCTATTTCGCTTACACGTATGAGGTATAAAAAGTGCATTAGGCTTTTCAGAATATTAATTTGGGTTATTTAGATAAATGCTGAGTTAATTAGAATATATCATAAACAGAAATGGATTAGGAAATATAAATCAATCTCTGATCAAAACTATTTTTATTATTATACTTTCAAGTTTTTACCACGACTGCATTACCATAGCATAATCCTCAAGATAATCAATATCAGCAGAAAAATCCTATTATTCCCCAATATATATATATATATTAATAAAAAGGCATATATTGGATCAAAATATCATTTATTTTACCAATATTTTAGTTAGCTGAACGCGAACCTTTATCAAGGTATTATAACATATTAGGTATTTTAACATACCTTGATAAAGGTTGGCCTTCAGCCAACTTAAATATTGGTAAAATAAATGATATTTTGATCCAATATATGACTTTTTAATTGAAGATTTATTTATTGATTTCTATATTTTCAAATCAAAATATTTATTGTTCAGAATATAGATCAATGCATATTTAAATCTTCAGATAACAAAAAGGCATATATTGGATTGAATGAAATGTTTATTTGCCAATATTTCGGTTTGATGAATGCCAACTTTTGTTATTAAAAACAGAATCTTTTAAAATTAAGGAATGTGGAATTATGCCTGCAGCAAGACACCTGAGACAAAGGTTGGCGAAATATTGGCAAATAAATCTTTCATTCAATCCAATATATGCTTTTTTATTATCTTATATATCTATGTACTCTTTATAAATCAAATTTTGTCTGTTTCTATAACGGTATATGAATTCCTTACTACTTTAGCAAATTTCACCAAGTAGCCCTTTTTGACCCTGAGAATGGTTTTAGGTTAATCTTTATTTGAAAACGCTTTCGCTTCAATTCATATCCTAAAAAAATAGAGTAAAAATGTAATATACAAGCCAAGCAATTTCATTTTTAAAATCTGTATTTTGTCGAAATATCTATATCTTTAAATATAGATATTCGCGATATGAACATTTAAAACTTTGAGGAAAGTTATGGGGCTGTTTATTTAAAAATGTCTCTTTTTTGGTTTCAATTCTATTTTCACATCTTCGAGAAAATTACTTTTTTTGAAATTATCAAACAGTTTTCTTGTCTTATTTTAATAATTATACCTATATTTATACAGTAAAACCTCTCTTTAGCGGACACCTCTCCACAAAGGAGAGTTTTTATTTGCAAAATTATCATTTTTACAATTTAGCAACTCTCTAAAGGACACTTTGGCTCTGCAATTAGGTGTCCTTTACAGGGAGGTTCAACTGTATTATTAATTAAAATTTGTAAAATACGGCATAATGTCAAAGATATGTTATATAATGAAACGGTACTTTTTTATAATGGCATAGAAGGTAAGTCACGTTAAATAGAAGTATTCAAAGAAGTTATATTAAATTATTTTACACTAATTATATACCATGTACTTAGTCTAGCCATAAATATTATTACAAAACCAAATCAGTGATAAAAAAATTTAATTTGACCGAGTGAAGTACTTAAAATACAGTAGTTGTTATTTGAATATCTCGTGCACACGTGTTTAGAAAAAATCGGAATATATTTGTTTTTTGATAATGGATTGGGGTGTTAAAGAAAACCGTATAGCTGCAATAGCCTTACACAAGGTAGACCAAAGTTCTTCATCCATTTTTAAACTTTTGAATATTAAGCGTCAATTTGTTTATCGAACCATTGAAAGGTTCAACAAGGCTGGCACTATTAATGACCTTGAAAGTTCTGATCGACCGCGCGTGCAACGAACGCAAGCAGCTATAAAAGCCATTCGCAAAAGAATTCGTCGAAATCCACGCCGCAAACAAAAGATCTTAGCAAAGCAGATGAATTTATCTCCAAGAACCGTTTCCAGGATAATCAACGAAAACCTTGGACTGAGAGCTTTCAAACGACGCACAGGTCATTTGATAACCCTTGCTCTTAGAGATATTAGAAGGGTTAGATCAAAAATGTTGTTGGCGCGGCTTGATGGTCGGTGGCATGAGAGAATCCTTTTCACAGACGAGAATTTTTTCACTTTCGAGGAAAAGATTAATCGTTAGAATGATAGGATGTATGCTCGTAGCTCTCTAGAAGCTTCTTTGAAAGTCAGAAGACTTGAAAAATTCACCATCCTTCTTCTGTCATAGTTGGTGGGGAGTTAGCTACCAAGGTGTAACAGATCTCCACTTCTGTGCCAAAGGGGAAAAACTACAAATAAAAGCTATCAAGAAGATATTTAGGAACAATTATTAAAGCCTCTGAATACAAAAATGTTTAATGGAGAACATTGGATATTTCAACAAGATTCAGTTCCTGCTCACAAAGCTAAGTCAACTGAACAATGGTTGAAGACGAATGTTCCGGAGTTCATAGAGGCCAATGAATGGCCCTCTGGAAGCCCTGATTTAAACCCTCTTGATTACAGTTTGTGGGCATTTTTAGAAGAGAAGATGTGCTATAAAAGATATCATAATTTGGATCAATTGAAATCAGCATTGGTGAGAGCAATGAAAGAAATACTTTAGAAAAGGTGCGTGCCGCCAAAGATCAGTGGCCCGAACGTTTAAGATCCTGTGTAAAAAATAAGGGAGGACATTTAAAATCTATGTACTATTGGCTAATAAAATACGTATTTATATTCCATCAGTTTTTGTTCTTAATCATTTAATTTATAAAATTGTTTGTAACAGAATTTATGGCTAGACTGTGTAGATATAGAATGGAGTTGAAATAGCTATAATGTTTATAATAACAAGTTTTGAGCAGAACAGTAGGTGGATACAGTAAAGACTCACTACAAATATTGTCTGAAAATGTGTTTAAAAACCGGTCTCTTCCATAGTTTATCTCTTATCAAAGGCTCCTTCATACAAAGAAGAATCTCTGATAAGAGACCTCCCCTAAGTGAAAATCTTTTAGGTGGTCTCTCATGTAAGACTATATATATTGATATATTTATATATATATATACACTTCGTTCTCTTTTTATGCGGTTTTTTTTATGCGGTTTTGGAGTTATGCGGTGCAAGAAAAAAAATTTTTCGAATTTCGAAATTTTTTTTTTTTGGTGATTCACTTTTTCTGAAAACGAATAAGAATAACAACTACAACTCTACTATTACGCAATCAATACAAAGAAAGAATTTTGTAACGTCCTGGTTGTATGTTAAGTTATCCAACAAACAGTAGAAGGGAAGTTCCAATGTCTTTTATTCAGCGCCTGCCGGTGTCTTACACAACTCGTGCAAAACCGAAATCAAAACTGAAAACCCGCCGGCGTGCCAGCTGCCGTTACAAATTTCTTTTTTCTTTTATTGACATGTTTTCTCTTGATTTGTTCTTAAAAACAAAAGAGACAAAAACAAAAATACCTCTTTAAAATTGCGTGTTTTTATGCTGCATTTTGTTTTTGTATGAAACTAATTAAAAAAGCCTGCATATTGGAAAGCATTAGAAAATAAAACTTTGTGAAAGAAGGTTACTACCGAAAACCGGAAGATAAATTTACTCAAGTGAATTGTAAGTTTTTTTGAATAATTTTAGTGCGTAATTGTACATTAAGTTTTTTCTATAATTTTTAGTCCTCTTAAAGAAAATGTGTGACAATAATAAAAAACAAAAAAGAAGTGCAATTTCGCTAGAAACCAAAATTATAATTCTCGATTGCTTGGCGAAAGGAGAAAGATCAACAGCAATAGGTAAACGTTATAATTTAGGCGAATCTACTATAAGAGCAATAAAAAAAATGAAGCGGCAATAAGAAGATCAGTCAGATCTGGTACAAATTTGAGTTCTAAAATTTCATCATATTCAAGAGGCACTTTAATAGAAAAAAAAAAAAAACAGAAAAGGCTCTCGTAATTTGGATTGAAGATTTAACTCAAAAAAGAATTCCGTTAGATGGACATTTAATCAAGATGAAAGCCCTTAAATTTTACAAGGAGTTAAAAGAATCAGAGCCATCTACATCTTCACGTGAAAGTAATCCACAATTCTCTGCCAGCACAGGGTGGTTAACTGGTTTTATAAAAAGACATTATTTTCATAATCTAAAAATAAAAGGTGAGGTGGCTTCTGCAGATGAAGAAGCTGCTAGAAAATATCCTGAAAAGTTGGCTAAAATTATTAAAGATGGAGGATATTGTGCCCATCAAATCTTCAATGCTGATGAAACAGGATTGTTTTGGAAAAAAATGCCAACCCGTACTTACATTGCAAAGTCCGAAAAAAATGCCAGTGGTTTTAAAGCTGCTAAATATCGAGTTACTTTATTGCTGTGCAGCAATGCATCTGGCGATCGAATGTTAAAACCGCTGCTTGTAAATCGATCTTTAAAACCACGTGCATTAAAAGGAAAAGACTTAAATACACTGCCCGTACATTGGATGGCAAACAAGAAGGCCTGAGTAACAACGGCTATTTTCACTGAATGGTTCAATAAAGGCTTCGTACCCGAAGTAGAAAATCATATGAAAGAGATGGGTCTCGAATTTAAGATCTTATTAATTCTTGACAATGCACCAGGTCATCCAAACTTAGAACATCCAAATATAAAGGTAGTTTTTTTCCCTCCAAACACAACGAGCCTAATTCAACCATTAGATCAGGGAATTATTTCAACATTTAAAAAATATTATGTAAAATTCACTTTCCAATTCATTTTCGATAAACTGGAATCCGATACAATAACAGTTACTGAAGTTTGGAAACAATTTAATATCTTGAACTGTGTAGATCATGTTGCGTTAGCAATTGCCGAGATAAAATCACAAACTTTAAATGCATGTTGGAAAGCTGCTTGGCCTGAATGCGTATCAAAGATAAATGAATCAAATAGAACAACAAGAGGTGGTGAAGGTTTTGATGATTTTTGCGAGCATGATATAGAAGAATTGCTTGTGGACGAAGCCCTAAATGATGATGATATTTTGGAAAGTATGGTAGATACTACTAAAGATTTCGAAACAGTAGATAGCGAACTGGAAGATGTTACTCCACTGGACGAAAAATTACTTCGGGAAGGCCTTCAACTTTCCGGTAAATTGGAAATTTTTTTTATTCAAAATGATAATGATGTAGAACGCGCCTTAAAATTCCAACGTGATCTGAAATTTTGTATGTCTGGCTACAGAGAACTCTACAAAGAACTAGTCAAGCCATCACAGCGTTTGATTACTAACTACCTTGTCAAAGAAAAAAAATCACTGAAGTTCCTAAAGAAGCATTACCATGTAGATCTGATGACGTAATTTTATCTTCAAGTGATGAAAGTGATCTTGCACCAATCCACAAACGGGTTCGCACATTATCAGACAGCGAATAATGATGAAAACATTCTTAATATGATTTTAAATAAAGTTTTGTTTATGTTTTTTTTTTACATATTAAGTTTTGTTTTTGTTATTAACACACATATGTGCCATTTATTAAAATATGATGAGAAAAAAATTAAATCTTATTATTTATAAATCTTTTTTTATGCGATTTCTGATGCATTTTAAAACATTATTTAGGTTTTATGCGATTTTTTTAATAAATGGAACGTATCCATCATTTTACATATAAATGTATGTCTTTTTTTGTGCGATTTTTTTTATGCGGATTCCCCTGGAACGCATCTACCGCATAAAAAAAGAACCAAGTGTATATACAAGGTGTGTCCAATAAATAATGAGACTGGACAAAAATAAAGAAAAAATAGAATGATTAAAAAATATTTTATTAGTATTTTTCAATATAGTCCCCTCCTGCATCTATACATAATTTCCATCTCTTCTCCCATGATTTAAAACATTTAGAAAAGGCATATTTCGGGATGTTCTTCAAGACCTTTTTCGAATCCGCTATGATGGACTCTCTAGTGTCAAATCTCCTTCCTTTTAGAGCCATTTTGAGTTTTGGAAAGAGAAAAAAATCATTTCGAGCTAGGTCTGGGAAATAGGGAGGTTGTGTTGAAGTATTTGGATGCCGTGTTTAGCCAAATAAGTCGGTACAGATGTAGCGGTGTGTGGTGGTGCATTATCATGATGGATAATCCAATTTTTGGAACTCCACATTTCACTTCTTTTCAGACGAATTGATTCACGTACACGTCTCATAATGTTTAAATAAGACTCTTTATTGATTGTTTGACCTTCCTCTAGATATTCATAATGCACAATTCCTTTAATTTCAAAGAACGTGACCAATAAGACTTTGTTTTTTGACTTGCAAAGTCGGTATTTCTTCGTTCTTGGTTCATCTTTTCCTTTCCACTCCATGGATTGGCGTTTTGTTTCAGGGTTATACCTGTAAACCCATGTCTCGTCTCCAGTTATTACTTTTCCTTCCAATCAGGGTTTTCTTCCACCATTTAAAGCATTTTTTTGGCAACTTCAACGCGATTCTCCTTTTGTTGAATTGTAAGCATTTTAGGGACAAATTTTGAAGGTGTCTTCTTTAACTACAAGTCTTCTTTAATTATCGATTCAACTAATGATTTTGATATCCCTGTTTCTTCCTCAATGTCCCGTAACCCTATTCGTGGATTTTCTTTTATCAAATTTGAAATTTGGCTCACCTTTTCAGGGTTCCTGTGCAGAATTGGACGTCCAACACGCTTCTCATCTTTCACCGATTCCATTCCATTTTTAAATCGTGAAAACCATCTAAATGTGGTGGGCTTATTTACATTTTCATTTTCAAATGCCAATTTCAACATATCTAAAGTTTCTTAAGCCGATTTCCCAATTTTGTAGCAAAATTTAATACAAATTCGTTGTTCGAATTTTCTATCCATTACAAATTAGAAGTTGTTATGCAAGGCGTTCTTTTTACAAGCTTACAATTTATCGACTGCGCGCGAAATCACGTGATATGATATACCGCAGTGTAGCTGAAGCTTTTTATTTTTTAAATAGACTTTGGAAAAAAAATTATCATTTCATTTTTTTTCTTTGTTTTTGACCGGTCTCATTATTTATTGGACACACCTTGTATACTAGCGAATGTACCCAGCTTCGCCCGGTTTTTACCCGAGTAAAGGTTTGCCTAACGAACATTTGTTTTAACGATTCTAACAAACATCCAATCCCTACTGAATCTATACTTGTCTATACTCTCGATAATTTGAAATTTTTTCCCGGTCCCTTGAAAAATACTCGATAAGTTGAATAAAATCAATATTAATTGGTCCCCTCGGAAATTTGAATTTGAAGGAATAGTATCTTTACACGGTCAACAAGGACCTCTACATTGCCCAATTTCATCGCGTGAATGAGGCTAATCAAAAAAAAGACCCGATCGACAAGTTCAAATCATTCTCCTTCACGACAACGCTAGGCCGCATGTTGCACAAGTCGTCCCTTCAAGAGCTCGTATGGAAATTTCTACAGCCCCGCCGTACTCTCCGGACCCTGCACCAACTGATTACCACCTTTTCCGCTCCATGTCAAACCATATGAGAGGCACTACCTTCGATGATGAAGAGGACCTCAAAACCTGACTCATCAACTTCTTCGACACCTGACCGGGCGATTTTTGGCGGAACGGCATCAGCAAACTAGTCGAACGTTGGGAGGAGGTCGTAAATAATAACGGAGAATACATAATTGAACAAAACGATTCAAAAACATTGCATGAAGATAGCTGAATATTGTTGCATCATGATTAATGCGCCTATTTTTAAAATTATTTATAATATTATTTTTAATATATTTAAAATTTAAATTATAAATTTATTTATTTTTATAAAACAGATTATTAATATAAAATATTATGTACTATAAAACATTTGTATTTTGATACACTAAATACCCTACATGCTTTAAACTTTGATGTGGTAAATAAAGGGAGATTCTAGGTGCTACCTAAATTTATAGTTGTCTTATTATTGACTGGTTTAACCTTGTAAGATGGTTGAGACACGTTCTGGAAAGATGCAAGACACGTCTGAGGAGAGACTCAAGACTGAAGAATCTGCCAAACCGCAGCCCAGTGCAACAATTGGTAGAGATGCAAGTGCCGACCCAGTTGTTTTGAACCCCAACATAGACATCCCCAAATATGATGGAACAGAAGACCCTCGCCCATGGATTGAGTCCCTTGAAGAAATTGGCTTCCTGTACCACTGGGCAGAATATATTATTTATCGCTATGCAGCCATGAACATGATTGGTAGCGCCAAAACCTGGCTGGACCTACACAAGATAAGTTTTACCAGCTGGGAACATTTCAAGAGCCGCCTAATTCAGGATTTTGGCTCAGACGCCAACAAAGAAGAATTGAAGATGAGGCTGAACAGAATGCAGCAGTGGAATGAACCTGCAATCAGGTTTGCAGAGGATATCCTGGTTCTGTGTAACAAGGTTGACCCCCAAATGGAAGAAGAGTATAAAATAAATTGGGTTATTGGAGGGTTAAAGAAAGAATACTCTTTTGCCCTCTACTTAAACCCTCCTAAGAATACCAACGAACTCCTAAGATTGTGTAAAAAGATGGATTTGTTTGAAAAAATAATTATCAAGAACGTATAGAAAAATCAAAGGTTCTATATAATGGACCACGCTCTCCTCGTTCCCACCATCAAGAGCAATGGAAGAACGCTCCGTCGTTCAGAAGACCAGACCAGAACACCTCCAAGCCCCAGGCCCCCGCTCCGAGGTACTACCAGAACACCCCCAAGCCCCAGGCCCCCGCTCCGAGGTACTACCAGAACAAGCCGCTGCCCCAGGTATCTGCCCCTAGACGATTTTACACTCCCATTCCTGAGCCAAAACCGGTCTACCCAAGGAAAACCTACAATAAGAGTCCAGATTCAAACAGGAATAGGACAGAAGACGGGAGACCAATATGTTTCAAGTGTAACAAGCCAGGACACGTAGCGCGGTATTGCAGAGTCAAGTTTGTGAGGATCGTAGAAGAGGACCCCTCAGTTTCCCAAGACAAGAATCAAGAAAATCTTCAAATGGACGAAAGGAAAGATTATACACGGCCTCGCCTCTATGCGGATGTTTGTAATGACACACAAATGAATATTCCTACACGGAATAGATATTCCGTGTTGGAAGATTTAAACTAAGTGTCGCGCCTGATTCCTTCAATCAAAGCAAGTCGACCATAAATGGAATTAGAAAGTTGGACCCTAGGTACAAAATTAATATTAATGTGGACAAGATAGGGTTATGCGAAGCTTTGATTGATACAGGCGCCGATCTTTCAGTGGTCGACCTAAGAACAGCACTTTTTGCTAGCCGTGAAATAAATAGTCTCACTAAAACGTGTTCAGGACCCGATGGAAAAAAATTAGATATGGTAGGTAGCATTATTTTAGATTTAAAAATTGATGACACTGAATTATCCCACGAATTTGTAGTAATGGACGCGCATCTACGAACTCTTATTCTTGGACGAGATTTCCTTAAAAAAATGAATGCTAAAATTGATTGTAAACGAGAAACAATAAAATATAATTTGATGAGTAATCATGACGTAAGCAATTATGATCTAAAAAAAAATAAAGAGCACTACAGATACCGTTATACCTAAACTATCTATTAAATTGATTAGGGCCTCAATAGAAGCAGAGGATGGCGAATATGTCATCGAAGAGAACAACAGAATGACTCAAACAAATGGTCTTCGATTGGCAAGAAGTTTGCTTACTGTCACGGATAAGAAAACCCATATCTGGATAACGAACCCTTATCCTCGACCTTTAAAAATCATGAAAGACCAAACATTGGCTTATGGAAGTCTTCCTGCAGGGGTAAATTTTATAGAGAATAAAGAGAAGCAGAATGAAAATGACGAAATACAATTTCAATTGAACAAAAATTTAACATTTAAAGAACAAGAGAGGTTAAAACAAATTTTGGCCAAGTATACTGATTTGTTCTCATCGAGGTTAGGTAGGACCAGTTTGGCAAAACATCAGGTTCATACAGAAGACGCAAAACCAATAAAGCACAAGCCTTACCGGGTAAGCGCTAAGGAACGAACCATCATAAAGGATCAAATAGACGAGATGCTCGAAGAAGGAATAATTAGACAATCTTCAAGTCCCTGGTCCTTTCCCGTTATATTGGTCAAAAAACGAGATGGCAAATACAGATTTTGTGTGGACTACAGGAAATTAAATGAAGTAACAGTGAAGGATGTTTATCCAATCCCAAGAATTGATGATGTAATGGATACTCTCCAAGGATCCAAGTACTTCTCAGCAATAGATCTCAAATCGGGATATTGGCAAGTCGAAATTGAAGAGAGAGACAAAGAGAAGACGGCTTTCACTACTGCACATGGGTTATATGAATTCAACGTAATGCCCTTCGGTCTATGCAACGCCCCTGCTACTTTTGAGAGGAACATGGACAATGTCCTCGGAAATCTGAGATGGCAGATTTGCCTTTGCTACCTGGACGATGTAATTATATACAGCTCAGACTTTCCAACCCACATTAAAAGACTTGAAGCTGTCCTCAGATGCTTCAGCGAATCTAATTTAAAACTGAACGCCAAGAAATGCAGATTTGCTTTCGAGGAACTTGAGATCCTTGGACATATAACCAACCAAGAGGGTATAAAACCTGCCGAATACAATATCAAAGCCGTTAGAGATTTTCCTCAGCCCAAGAAGGCCAAAGAAGTGCAATCATTCCTAGGAATGTGCTCATATTATAGAAAATTTATTAAAGATTTCTCATTAATCGCTGACCCATTGACCAGTCTCATCAGAAAAAATGTGCAATTTATCTGGACAGGAAAACAGGAAGAAGCGTTCCAAAACCTTAAAAAAGCTCTTATGAATCCGCCAATTTTAGGTCACTTTGATCCAAATGCAGCCACCTGCATTCACACAGATGCCTCTAACATCGGCTTAGGCGCAACACTAATTCAAAATATCGGTGGCGAAGAGAAGGTAATATCATATCTGAGCCGAACCCTAAGTAAACCTGAGCAAAATTATTCAACCACTGAAAAGGAATGTTTAGCTGTAGTGTGGTCGATATCAAAATTACGGCCCTATTTATATGGAAGGCACTTTAAAATCGTAACTGATCATCACGCACTATGCTGGCTTAAGAATTTAAAAGATCCGACCGGTCGATTAGCACGATGGGCACTGAAGATCCAGGAATATAATTTCGAAATTATACACAAATCGGGAAAAAAACATCTGGACGCTGATGGTCTATCTAGAGGACCCTTACCAGAAAACGAATGGGACGAGGATTATGAAAGACTATTTTTGAATCAAATAATAGACGAAAAGGATGATTTTATTGAGAATATTAAGACGTGCCATCTTTGCCAAAGTCGGAAAGGTTCAAATCAGTTGCCATCTGGACTTCTACAACCTATTCCCCCAGCTAACTACCCTTTTGAAAGAATCGGAATTGACTTTGTTGGCCCCTTGCCATCAACGAAAAGAAGAAGGAAATGGATCATTGTGTTGACGGATTATTATACCAAGTATGCTGAAACAAAGGCAGTACCAGAAGCAACAGTGAAAGAAGTCTCTACATTTTTAATCGAACATATATTTTTACGTCACGGGGCTCCAAGATTTCTTATCAGCGACAGAGGTTCACAATTCACTAGCAATTTGATGAAGGAGGTTATGAAAATGTGCAAAGTTAAACATTGCTTCACAACGAGCTACCACCCCCAGACTAACGGACTAACGGAACGGCTAAATAGAACTTTAATCAATATGATCAGCATGTATGTGAATACGGATCAGAAGAACTGGGACGAAATCCTTCCTTTTATCACCCACGCATATAATACCACAATTCAAGAAACCACAGGCTACTCTCCATTTTTCCTGTTGTTTGGGAGGGAACCCATGTCCCTCTTAGACGACGAGAATATCCCAACGGACAGTAACATGGACGATTACGACGAATATATAGAAAACTACTTAGATAAAATAGCAAGGAGACGAGACAGGTAGTCATTAACAACACAGAGAAGACTCAGGAAAGAATGAAAAGAAGCTATGACAAAAAACACAACGAGAGAATCTATGAACCAGGACATTTAGTGGCAGTTTGGACACCAGTCAGGAAAATCGGAAAATGTGAAAAACTATTGAGAAAATATTTTGGGCCATATCGAATATTAAAGAAGCTGTCCAACGTAAATTACTTAATTGAGCCGAAAGATAATCCTGGCCAAGACCCATTGATTGTCCATGTCTCAAGACTCAAACCCTATTTTGAAAGAATTGATGAGGTCACTCACGAGGACGTGACGACCTCTGGAAAGGGGGAAGTGTTGCATCATGATTAATGCGCCTATTTTTAAAATTATTTATAATATTATTTTTAATATATTTAAAATTTAAATTATAAATTTATTTATTTTTATAAAACAGATTATTAATATAAAATATTATGTACTATAAAACATTTGTATTTTGATACACTAAATACCCTACATGCTTTAAACTTTGATGTGGTAAATAAAGGGAGATTCTAGGTGCTACCTAAATTTATAGTTGTCTTATTATTGACTGGTTTAACCTTGTAAGATGGTTGAGACACGTTCTGGAAAGATGCAAGACACGTCTGAGGAGAGACTCAAGACTGAAGAATCTGCCAAACCGCAGCCCAGTGCAACAATATATAAACAAATATACACGATTTTCAAAAAATGAATTCAAAATCTGGTCCGTTTCCAAGGTGACTAATGTGGCAACGGCACCCATTTTCCAATGAAGAGATTGGACACGACAACAACAACAAAGAATGAAATTATGCAATAAAAAACAAACCCTTTTTTTATTTTGGACTTAAAAAGCTATGAAAGTTTCGCCCCGCTTCTCCCCGAGTGAATGTTTTCCAGGCGAATTTTGCTTTAACAAATGTTATATATAGTGGTCATGAAGATTCTAATTATTTATTTAAAATATCATTATTATCATCATTTTGTGTTTTATTTCAAAAATTTTAATTTTCTTGAAATCATTTCACTTCAGAGGAATATGGAGATGCAATCATAATAATAAATAATATTTGCTGAAGCATTATTTATTAGGCAATCATCCACTCGGGAAGAATTCAAGCGAAGCAGGGTCAAAATTTATAATTGAAACGAATATTTTAAAAATTAAAACAATATTTTAATATATATTGTGACGAAGAAATAATTTATTAATTAAATTATTCAATGAAACTATTCAACAGAGTATATAAATATATATTAATCTTTTATGTAAAATAATTATCAAAATATCTCTTTGCTTGCTTGCTCAAGATTCTCTAGCGGTAAATAGTTTTTTGCTGACTTGTTAATAATTGTCGACTTGTCGCCGTGACGTCATCAATAAATACTTTTACATCTTAGGATATTTCAAGGCTTGATTTCTACGCTACAACTGGTGGAGAGACTGGACCGATACCCATTAAGAAATAAAAGAAAATTTGATTCTGTTGAACCAGAAGAAACTTCTATGAATGTAAAGAAGGAAGGTGCTCAGGTAAGCAACTACGTTGTTCAACATTTGCCAAGGAACCCTTCCATTTTCTCCGGGGAGGATGGTGAAGATCTTCAAAAATGGTTAAAAGGGTATGCACGTGTGGCAAAGTACAACCATTGGGACGAAACCCTTTGTCTTACTAAAGTTTATTTTTATCTGTCTGGAACTGCTCTCAAATGGTTCGAGAACAACGAAGAAAGCATACAGACTTGGAAGGAATTCACATCTCAATTAGAGAATGTGTTCGGAAAAAAAGAAAATTCAAAATTGCAAGCGGAGAAGAAACTTAAAACACGGGCACAATTAAAAGGTGAAAGTACCGAATTTTACATCCAGGATGTCCTGTGCTTGTGCAAAGAGGTTGATCCTCAAATGAGCGAGGAAGATAAAATCTCCCACCTCATGAAGGGGATAGCTGAGGAGCTTTATCAAGCACTCCTACCGAGGGATGTACAGAGCACCGAGCAATTTATTACAGAATGTCGCCGTGTTGAGGCGCTCCGTTGTAGGCGAGTTACCCCAACCAGATACGAGCGCCTACCAAATGTGGCGTCTCTCCGTGATCATGATGACAGGGCAGATCTGTCATCTATGATTAGGCAAATGGTTCGTGAGGAGGTACAGCGAGCATTAGCCTCTCCTCGAGAAGAACCAGAAATTTCTGCAATTAAACATATGGTGCAGCAAGAAATTGAAAAAACCATTGCGCCAATTTCTAGAAGTTTCCCTCAAAATAGAGCGTAAAGACCATTACCAAGCCCTAGGTACGAGTTCCAACCCAGAAATTTTCAACCTAGACCGCAGCAGCCGAAACAAGTAAACGGAAGACGCGATACCAACGAATGGCGAACCACTGAAGGTAAGCCAATCTGTTTCCACTGCGGACGCCCTGGCCACGTCGTGCGCTACTGCCGTGACAGGAGGAGAGAATATGAAGGAGAACAAACTTGGAATTACAAACAGAGATATAGGCAAGAGCCTAGAACATTCTATAATTCTCGGAGCAGCCAAGAGCCCAACGACGACCTGCCAAGAGAAAATATACGCCGCTACCGAAGCCCCTCTCCTTACACTGGCCGAAAAGGACAACATTAGTCTCCTGAGAGAAGACCCAGCCAGTCGCCTCGCCGTTCCTGTTAGGAAAAACTAATGAGACATTACTTCGGCCCATACAAAGTAACCCGGAAAATATCTGATGTGACCTATGAAGTTGAAACATTCGGAAACCAGCAAGGTCGTAGTAAAACAAAAGATTTAGTTCACATTTGTAGGATGAAACCATATTTAAACCCAGAGGACCAGGAGGACCACCTAGAAGAGGACCCAGAAGATGACTCGACAAACTTCCAGGAAGAAGACATCCCCACTGAACGAACACAACAACCACAGACCCGCGTAGAGATCTCAGGCCCTATCACCCGTTCTCGAGCCTTGAGACTGAGGATGTAAGTCTCCTTCTGAGCATCGGGTCGATGCTCTTTATAGGAGGAAGCTATGTGACGAAGAAATAATTTATTAATTAAATTATTCAATGAAACTATTCAACAGAGTATATAAATATATATTAATCTTTTATGTAAAATAATTATCAAAATATCTCTTTGCTTGCTTGCTCAAGATTCTCTAGCGGTAAATAGTTTTTTGCTGACTTGTTAATAATTGTCGACTTGTCGCCGTGACGTCATCAATAAATACTTTTACATCTTAGGATATTTCAAGGCTTGATTTCTACGCTACAATATGTTTGCTTTTTTTCTCAGCTGAAAAATCACTCGGATAAAATTGGTTTAATTATATATGTGTATATAAAATAAAATAGTGTCTGTGTAACATCGCGCGAGAGAGTGTAAGAGTAAGTTGGAATAATGCTTGAATAGTCAAATATACATACAGTAGAACCTCCATGAGAGGACACCTCTCTACATAAGACAGTTTTCATCTGAAAAATTACCATTTTTACTATTTTTCAACTCTCCGGTAAGAGGACATTTCTCCCTAACTTTGGCTCTGCAATTGGGTGACCTTTACAGAAAGGTTCTACTGTTTAAGGATTTCATATGACTTGTATAAAAATAGGGTGTAGTTTCAAGAGGCATGGGTTTGCCTCAATGATAGCAACCAACCCCGTGCCATTTACTACACTAACTCTCAAATAAACACCTTTCAGAACTGGGTCAAGCAATGCAAGGAAAGTTTCTCAAAAGGCTTCATGATCATTTCAGGTTTCTGCTACAATGGGAAGCTTCCAATAAAGAAGTTGGGCCGAGACACCCCGAGACACTAGAGGTTCTCTGGAAAGTCGTAAAAGACTGTTTGGATTGTCTTGATCAAAATATTCTAAGATGAAGCCTTATTTACTTTAAACATCAATGCAGGCTTGCTGCTAAACGTCAAGGCTTACACATAGAAAACAATAAATTGTACAAACATTAATAAAATATTTTTAATAAAGCTCTAAAATCGTTATTTTAAAAATGGAACACCCTGTATTTACTGTAACTCACCTTCTATACTCACCGTTTCATTATATAACATATCTTTGACATTGTGCCGTATTTTCCAAATTTTTCATTGATAATATAAATATACGCATAATTATGAGAATAAAACTGCTTAATAATTTTTAAAAAGTCATTTTCTCGCAAGTGTGGAAATAAAATTGAAACGAAAAAAAAAAATCTTAAAATAAACAGCCCTAAAATTTTCCTCAACGTTCTAAATGTTCACATCGCAAATATGTTTATTTAGATATTTTGACAAAATACAGTTTTCAAAATGAAATTTCTTGGCTTTTATATAATATTTTTCCTCTATTTTTTTTTCAGGAAATGAATTGAAGCGAGTGCGTTTACAAATAAAGATTAACCTAAAACCATTCTCAGGGTCAAAAGGGGTTACTTGAAAAATTTGGTGATATTTGCTAGAGTAGTAAGGAATTCATATACCGATATAAAAACAGAAATATTTTGATTTATAAACAGTATATAGATTTATATTTGTTGTTAATATAATCCCTTCGGGGTATAATCCCTATATACATATAAAAGTCAGTGTATGTATGTGGGTATCTATGTTGGCTATACACGTCCACAATACGTAACTAATCTGACTGAAATTTTAACAGTATATAGAGTAGAATCTGAAAAAACTTATAGTGAAAATTTCAGGTCTCTATCCCGAATATTCTTCGAGTTATTTGCAAATTGCTTTGCAAATTTGCCTTTTCGCTCGCAAGCAGTGCCTCTAGCGGTGAAGATGGGAGGTGATATCAGCTGACCTAATGTACATGTAAAACGTGTTTTGACAGTACATAGAGAAAAATCTGGAAAAGATATTTATCGGATTTTTAGCCAATAAAAAATAAAATTGGCAAGTTCTGGGCAGAAATAGTTGTTTTTTTAGTCAGAAAATGATGACAATATTGCTGTATCATGTTTGATTATCAGATACAAAATTATATCGGGAAAAATTCCAAAAAGCTGAGACCACGGGTCAAGCCAGTTCATTTTTAGTGTGCAGGAACAAAATTCTAACAGAAAAACATTCATTCGAGCAGAAGACACAAAGCCAGATCATCTCTTTATAAAAATATCGCTTCTCTGACACAAAATTTGGAGCGGGACGTTTCACAAGAGTGACATCCACGGCGCCAATTTATAATTGTAACGAATAGTATTTGAATAAAAACATTTAATCGGGTAAAACCTGGGCGTTGCCCGGGTCATTCGGCTAGTTATTAATAAAAGACAATTCGCTGAGGGAAAGTTTATTTTATGTATATCGGCAATACAAGCTTTCGGGTTCAACAGCCCTTCGACAGGTATAACTACGCTACTGAGGTTTTTTCGAATCTAATCCATATATATATATATACAAAGAAGCAGGAAATATAAGACATATATGCAAAAACTGATTTACATATTACAAAAATAAAAATTTGCCCGACGTATAACATAGTATAATTCCGGAACCTCCAACCTAATCAATAATCTCCGGCTTCTTAATTTGTAATTTACTGTAATCGCATAACCTCAATAGATAATTAGCATTAACCAATAATTTATTTTTGTAATATGGAAATCAGTTTTTGCATATCTGCTTTATATTATATTTGACAATGAAGACAAAGATCCTACCTATGAACCAGATGAAGAAGCATTTAAAGTTTCTCATGGAGACTTACTACCATCTCCCTATGAAGAAGCTATTAGTAATCCAGACTCAACTTTATGGAGACAAGCAATTAATAAGGAAATACATTCTCTTAAAGACCATCATGTATGGAACCTTATTGAATTAACTCAAGGTGCAAAACCTATCAAATCCAAATGGGTATTTTCAAAGAAATTTGATCTCCTAACCAATAAGGAAATTTTCAAAGCAAGACTTGTTGCTTTGGGATGCTCTCAGAAATATGGGACAGACTACAATGAAACTTTTTCTCCAGTAATGAAAACTGATTCTTTTAGAACCCTCCTAGCCTATGTCACAATGATGGACTATGAATTTCACCACTTTGATGTTGAAACTGCCTTCTTGTATGGAAAACTAACAGAAACCATCTATATCAACCAGCCAGAAGGATACCAAAGACAAGGTAAAGACATTGTATGTAAACTTAACCAAGCACTTTATGGAATAAAACAGAGTGGCAGAATATGGTATGAAACTTTTACAAAATAGCTTTTAGAAAAGGCTTCACACAACTTAAATCTGATAAATGTCTTTTCACTTATAAAATTAACAATTCATGTTTACTTTTAGGATTGCATGTTGTTGACATGATAATAATAAATTCAGATCCTGTAATTTTGCATGCTGTAATCCAAAAATTAGAATTACACTTTAAAATCAAAGAAAGTTTAAAAACCTTTAACATTTTAGGTATGTAAATTATTAGAGAGGATGATAGACTAATTTTAAAACAAGAATGTTGCATAAATAAGCTTTTAGAGAAATATAACATGCTGGATTGCAAGCATATATCAACTCCATTAGATCCTAATACCAATTTAGATATTTATAATAATTCTAAAGAAGTTAATAAGAAATTATATCAAGAATTAATTGGATCATTACTATACCTATCAACAAAATCTAGGCCTGATATTGCCTTTGCAGTTACTATATTGAGCAGATTCAATCAAAGCCCAAGAGAAATACACATGGGTGCCAATGTCGATGTCGCCCAAATAAGAATATTTGGGCAACAAAATCATTATTCATTTTAAGAGGTAAATAGATGGTGATATAATTTATTTATTTATTAACCAGGCGCGATAATGAAGTATTTGCGCCTATTTCAGAGGAAACAAACAAATAAATTTATAACTTGGAGTGTGATATGATATTGCCACGTGGAAAATTAGGAAAGACAAACTTCTGGATGACACAGAGAGAGAGATATTTATAACCTATGTTCCTGGAACGCAGATCGCCAACTACCCGGGCGCATGACGATGTAGCAATTTATTTAAGAACAGATTATAAATGATAAAAAAGATAAGCATCGAGGAAAGTTTACAGAGTAAAAAAATTTAAAAAAGCAAAAATGATTCTGTGTTTAATAATAAAAAATACTTTGCTACCAAGCTCCTTTTAAAAATATTTTTCTGTTAACCCTAAATAACTGATTTCTAATAAGCATATAAAATATCATCAAAAGTATATTTATATATATTTTTTCTCAAAAGTTCAAGTCTAAAGTAGAGACTTGAGCTGTAACATCATGGCAACTACCGGGCCGGTAGTTACGCGAGGCGAGCGGCCACGCTAGTTTTTAGCTCCGCCGTTTTTCGCCTCTGGCGAGTGATAAAATGTCGCGGGAGGCGACGAATTTCATATTGGCTGAAAGCCCAGAACAAGCTATGCATGAGCCTGGAAGGCTCGGCTTTATTAACAAAGCCGTTGAGAAGATATCGGCAAAAAATCTTTCTCAAGCCGAAGAATCGAGAATCGAAAATTCGATCTATAACTATGCTAATTTGCCCGCTGGCAAACAGCATGCAAATTCTGCCGCGGCATGCGTCGCTGACGTCACGCCTTCAACGAGCGGCGCTGTGGACGCTGCGATGAATTGGGCTGAAAGAATGGAGGCCTTGGAATCTGGAGAAGATGGCTTCACAGTGATGCGCTCCAAACGGAGACGCAGGGAGTCGCCAGGCCGTGCTGTCGGACAGCGCTCCAGCGGTGTCGTGGCCTCCGGAAGGACCGGCGCAGCCCCGCGAAGACGACTACCTACGGGTAGAGCTACAATGGTCCAGGAGATC
>CP092865.1:25358806-25397597 GCA_030710605.1 Cordylochernes scorpioides
TAAATAAAAAGACCAAAAACAAAATATTAATAACTAATAGTTTATTAGCGAACAAATAATAATAAAAAAATTCCCTTCCAGGTGAAAACTATAAGAAAACAAAATCTGAAAAGAAAACTGCAAACATTACAAAATATATTGCAGATAATATGACATAAAAAAATAAATTCATTAATAGACCTCATGAAAAACTGCATTTCTAGTTTTATATATACGTGGATTCAACTTTACTCGTATGCTATCCAAAAATTCGCACACGTGAAAAAGCTACATAGCTCTTCATGGGTAAACACAGGCTCTTGTAGCAAGAGACCCACTCTAGCAAAGGTTTAGTCTTGAGCCTTATTTATAGTCATGGCAAAAGCCAACCTTAGTGAAAACTGACGTCTCTTCAGAATGAAGGGAAGGTTGGTATCTGAAGAGCCGAATATATTTTTGGCACCAATACAGTGTGTCCAACATTGATCCCTTTCAGTATTTGTGCTTCAAAACATGAGGGCGCATTGCGCTGGATCACCATATGTGTACTATTGCAAAGAGCTTGCTTAGGATGATTCAAATTTCTCTGAAGCATAACAATAGCACCAAACCTTAAGGTTTAACAAGTGTTGAGGCATTCCTGGAGTAAGGCTATTGAGAAATACAGTAGGGTATTATTTTGCTCCTCCACATTCTCACCCTCCACACTATCAACATTAAGAAAGAACTGACTCCTGTGAGCTTTCCAGAAAAGAAACAAGGCCCTGTCGGTCTGTAGGTAGATCACCATCGCCAACTTTAAGCAACCATTGATAGAAGCTCTAGCTATCAATAACTGCTCGCATATTCTTAGTAAGGCGCAAGATCACAAACAATGGCCATAGCTTGCTGCGTTTAATATACAAGCAGCAACAATCTCAGCTCTCGAAGCCGAGGTACAACAAGGAGCACTTCGCGAAAGTCATCTCCAAGAACAACAGCCTTTCCGCCAAAAACAAGGTCACAATACATGATGTCCCTTAAGAGGCGATCCACAATTTTAATATTCCGAATAAGCTCAGACTCAGAACTGAGATTGCAGCCACAGAATTCTCTAGCAAGGGAATTGGCAGCTCAAATCTGGAATGAACAGTCTGGCCGCCTGACAAATGGGTAGCCTATCCCTGTGGAGGCCAGCGGAATGACAATTTTGCCAATGGGTCTAACACAATGGATTAGAGTGTTGTAAACATAAGTATTTCCCGTACCACCAGGATCATCAATGAAAAACAACGTTGATTTGCGTTGACAGAATCAACAATTGTGTCCGCAATTGACTTTTGATCTGGCGTAAAGGACGTATACATTTATCTTACAATTTGCATCTCCTCATTAACATCAAATAAATTCTCTACTGATTCAAAAAGTGGGTTCAGGGGCGCAGGAAGTCCATAATGGTGGCAGCTGAGGCGATTTTCTCTCATCTGAAATTTAACCGATCTGAGAGCCATCTGCTCAGCAGCTGCGTCAGAAGTTCCACGAGAAAAGTCCTCACTAAGATACCCCTTGTATTTGGTTCACAATGATTCAGGGTCGTTTAGTTTATTGAAGATGAGAATTGTCGCAAAGAGCTGGTGCAGTTGACATGGCATTTGGAACAAAGCCGCCTCAGCCAAGCATGTATCCCACTCAGAATCATCAGCCAATAATCCACGACGCTGGGCAGCCTCTTTAAAAGTGGAAAAACAATATTATTGACAGCTCGAAAATCTCCAAAACTCTGAGCACTTAACATGTAATAGTTAGACCGAAGGTGGTAACACTAAGAATCTTTAGTATTTAACAAACACAATGCACAATACACATTGTCCAATATACAAAGCCCCACCCGAACTCTAGTACGCCATTGATTCTGTCTGAAAACATAGGTTGTCATATAAAAGTGTTCGTGCACATACATCACATCAGCGCGCACCAAAGTTCGAGGATGAAGAATTAGAGGCAAGGCTCGATAAAGATCAAACACAAACGCAAAAGGAACTCGCAAGTTTGTTTTCAAATTCTGAAGATTTCGTGAATCCCATACTGTTCCATGAAATTAAAATCCGCTCTATACTGACGAGAGTCAAAGCCGCCAATACCATTGTGTCTAGTGAGAATTCTGAATTTAACAAAACTGGTGTTGTTGGATTTATGACTGATCCGAGTCCGACAGATTGAGGATGACGCTTAGGTTTAGCGTCTATGTTGACGTGAGTAGTGACCTTTCTTTTAATAGATCAATTTCCTCACGGCAAAACTGTCAACCGTAGAATTAGAAGTAAAAGAAACTACTTTATTAACAAGCTTGTTTGGCGATACTATACTGAAACTAGCCGAATGACCCGGCAACGCCCGTGTTTTACCCGATTGAATGTTTTTATTCAAATACTATTTGTTACAATTATAAATTGGCGCCTTATATAAATGCATATATTAGTTAATAACTATAGCCTATGTGCTTTATCTGTCTATGTACTGTTGGCTTCCGTAGGCGTCTCTTACTGGGAAAGAGAGAGATTCCATTTAGTTATTAACTAATATATGCATTTATTTAAGGTGCGACCCACCAACACAATAGTTACAAAAACCAAAAAGCGAGTGGGGGGTGTGGGGGGGGGGGGGGGGGGCAAAGGTGGCGTGATCGTAGCCAACCAATAGGAAAGCGCCATTCCGAAAAAAAAGCAAACGGTGACAGAGATGAAAACTGAAGAATTAAAAACGCATGACGCTCGTAACTGTATATAGAATTGGAGCGATACTCTACCAAATGGTCAAATGATACAAATGAACATACAAATGATACAAATGTAACAAATGATGAAATATGCTTTTTTATATTTATTTCAACACACAAAACGCGATATCCCGGCTAGGGATAATTGCGTCGATTAACATTTTTAAAATCAGAACAGTTATAAACAAATTATACAAGAAAAAGTAATCAAAATTAAAAAAAGAAACAATAATATATATTAGGAACCTGAACCTTTCAGGTTAGAAAGATAATCATAAATATATCTACAAAAATAGTTAAACCTATGATAATTCTCTCTGCTATTTACAAATTGATATAGATCTACAGCATTATTTATTGTCTGTTGTCTAGCGCTAAAGAAGAGTGGGCATTCCAGCAGTAGGTGTCTCGAGTCTGGAATTCGTTGCCACAATGACAGCTAGAGTCTTCAAACCGCTCCAATTTTTGAAATATGCTTTAAAATAGTTTAAAATAAGAATTGGATCAGAGAGTAGAATATGATGAAAGGAAATCTTCTATATGCATCGTAATACTGGATTTTGCTGATTGTTCACTTGCCATCTATAAAAAATATACCAAACTATTTGTCGTTTTTTTTTTCAGAGTTTAACTATAGCATTTCTTGAAATGGGCCATTAATAGACAGCATAGACTGGCTAAAATTATTTTCAAATATACAACAGATAGTTGACATATTTTCCGATAAATGGTGGTAAGCTATCAGCAACATCCAGTTTTAAGATCAGGGAAGGCGCCCTTTCATTATATTATACAAATAATGATAGTCACTTTAAAGGCTTCACGTTCAAATATTGGAGATTTGCATAATTGAAGATCATGATAACACTAACTCCACCTTTCCGGTCCCAAACCTGGATGAGAAAGGAGGGGGGAGCAGTAACAAGCTCACAAAAAAACCTGGGCTCAGCTGGCCCGGCTGATAGTACCCTGTAAGGGCTCCTGATCCAGGGATACAGGGTTGAGTAGTGTCTGTACTCCATGTTAGGAGCGGCTGCACATTTTTTCTGTTCCTCATGTCAAAGGGAGACATTTCATATTTGAGCTAAGTCGGCCTGCCACTGAGTAGTGCTTCCAGTCTTAATGACAAAAGCAGACGCATTCAACCTACACAATCATGATGGTTGCCATGGTCGTGGAGGGACCTTTCTAGAAGAAAATAATTCTACCAATCCTTATGGGAATTTATACAAAATATACAAAAAATTAAGAGGTAACTCGAATAAACAACTACAAATATTAGAAACAAACACATATCAAGAACAACAACAGAAAACTGAGGAATTATTAGCCACTCTATTTCCTGATGACAACCCAGGTGAAGATAAGAATACACATACAAATATAAGGAAATATGCATTAAGACTTTCGAACACAACAGAACCAATAATCACAATTAATGAAGTAAATGCTATTATGAAAAATTGCATCCGAAAAAATCTCCAGGAATAGATAACATTTCTAATAATATGATAAATACACGCAAAATAATTCGCGGTACCACTATTAACTAAAATCTACCAGAGGTGTCTGGATATGAGTTACTTTCCTGATGAATGGAAAAGAGCAGAGGCGTTGATCATCCCAAAGCCGGGTAAATCCGATTATAAAGATTGTGTCAGCTATCGACCTCTATGTCTAAATTCAAACCTTTCAAAAATATTTGAAAGAATAATAAACAACAAAATCATCAAATTCTACGAGGAAATGAAATTATTCAGTAATCGTCAACATGGCTTTACAAAATCTCGATCTACCATAACTGCATTAACTGAAATAATTCACACTGCATTAGAACACAAAGCCAAGGAGTATACGGCTATAATTGCAATAGATATTAGTGGAGCTTTTGACAATACCTGGTCGCCAATGGTGATAAAAAGACTCGATGAGGATAATATACCAGCATCAATAGTAAAACTCATGAAATCCTACTTCACTAACCGGAAGATAAGATTTAGGTACTCTACGAATGAATTCACCAAAAAACTAAGTAAAGGATGTCCGCAAGGAGGACCTTTATCTCCGACAATTTGGAACATCATAATGAATGATCTATTAACCAACTTTCAGGAATCTAATAGCGAAATTATAGGATATGCAGATGATCTAACGGTAATATGTTGGAATACAGATGTAAAAAATCTTAAGATTACAATTGAAAATTCAATAGGGAAAATAAATATGTGGGTGTGAAAACAACAAACTTAAAATATCAAGACAGAAAACAAAGATTTTATATTTATTCAACTGCAAAAAGTATGTAATTACCCTGCATGATAGTCCTTGTCAAACCAGTTGAAAACCTAAAAATACTAGGATTAACTTTCAAAAATCACCGAAACAAGAACAAATTAGATTTTATGCCTCACATCGACAGTGTTATTGCAAAAACAACTAGAGCTAGTGGATATCTTCTTGGTTTAACAAAGAAATCGTGGGGATTGGATAGTAGGCGATTATTAACATTATATAAGACCTTATTTAGAAGCACAATAACTTATGGTTCAACAATCTGGTACCCATACATAAACACGAGATCAAAAAACAAAATAGATTCACTACAGTATAAAATTCTTAAACACTGTATACATGCTTATAATACAACATCTTCGAATTGTACACATGTTCTCGCAAGAATACCTAAAATTACGGATTTCATTATGTCAAACATACTTAAAGTTGAAATAGATTATAATAGAAATGATCCAGCCAAAAGAATGATAATATCTAACTTTATAAATGAAAAAATTCCAAAATACTATGAAGACTCAAATGATAATTTCAGATAAATTTTTGAAAACTCAAGATTACCCAAATTTATCCAGCCAAATTTTTATAATATACAATTCTTTACGGGGCATGGAGACTTTAAACACATATTTATATAGAATTGGCAGAATTGATTCTTCAATCTGCTTACGTGACCAAGAAGATCACAACCCTGAGCATATTTTAATCCGGTGCCCACTTGTTGCTAATTTGAGAGTACAATGTCAAATGAACAGTTCTAGTTTAAGCCAAATGGTTTCCAGTAAAGAAGAATATAGAAAATTTAACAAGTTTTGTAGACTCTATCTCAAATGCCGTGGACTTGAATTACATTAAGAATTGAAATTTATAGTTTTAATTAGTATATTTGTGCCACTGGTTTAGTGGTTGTAAATCTAAATATACATTGGACCTTGATGATATATATGTAAATAATCTTTGTTTCTTGTATAATTTATTGTTCTAAAATGTAAATTTGAATAACTTTTCACTCTCTCTCTCTCTCTCTAAAACTATAAATAATTTGTATATGTAATATATCCAAAGTTATTACACTGCAATATTTGATGTATTACACTGTTGTAGAATCCTGTCGACTTAACCTTTCTGTGACAATATCGTTGCGGAATTTCTTGTTGTTCGATTTGAATGGTGAGGATTGGTTGAAACGCAGTCGTTGAGTGGCAAGTGAAGCATACAGTTAGGAATAATCAGGACACGTGATGGGGTTTGAAAATAAAAGGGCAACTGGATTGGAGGAAAGAAAGCTTGAGAAGAGCGGAGCGATTTTGATTGTTAATTATCTGATCACATGGTGGTGATTGTACTTAGCTACGGGATGAGCAGAGGGAGAGAGGTCCAGAGCCGATGTCACCTCCTTGGGAGCCAAAGTACTACTGACAATTCTTGCTTCTCCATTTAACACCACGAGTTGTCTTCCTTCCCATTGGTCGAAGGATGGAACGTGCCCGTTTTTCTATTGGTTGACCTATTTAGGGGATACTTTCTAATTGGTCCTGCGGCTTTCTTTGATGGAAGATACGTCCGGCCTGGTCGGGAAGTATTGTGTTAGCTCGACTCTTATTACTTCCGCGGTTATCAAATACGTCCGGTCTTGCTCCGGAAATATTGGGCGTCTCTCTACTTTTATAACTTCTGGTCACCAGATACGTCCGGCCTTGCCAGGAAGTATTGACTGTACAAGTTATTTATACTTGTGCCCGCTTTTAGCCTGCTTCCTATGTCTTGTTGCTACTTTCTTTCCTCCAGTTACCTTATTCTTTATTAAATCTTTGAAAATCATACATTGTACATGCATAGTGGGTCGGGGGTGCATACAATTATATACAAATTATGACATATATATATATTTAAAAACTATGTACATAAAATAGTTTTAAACATTTACATGCAAATATCCACATAGGATATTGCGTGTGTTTTGTAATAAATAAATAAAAATAAATAAATAAATGATGGTTGCCATGTTCTACAAGCTTAATACCCTAATATTATTGGGTGGAGATAAGAAAGAAGAAGATTGATAACAGTAGTTTATTGAGAGATCCAACTTTTGTCGAAGTGTTGAGCTGTGACAAAGTTAAAGTTAATGAATGATCAACAAGTACATTTGCAATGACAAAATTTAAAAGCATTAGTTTACAATTAATGAATTAAATCATATCTAAATTACCGTGGTGTGTGGTTAAATACATATTTATTGACTCCTAGTCAACAGTAAAAATATAAAGTTTAGGTAAATTAAAATATAGTATAAAATAAAAAATATCTATATCAGACGAAGACTTCCCCGAAGGAATGTCTGGATCTTATCAAGTGTTACAAGCCGCCCAGAGTGTGAACAGGCCCTTGATTATTGCCTAGGTTTTGTCACCAACATGCTCAATGGCAATGTTGAAGATTTCGCAAAGAATTGTCTTGTATTGTGGCGAGAGTCTCTCGAATCTTCCCTTCTCTCAGGGCGGTATAGAACCACGTACATGATGTCGTCCCTATACATTTACTCATATAGGGGGCCTATAATATCGTTCAGTTGGTTAAAATCTTCTCTACCACCCGATCCTCGAGCTCCTTCTTCCGAGAGGGAAGCTGGATTTGGGTTATAGGGGTAGAGGTCTTAATGGCTGCAGGAGCTTCTGGAGTTCATGGGTCCTCAGGGCAGGTAGTGGAAGCGGTGGGGGCAACTACAGCTGGAGCTGACTTCTCCTCATGGGGAGTAGGCGTCGCTCGTTCAGTAGGCTGAGACGCGGTGGAGCGGACGGGGCGAAGTGTGGGCCGTGGGACCAATACTTGGTACCTCCACAGATGGAGTAGGGGGTGCTGGTGTACATAAGTGGGGGAGGGTGATGATGCTTGATTGGAGCCGATGGTCTGCCTAGCAAGCATTGGGCAGTTTGCCTTGCGATGACCCTGTTTGTTACATTTTCAAGCACCTTAGAGCAGCGACCAGATGTTCTTCAGACACTGTTTGAAACTCTTATTATCAAATTCGAATCAAAGGAATTTCTATATCTAACACCAAATTTATAAAAAATAAACATTGTTCAAAAGACAGCTGTGAGCCGACTTCTTAAGCAGGTCTACCGGATCTAGCCTTTCCACATCTGAGAAACACCTGACAGAGAGTGGTAAGGTTAGAATTTCCCTCTTATTTCTATTATAATTTGAAACAATATATACTTAACTTAAAAAAATACTAGGTTTTATTTAGAGGGTTCTTTTGAATATAATTTTTTTAATGCGGTACTTGGATCCTTCTTCTGTGAGGGAAAAACATTTATTTCAAAATATTTCAAAGGATGGCTTCAAAATTTATCAATTTTTTGACAAATAAAGTTTTTATTAATATTTTTATATATTTTTAATATATTATATATATATCAATATATATTTTTTAAAATATATTCTCTTTCACAGATCTCCAGGTACGCCTTTCTATATACAAGGGTACAGGGTGTATCCGATAAATTGGGAATAACCACAATGGAATTTTAACTGAAATTTATTGCAATTAAAAAATTAATAATTAATAAATAAAATTTTTTTTTTAAAGCTTTTATTTAAATGCACTAAAAAATAAAAAATAAAATATTTATCTTCTGTCATTGAGCAATTAGGATGTATCTGAATGAAAATAAAAGCGGCGGGGGGACGATCACATGAATTTCGAACCTAAGTTTATTATGTAGCAACTGACAAGCGATTTTTATAAGTGTTTGCAATATTTTTACCTCTTCTCTAAATATGATCGTCCCCCACCGCTTTTATTTTCACTCATTTTCACATCTAATTGCCAATGACAGAAGATTAAATATATTATTTTTTCCTTTTTACTGCGTTAAAAAAAACTTTTTTTAAAATTTATTTTTATTTATCAATTATTTAGTTTTTTATAGTCATTGGGATTCTCCGCTAGGAGGCGGCACGAATAGGCAGCACACCAACGTCGCTCTCGGTAAGTGAACTGTCTGACTAAAATATTTTCTCTATTTTTACTAAAGTGCAAATTCAATCTATCTGAAATGAAACCTACATATCCAATATATCTTACCATCATAATTTTACGTCTATTAGACAAGAATTCTGAGCCAAATTTACATACTTTCAAGCTGGATACATACGGCGGCAAAAAGATTTGCTTATCACGTGTGAATCTTTCACTCTCAAAATATTTCCGAAACTTTCACCTTATATGTGTAGTTTTAATGCTCTTAATATTAGCTGCATTGAACAAAACCCAGGCCCTAAGATGTCCAAACAAACGACGTTGGAAACAAGCTTAGATAGGGATAAAGAGATCAAAGATATGATAAATGCACTCACCAAAAGGCTGGATAGCTGGGGTCAGAGGCTGGAATCCCGTCTTTCGGCAATCGACGATAGAGTAGAAAATATAAACCAAAGACTGCAACAACTAGAGGAATATTCTGCCGTTACAAAGGCAGCACTCTCTCAAAACTAAAAAAAAAAATAAATAAAAGACTTAGAAGACCAGCTTGAACACTTGGATGCAAAGAGCAGAGAAAGGAACCTCATTTTTACGGAATAGAACAAGATAATAACGAGGACTGCCGAGAACGGATACGGAAGGTTATCGAAGAAAATATGCAAACAACGGAGAAGATAAACATCACGCGATGCCACCGATTATCCAGAAAACCTGGTGCACCGATCCTGATTGAAGTCCCAGAACAAAACGATAGATCAACTCTATTCAAAGCTGCTTTCAATTTAAGAGGAACTAAGATATCACTATCGAAAGACTATAGCATGAAGATGAGAGAACAACGGCGCGTTTTGAATGTCAAAAGAAGAGAACTCGTCGAAAAAGGTACTCTAGCTAAGCTAAGGGACAATAAATTAATAATTAATGGCATAGCATATAAGGTCTGTGATGGAAAAATTGTAGCTGCCAATGGACATTCGTTGTAGCAAGCAGTTAGGAAACAATCACTTGTAAATAGTCAACCCAACGATACCTTTTCACTGACCTGCTGGCTGAGACTATCAATAGATCATCCAATCTTGCCGCCAAATAGGAAAACCCGAAATACATGCTCAGTTAATCATCGCCACTCAAATTACCCTACAAATAAACCTTTAAAAGCAAAAGGTAATCCCTTAAGGATCATATACTGGAACATAAATGGATTTTTAGAATTTCTTCGGTCTTCTCTCTCTTCGATTACTTGAAATTGTTTGATATTTTTGCTGTAACTGAAACCTGGTGCCACTATTTACTTGACCTAGCTGTAGAAGATTTTGAGTTTTACCAATCACCAGCTGTTAAACCTTGGAATCGAGGGAGAAGCTCTGGAGGAATCCTTGTAGGAATTAGAAAGGAAATCCAAGGCTTAATCTACAAAGTTGAAATTGAGCCTAAATGGATCTCGGTTATATTTAAACTGGCTTCAATAGCAGACTCACCCCTAGTGTGTGCAATTTTTGTTTACTTACCCCCAAGCGAATTACAGCTAGAAAATCTAAAAAAATTGTTTTGCTATGTTTAAAATAAAATGCAACAAGGATTCGAAATAGTTTTAGGCGGTGATTTAAATATTCGCATTGGCTACTTGGGTGCTTTCCACAACTTGTTCCAGATCCCAGTTATGCTTTCCGTCTACCGTACCTCCAGAGATCCAACCGTGTCCGCCCTGGCTGAGACTCTTGTCGATTTCCTTGATGATAACTCCCTCACTATACTAAACGGAAGATCTATTAGTGATAAAAACGGATGCTATACTTTTATCTCACATCAGGGGTCTTTAGTTTTGGACTTATTCATGGTTTCTCCTGCACTACTGGAACTTGTTCTTGACCTAAGTATAGAAAGTTTGCCTTACTCCGATCATTTGCCACTTCTTCTAAAACTAAACGGATCAGACAATACAAAAGCGAAAAGCCTACCTCTAGAGTATATTCCTGTAAAAATATTTACCTGGTCAATAAATAAAGCTTCGACATATGAACTTTGTCTCGAAGACCTAAATGCTCTCCAACTACCGGAAGACGCCTCAATAGACCTATGTGCTGACACTCTTACTAGCAGGATTCAAACATCAATGATGAGAGCAGGAATGCTAACAAAGGGAAGAGCGGATAGTTCGCGGTCTAAGCCATGGTTTGACGGAGAATGTTATACAGCAAAAACATATATGAAAAAAATGCTTGTTATATTTGACTCTCAATACTCCTATTTATAAAGATTTGTTTATTACGAGTAAACGCAAATATCTATCATTGCTCAAATACAAAAAGAACAAATATTCTGATTCTGTTCAAGCTGCCCTTAGCAATGTTAGGGACTCTGCCGAATTTTGGAAAATAATTGCGTCCTTTAAGAAACGGAATAGCACAAAAGGAAATATTGACATATCAGAGTGGGAATCCTTTTATCAGGGTTTATTGTCGCCTCCTCAAAGAATTGTGGCTGATATACCTACTCTACTAATTCCTATTGACTCCGAGCTGGACGCCGAAATTTCACCTTTGGAAATTGCGAGGGAAATCGCTAGCTTGAAAAACAATAAAGCAGCAGGTTACGACAGTATACCAAATGAATCTATCAAAGCCCTACCTGAGAATGGTTTAATCCTTTTATCTAACTTATTCAATAAAATATTAACTAAATCCCAAGTTCCTTCACAGTGGTCAAAAACCATAATCCAACCAATATTCAAAAATGGTGATCCGAATGCACCATCAAATTATAGGGGCATTGCGCTTATAAGCAACTTGTCAAAACTTTTTACATCCATATTAAAAAATAGACTAAGTAATTGGATTGAGAATAGAAAACTCATAGCGGAAAACCAGGCAGGATTCAGAAGGGGTTACTCGTGCCAAGACCTTATCTTCACGCTTACATCACTAATCCAAATGACATTAAACCGCAAAAGAAGGAAACTTTACGCATTCTTTGTTGATCTTAAAAAGCGTTTGATACGGTTCCACATTTACTATTATGTAGAAAGCTTGCGCTTGTTGGTTTAAGTGGGCGCGATTTATCAAACTCATACAGAACTACTATGCTCAAATGATGGCAGCGGTCAGATGGAACGGCTCTTTACAGAATTCATCAAAATACAATCAGGTGTTCTTCAGGGTGAACCTCTTTCACCGTATTTATTTATTATTTTCATTAACGATCTGGTTGCTACACTGGATGATTCTGACCTGCCAGGTATATACTTACCGGGTCATGGAACTATACACCTCCTCCTGTTCGCGGATGATATAGTCCTCTTTGGTGAATCCAAGTTAAATCTTCAAATAAAGATTAATCTAATAAAAATATATTTTGAGGAAAATGGTTTAACTCTGAACCAATCCAAGTCTAAAATCGTAGTGTTTCGAAATGGAGGCCGCTTGGCCAGATCTGACGTTTGGTTTTGGGGCCAACAACTCTTGACAGTATCTTCAAAATATACATATCTTGGCCACCCCTTAACTACCAAGAATACAACTGCTTACGTGGCGCAGCACTTTAAAAGCAAAGCATTGGTTGCTACAAACGCAGTATGGAGAATACTATCTAAGTCAAGAACCAAATCTATCGGAGCAGTGATGAAATTACTTGACTCCATAGTTTTATCCACGTTGTTATACTCGGCCCCCATATGGGCGACAATCAGATAGTAGTTGTAAACCAGATCCAGGATATTTTCCTACGGCGATTCTTGACCTACCCAAATATACTCCGGGCTACATCTTACGAACAGAAACCGGAAGGATGTCCCTTGAATTAAACATTACGAAATTGATTCTAAAGTTCTGGATACGGATTTTAAAATGGACAGGACAAGATTACCCTATGTTTGCTTGTCCCAGCTCTGGAAAGTTTCAATTGTGGGAAAAGCGGGGAAACAACTTTATTCATAACTTGAATAGCATCATTGACTCTAGGGGTTTTTCTTTTCTTAAGAACTGTGAAGATTATATGGTTGTGCGAGGAGAAATGCCTAGAATTATTCAAACCACAGTGGACCAGCTACTCCAATTTGACCGAGCTAAGATACAAGCCTCAACTCATTTTATTCACTACCAATCTCTAAGTAGCTCCTTTATGACGGAGGACTACTTACTATCAAACCTCCCTTTGAAAATTAAACGATTTATAGCCCGTCAAAGGATTCTATGGCTACTTTTCCGCGAGGATATCACGGGATTTTGGAACAGCGACCCTTTAAATTGCTACTTCTGCAATGTTGGCATCCAAGACAATTTGGTCCACTATCTATTCCATTGCCCATTCCTACATGAAAAGAGACTGGAAATTCGCGAAATTTCGGAGCTAGCTCACTACAATGAACAACATGTATATGCAATCTTTAATGCTCTCCTGCTGGATAAAACATTTGTTTATAAATATTTTAAATTTTTCAAGGCGATTGATAAAATGAGAGAAGAGGTGCTCAGCTCCACAGACAACGGCTGATTGCTCCCCTCCCCTCTAAATTGCTTTTCCTCCTCACTCATGTACATATATAACCTTTAGGGGAATCCCCTTGTAAGACAATAGTGTCTTAATAAAGGTTTTTGTTGTTGTTGTTGTTTATAGTCATTGAAGGATACAAGTCGGTGGACGAGTGGGTAACACCTCGATTCCGACAGTCATGAACCGGGATTGAATCCCGCGTTAACATTTTGTTTAATATGTGAATAACCTTCATATATTATTCACTGTTTCAATTATCATAAACTAGGTTGCTCTTGTTGAGCGGTACCTAATAAAGTGATTTTGAAGCGGATAGTCATTGATTTACAAAACTTAGAATCAAAAGTTAAAATTTATACGAAATCTCAGCAAAATATTTAAATTTGCACATCAATATTAACCCAGTATTATTATCTACATATTAAACAATTATCACGCTATGATATTAGAATATATATGTAATTAATCCAGGTTCCTTAGGCCTTCAAAATATCTATCTAACCACTCGTGTGGTCAGTCAGACTTAATCGAACCAGGGACCTTTAGATATTCAGTCTGACGCTCTCCTTACTGAGCTATTTCGGCTTATTTAACATATACACAACATATTTTTATCAGTATATAAAGTAGAATCTGGAAAAACTCTTAGTGAAAATTTCAGGTCTCTAACCCGAATATCCGTCGTGTTATTTGCAAATTTGCTCTTTCGCTCGCGCCTCTAGCGGTGAAAATGAGGGGTAATACCAGCTGACCTAAGGTACATGTAAAGTTTGGAGCGGGACGTTTCACAAGAGTGACATCCACGCTCCAATTTATAATTGTAACGAATAGTATTTGAATAAAACATTTAATCGGGTAAAAGCCGGGCGTTGCCCGGGTCATTCGGCTAGTTTACAATAACTGTGGAAGTCCAAGATATTAATGGTGTCAAGCAGATTTATTTCGAGGGATATTTCTCATTGATGACAGGTTGTGATTTATAATTCATAGGAGAGTGGCAGTTTGATTCTTTGTTATCAGAAAGCTGAGAAGAGGAAGAGGAAATGAGCAATTTGTTTCTGGTATTCATTCTATCAGTTGGGATAAATCGATCCTTTTTAAATTTTTCATGCGTCATGCGTTGCCATGGCCAGTTAGGTAAGGTTGTTGAAGTGCACTCATGTTAGATTCTTGGAAGCATGGAGATGATATTCTTAGAGTAAATATTTTTAGATTGCTGGTTGTATAATCCATAATGTATAGGTCTATCGGTAGATTCTGTGTGATCTGAGTTATATTATTGTAGGCAACGCTTTATGGAAAGATTTTGAAAGACAATGTGTAGGTTAAAAGGTCCAGCCGGGCTCGGCTCTTTGGTCTGCTTGTTCATTTCCCAGATTACCGCTGTAACCTTTGACACAGCAGAGTTGAACATTGGGTGTGTACAGTGGGGTGGACTGCATATGACAGAAAGAGTCATTTGGCAGTCTGAGGCAAATCGGAAGTTTACACGCCGGAAAATCTGGCTAGCTTTAGTCACCTAAAGAACTAGAATTTCGTCTTGAAATGTTGAATATTTGTGATATCAGACGTTCATTACGCTTTAGAAACTTCTCCGCTTATTTTTTTTAATTTTAAAGAGAATATAAAAATTCTATTCTATATTTTATACCTGGCCAGCAGTCAGCTAAAAGTTTTATATTTATTACTTTTGCTTTGTAAGCTGTTTTAAGCTAATATATCAAATTTTCGTTTTTGAAAGAAACTATACAATTTCTATTCTATAGTCTATTCCATGCCACGACAGTCACCTAGAAGTCTGGAACTTTGTAAACTTGCATTGTTAGCAGTAATAAAACAGCCTATAAAATACCAATCTTCTACATGGTCTAGATGTATATTAATAACTAGATCATTATCCCGTTCTACACAAAGGGTCTAGAACTATAGTCATTTCTAAACTCCCCTTGTTAAAATTTTACCCTTATATATTTTTTATATATGTTGTAATTACCTTCTATATAGGTATTTTAATATAAATATGTGCATGCTGATATTGGAAACAGACACAAATAACTTAATTATTACAGATAAATTAATATATATTTTTAATTTTATTTATAAAAAATTCTTGTTTTTAATTCCAAAGAGGTTTCAGATAAGAACCAGGAAGAGGTCCCCCTTCCGGGGCTTTTTTTAGGCGACCCTGCCCGGATCAACACAACAGTGTCAGCTCAGAGTGCGATACAATGTGTCCATCTACGCAGGGCCGCCTCTGGCTCTCTCGCCTTGGTCTCGGTGTTAGGCATCCAGGTTGTGTCATGGCCTCCACCTCTGTCCCGTGGGCTGTCTCCGACCCGCTCGGTGCTAACATCTAGTCCTACCTCTGCTTCGCAAGTAGCAGTTGTTGTCCGCGTCCGGGAAAAACATCCCACTTTCACCCCACGTCCACGACTGCCAGTTTATTCACGCGTCGGTTTACTAGGGATTTTACAACACTCACACACATATATATGCGAGATGATATTGAAATCATATAACTGAATTATAACAATAAATTATTATATTTATTGACTTTTGACAGCATTTTGCCTGTAATTAAAAGGAGGTTTTGAATAGGAACCTGAATATTCGGACACCTAACTCTTTTGGGGGTCTTGAACAATCGCTGAAAAATCAAATCGCAACTCACAACAGTTTTCCGACTGTGACTTCATGCCACACATAAGATTTAAAAAGAAATATAAAAATATGTTCATTCCCGGCCACTTCCGACCACCCAGAAGTCTGAAGATTTGTACACTTGCATTGTTCATTGGACTGAGCGAGTGTTAAAATTTTCATACTTCTATGTGGTCTGGACGCATATTAAAATTAAATGTAAATATTTTGAAAAGAAATTTGGGAATTGATCCGTTCCTGGCCATTCTGATAGTCCCGAAGTCGAAAATTTAGTCAACTTGCATTGTCATCAGATTCTAACAAGTGTACAAAATTTCATATTTCTAGTAATATATTTTTCGTATACTTCTAGAGCATGAAGATTTGTGGACAGACAGACATGGAAGCAAGTTAAATAAAAGCTTTTCAAGATAAATATTTTCTACAATTTTACAAAATCCATTAATTTTTTACTATTCTGAATATTTCGATACATACCAATATTCGACGTCTTGTATTTTAGAGAAAATGATGAAAATAATCAGAAGAGTTAGGATATAAGAAGTCATTCCACTGAGGAGGGTGATGGCTTGTCACCGAAATTTCGGGAAGAAAATAACTCGAAAGAGGTTCATATATCTACGGGTATATATCTTTTTATATAACAAACTTTAAACCCCCCAAGGAAACGGTATTTAAAATAAAGAAACGTATTTCTTATGTAATTTATGTTTGTATATTTTTTACAAACAGAAATTTATAAATTATTTAATAGGCTTTTATATCGGTTAAAAAGAAAATGTGTATTTTTGATTAAAGGATATTAAAGATATGTCATTAGGTTTTAGGCGTTGTTTTATATTAACTCAAGCCTGAAAGCTAGCCTATGTATTTATATCCACAATGAATAATGAAACGTGTTTTGTATTTATTCATTTATATTAATATTATAATTAACCTTATATAATCTTATATGAACATTGTAATAAAGTAGTTTGAGTCTAAATCTCTCCTTCTCTCCCTCACTTTGCATATTATGAATATCTCAAAGGTTTGAATTTTTTATTTTTATGAAAATCCTCAACCTAATTTTTTTTCTTCTAAAATTTGCCCCACGTTCAAATTGAAATATCAGTTCCCTATACACATCTTTTCAAATACAAGTATTTTCTTATTTGGGTTTGAAATTATTTGTGTGTTTCAGAAAATGCTGAATCCAGATTACAAAATGAAGAGTTTCCTTGCTGATTCTACTCTTGATTCAGCTAATTTCTTCTCTTAATTGTGTATTCGTATTTCCAGAAAGGTCAAGAAAGTGTTGAAATCATAGATCCTTGCTTGGTTTACCATCATGCAACACTTCTATGGCTCCTTCATGCCAATGTGATGAACAATGCCATGTTTTCCAAGATTGCTGCCCGGACATACCATCTATCAAAACAGAAGATCCTTTTCAAGGAATGTTTAAATGTAATCCTGAAGGACGTTTAATCATCTCAAAATGTCCTGTAAACACTACAAGCGATGTAAGAATGAAGTGTGAAAACCCTAGTGTTGACATTTTTGGATATGTACCGTATACGATTCAAAAACAGGTTATTTGTTTCAAAATAAATATTGTCTCCAATGCCATAATATATCATTGGAAAATACAACCTTTTGGTCTCTAGACATTTTTTGTTCAAATTTTGATATTCAAGATTCAAATGAAACAAGTTTTTCTTTAGGTAATGACTTGGTATATGATTATAATAGATCTTCTTGGGGAATAAGAATTGGGGATACCTTAAACCTATGTACATTTACCTATCAATATCCTATGGATTGGGATATACCTCCAATTCGGCATTGCGAATATACGAAAGTGACTATATCCTCTTGTCCAGATGACTGGGAGGATGAGACCATCCGAGAGAAATGCCTTTCACTAAATGGTCACATCTTTAAAGGAGGAATCCAATACAAAAACATTTATTGCATGATTTGCCACAATATTGCTATCAATAATACATATTGCGTACCAATGTTTTCGAGATTTCGTCCTCCGTCATTTGGAATCCTAGTCGACATGAATCCAGCTTTAGGTGACCGTGTAGGATATGTCACGAGAGGTGAGAAATGTCCTCCAGGCCAAGCTGTATTTGGTGACGAATGCAGGGAAGTGAGCTGCGGTTTACCTGGTTACAAGGTGGTCAATGGAGAGTGTGTCAAAAGAAAGCGACGAGAAGGCATTCTAGTCTGAAAACCTATACTATTCTATTCGAGACTAATTAGTTCCAAATGAATATCTACCTTGTTGCTCATCTGTTAATAAATTTGGAAAATAAATATTTTTCTTTGTGTACGTTTAATTTTATCCAACAAAACTTTATGTGTTCAGAAAAAACAATGAACGAATGTCTCTAGTACATTGGTTGGGCTTCTAATCCAGGTTCAAATCTTGTGTGTAATCAGGATAGATCATTACTTGTTTCTTTAATAAGACCAGGTAAAACTATCTGCAAGTTTTTTTTTTTGAGAATGTACAAGTATTACAACAAGATCAAAAGATCTGACTGCAAGAAACTTCCCCTCTCTCCTGGCCAGCCGTAAACACACGTAGTAGGGATGTAAATCTGGAAAATACTTTAAATTGTGTAATGCAATAGTGTACAAGAAACAAACTGAAGCTAAGCCCGGAAAAAATCAACTTACTACATCTACAGGGGAAAACAAAAGATCTCAATGGGAACTCCATACTTCATAATAAAAACCGGTAGCAGAAGTAAAAATTTTAACTATAAAATTTTCAAATCACTGGATCAAGGCAAAAATTAACTTCACACCCCACATTAATGTAATTTTATGTAAAACGAATCGTACGAAAAATATGTTATTTTCACTTTGTGAAAAAAATGTGGGGATTGGATGCTAAAAAAGATTAATTTTTGTATAAAACTCTTTTAAGGCCAATACTAACCTATGGATCTGAAATATGGTATAAATTTATTAATAAAAGAAGTCAGCAAAGATTAAACTCTCAGCAATATCAGATTCTTCTTTGGGTAGTGAGAGCCTATAAAACGACCTCATCAAATTGCATACATAGTTTGGCAAAAATACCAATTCCACAGATCACATAGAAATTCGTTGATAATAAAATACAATTTGGCTAATCTATCAAAAGAAGACATTAATTTATTTAGACCGCATGCCCTAACTATAATTCACTACCTCATAGAATCAAGAATGACTGAAACATAGCTAACACTAATGAAACCTTTCGGAAATTTTTCCATTTGCAATACCTTATTATTTTTGCCCAAAATTTTTACAACGCACAGTTCATCACAAATCATGGTGATTTTGGAGAATTTCTGGCAAAATCGGGGGGCAACGGATGACCCTAGCTGCGCGCTTCTTTGGAAAAGAAAACCGAAACTCATTACATTTATTAATAAAATGTCCGATATTTCACATCTACAGAAGTAAATATTTTTGTCCCACCGAAGAAATGTGCGAATTTATATATAACAAAGAGACACCTATTTAAAATTCAAAAATATTTGTGAATTCATTTTAGATTTTATTTTCTGTTTGAGAAACCCATCCTTTCAGTTTTAATTTTGATTTTAGTCTTGTTTATTGAATTGTATATTAAGTGAATTGTATAAATGCAAAAATTTTATTAAGGCGCAAGTATTTCAAGCAAGTATCGCGTCCGATATGTCAAATAAAAAATGTAAAAGGTCTTCTTTAGGTCCTCCTAATCCGGGTGAAAGATCCTCTTGCGGGAAGGTTGACCTGTTCTTTCTTCGGAGCGGCATTTCCTCCAGACCCTTAGTGGTTATTACACCATGGCTCGTTATAGGTGAGGCCTATAGCCTCCATAGGGCCTTAGGAAAGAAGAGGAGCCCGCTGGAACCGCTCAGGACCACAGGGATGTCGCTTCTGGAAAAAACAGGGTGAGCATACGATAGATGGAGCATACACCGGCTAGTACTGTTTTTGACCGGTTATATGCTCCACGTAGATGTCCCTGGACCACTTGATTGTTTCCGCACACATGATATTCATATTTGTTTGTGGAATATCGTGGTGAGATGTCAAGTGCCTGTTGGACGGTGTCCCATCCACCGAGTGGCCCAACGAGGAAGGCGTTCAGGAAGACTTCTCACCCTTTTTCTCGAAGTTAGAGATATTTCTCTCCCTTGCATCTTTGAAGGCCACAAGGCGTTTCTCAAATGATATTTCCTACGTCTATGATGGTGACCCTCTTCTTCTCACTTTACACTTTGATCTTAGCCAAAAGGCCTAGAAGTAGAGAGACTGACACTCTTTAATATTTTCTCGTTACAATCCACCCTGTGTCGTGTGTGTTGTTTAAAAACCTGTGACTATAAATCAATTTGTTAGGATTTTTATAAGTTGTTTTTTTTCATAGATTAATTATTTATATTTTGACCAGATGACCGACGACTTTAATGTATATATTTGGTTTTAAATGATGTAAATTAGTTAGTTATGAAGGAAATTAAAAGTGTTAATTTTTTAGAGGTGTTGGTTTACTCTGCTCGATGTAGACTGGGAAAGAATGTTCCTAACAGGTTATGGGCCCAGCAGACGCTTCCACTGCGCCGTAGAAAGAAATTAGAGTTAAAGTAGAAGATAAAGAAGAAAAGTTGAAGCTAAAGAATAAAAAGCTGAAGGGAAAGAAAGAAGAAAAGTTTGTTAAGCTAACTAAGATAGAGAATAGAATTTGATTATTAAAATCTGAGCGATTTAAAGACTGAAATTTGTGCAACGAGAAGAAGAAAATATTCAAGTTATCTTTTTTGTCAGATTTGCATAACTAGAAATATCAATGGCTGACGAGTTGAGAATACCTAAACTAGATGGTAATAAATATTATTCCTGGGCTATAAAACTAAATCTATTTTGATCCAGAAAGGGACATATGGGATGCGATTGAGCCTGGCTTTCCAAGTGAAACTTCAGAAAAACAGAAGCGGAAAGATAATTTGGCATTATCTGTCATATTATTAGCAGTTGAGGATTCATTCCTGGATGATATCGTGATTGCAAGCGAGCGATTGATGCATGGCAGATACTGGAGGACATCCACACAAAGTATGGCTTGCTGCATATATTACAACTACTGAGAGAGTTTTTAACATTGTCAAAAGAAATGACGAAGATATGAAAGAATATTTCGCGAGAATAATGGATTGTCATAGAGAATTAGCAAAGTGCCACCATGGATTTGGGGATGGCGAATTAGCATTGATTATGCTATTGGGATTACCAAAAAGTTACGAGCCGCTGATTCTCAGTTTGGAACAGCAGGAGGAGAAGCTATCAACTAGTGTGGTCAAATCCAAGTTACTTTTAGATGAAAAACGACAGAACCAGCGTAAAATTCCTCAGAAGATTCAAATAGCGCGTTTGCGGTAAGAAGAAAAGAGGATACATGCAAATCACCATGTCAAGAGCAAAATAAATTTGAATATGATCAACCAAGGAATTATCATAATACGTGGATGGAAGGGAAAAGGGAAAACTATAATTACTTCAGGCAGATAAGATGTTTCAGTTGTGGCAAATTAGGACACATAGCTAGGAATTGCAGATTTGCCAACTCATCAAGGAGAATTAGTGAAGGTATGCTGAAACAAAGTAAGTTAGACCTTACTCATAAAGTCCTATTTGCAAATAACTTGAAAAACAATAACTCTCAGAATATCTGGTTTCTGGACAGTGGAGCTACTGAACACATGACGTCGAACAGACTGAAAATGACTAATTACAAAAAGTATTTCAACTTCAGTTGAAATGGCAAACGATGAGAAAATAAAAGTATCAGAGATGGGTGATGTAACCATCAAACTCGGTCACGAATATGGAGGTGAAACCTTGTTCTTGGAAAACGTATTATACGTTCCTGAGTTAGACGAAAATATTTTGTCTGTTGGAAGGATTGAGGAAAGAGGAAACAAAGTTTTATTCCAGAATGGCAAGGCCTCTGTTTTTAGAAGTGATGGCGGGTTAATTTTGAAATCTAATAGAAGAGGAAGAATCTATACAGTGGAAGAACTTAAGATAGCAAAAGTGAAGTCACCTAGTGCAGATATCTGGCACAGAAGGCTGGGGACACATTTACAAAAGGGATCTCCAAAATGTGAGTGACACAGCAGAGTGCGAGGTGTGCCTTGAAGGTAAAATGCGAAGACTCCCATTTCCTTCCAAACCTGTCGAAAGTAAGAGAACTTCATCACCTTTGAGCTCATCCATTCGGATGTAGTGGGTCCCATTAGCCCAATGTCGAAGGGAGGGAACAATTATTTCGTGACATTCATAGACGATTTCACTCATTACACTACAGTATATTTCACGAGGTCAAAATCAGAGGTACTTGAAAGATTTAAGGAATATAAGAACAGTGTTGAGTATTACCACAGCAGAAAAATCAAAGTCTTAAGAAGTGATAATGGGACGGAGTATGTTAATGGCGAATTTAATAAATTCCTTAAGGAAAGTGGCATCAAGCGACAGCTTACAGTTTCAAGAACACCTCAGCAAAATGGAACTGCGGAAAGGATGAATCAAACATTGCTAAACACAGCAAGATGCATTTTACTTGAATCAGGGATTCCGATTCCCAAATCATTCTGGGCAGATGCTGTAAATACAGCTTGTTACTTAAGAAACAAATGTTCTAGCAAGGCAATAGGTAAAAAAATACCAGAAGAAATGTGGACAGAACGGCCAGTGAAGATTGAGCATATCCGAGTTTTCGGTTGTCAGACCTGGACATACAACGACCAGCGTCGATCCAAATTTGACTCAAGAAGCCGAGAATGTGTTTTAATTGGTTTATCCGGAAGGAGTCAAAGGATACAAGGTTTGGGATATCAGAAACAATAAGGTCTTCGTGACCAGAAATGTCAGATTTAGAGAAGATGTTTTCCCAACTAAGAAAGTCGATAACAGATTTCACATGAAACTGATTTTTTTCAGGTTTTAAATAATAGATTTTGAAGAAGACTATGAATCTGTAAATGAGGAAGAGACGAAATTTGTAGAAAGAAACCAGAAAGACGAAGAACTAAAGAAGGAAGATGAAGGGGAATACCAAAATGTAGCTGCAATCCCAAGAGGATATTCAGGGACTGATGAAGCAATATCGGTAGAGAAAAATCTGAATAACTTGGAACGGAAAGAAGATGAAGAGCAGGCTTATGAAGACGAAGCACTGAGGAGGGAAGACGAAGAAGGCCAGAGTGAAACTATCATCCCAAGAAGAATTCAAGAATTGCGGCTAGGCAAAAGGAGGATTGTAGATCAGCCTTCCAACATGGGATAATTGAACATGGGAGCCATCAAGATGAAATACCGTCATCACACGAGGAAGCGCTTAATATGCCTAAAGTACAAGATTGGATAAAAGCTATGGAATGTGAAATGTCATCACTTCGGGAACATCGAGTATGGGATATTGTTGATTTGCCAAATAGTGTTAAGCCGGTAAAATGCAAATGATCTTCTAAACAAAACTTAACGAAGATGGAACACAAAAATACAAAGCAAGACTGGTGGCTTTAGGATGCAGTCAGCAAGTTGGGATACAATATTCGGAAACTTTCTCACCTGTTCTGAGGGATGATAGTTTTTAGGACCCTGCTAGCTTTCGCCGCCCTTCAGAACTGGAAGATAAATCATTATGATGTAGAGACTGCTTATCTTTATGGAAAATTGGAGGAAGTCATTTATATGAAGCAACCTCCAGGATTGAACAACGTAGAAACGAACAAAGAGTGTGTAGGCTGAATAAGGCGATATATGGGTTGAAACAAAGTGGACGGATTTGGTTCGAAACTTTAACGAATTATCTAATTAAGATGAATTTCAAACATCTAGGTTCTGATAAGTGCATATTCACTTTGAAACTCAAAATGGGAGGTTAATTTTGGCATTTTACGTCGATGATATGTTAATTATATCTTCTAATTAATATGTTCTGAACGAAGCCATTAGCATAATTAATAACCAGTTTAAATTGAGGAAAAGTAAAAAATTAAGTAATATACTGGGAATAGAAATAAAACAGGAAGAAAATTTCGTGAGCATGAATCAGACAAGATACATAGATACCATACTTGAACATTTTGGTATGAAGGATTCAAACCCATCACCTGTACCTCTTGACCCGAATCAAGATTTAGATAAATTTGATTCTTCGGAAAAATGTGACCAGAAGAGATATCAAGAGCTTTTAGGAAGCTTAATGTATTTGGGAACAAAAACCAGGCCCGATATAGCCTTTCAATTATCAGCTTTATCAAGATATAGTAAAGATCCTAGGCAAATTCACATGGGAGCCTTAAAGCGAGTCCTTAGATACGTTGAAAGGTACTAAACATTTTAGTCTGGAATATAAGAAAGACATTCCCGAACTGAGAGCGTATTCGGATGCTAATTGGAAGGAACATTCAACAGCTGAGGTTAAATCTACCACAGGAATATCATACCTACTTGGAAATAGTCGTATTTCATGGGCTTCTAGATCACAGGAGAAAGTAAGCTTGTCTACTTGTGATAGCGAGGTAAATGCATTAACGGAATGTGTGAAGAAGTGCATCTACATCCAATACCTATGCGAGGAACTATTCAATATTCTCGGGCCAAGAAACTTTAAGGCCAAGATATTTTGTGACAATAGATCGGCCATCTTTTTAGCCCAGAATGGTCATGTGTCGAACAGATCGAACCATCTTGTAAGAAAGGTGGCATTCTTGCATGAATGCTTTATTGATGGTACCTTTGAACTTCATCACGTTCGTTCTGATGATAATCTTGCAGATTTTCTAACTAAGGGAATTGGAAGAATTAAACTGACCAGGATCTTGACCACTCTAGGCCTCCGATGAGGGTATGAAAAAAACTTTAAAATGGGGGGCATTGTTAGGATTTTATAAGTTGTTTTTTCATAGATTAATTTATTTATATTTTGACCAGATGACCGGACGACTTTAAATGTATATATTTGGTTTTAATGATGTAAATTAGTTAGTTATGACAGGAAATTAAAAGTGTTGATTTTCTTAGAGGTGTTGGTGTTTACTCTACTCGATTGTAGACTGGGAAAGAATTGGTTCCTAACAATATTAACAAATAAGAATTGGGAGAAGTAGAATATTGACTTCCTTATTGTCACGGGAGGATGCTTTTTACAGTACACCTTCATTGAGCGACCTATCTGATCCACCTAGCTGAACAAACACGAGGAGTATCCATGTTTTGGATGAACTTTCATGGGAGATTCTATGGTACTATGGCATACTAGAATACACCAGGACATTGGAATCTTGGGTCAAGCGTTTTTAAGTACAATTTGAATCCCCAGCTAACTTGGACTTTGATTGTGGGATTTATGCTTATATCTTTCTCTTCAAATAAAAATCCCACTCGGGGGTTAATGAACAAAAATAGATAAGAAACTATATTTTTATGATTTTGGCATAGACAAGGGATTCGGTTTTTTGGCATAGACAAGGGATTAGGATTTTTGGCATAGACAAAGGACAACGAATTCCCATTCTTGAATCTGATTTGGTTCTAAATACTGGATATTTTCTTTCAAATTAATCATACGAGAATAGTATTTGAGGAAATCCTGGTCTTAAAGTTATTTGGTTTTAAAATCGGGAATGCCTCCGAGATACAGACAACTTCTCTATAAAAACATAATCTGGTGAAATATATATTTTTGTTGATGTTGTTGTAACAACATTTAAAACTATTGGAACTAAGAACAATGATGTTATGACCAAGCTGTTAAATATAGACCGTATTCAGTTTATATTGTCTTAATTGGAGATCCCAACACCACACACTGTGGAATTTCTTCATCACAACAATCTGGAAAGTCTCTAATCGTATATATTTTTTACACAACATTATAAACTATTAAAGTATTTACATATTTACTAATATAGATGAAAATTTGTGCTGGGAGAATAATGATCTATAAAAATAAACAGTTTCTTTGAATCTACTCTACATTTTTCGAATTTCATGACAATATTTTAAATACACACACACACACACACAAAAGCCTTTATTAGGGACATGCCCTTTACAGATTCTCCCAATTGGGTAAGGTAATAATCATCTTGTGTTATTTACATAGGTAGTGAAATAGAAATTGAACTGGCTTTTCTCTTCATCTCAAAGTCATTCTCTTGTTGACTGGTCTTTACATAATGATGATCTAAAAATATATATATAGTAAGCTATTGCCTTAGATTTGTTTGCTGATATTTTTAAAAGAAAAATACGTAGGATGACAATATTTTAAATATCATAGAAAGATACAAGGGTATTACGCTTTTTATGGCTTCTTGTGTTACGAGTTTTGGTTTCAATTTTTCTTTTTGTTAAGGCCAAAAACGTTACTTGATTTTTTCAGGAAGCCTCTAGGACCAGCTTTTTATTGTCGTTGAAGTGCAGCCTGCACAACACTGACGAGGGCCAACAGCCTGAAAGGCTGACATGGTTGGCTTTACTTGATTTGCTAAAGAAGTGTATTTGGCTATTATTCTAGAATGTTTATAAATTAACGATTTATTGATATTTATTCCGACAAATGGCGAAAGCTCTCAGCAAATTTAAGTTTCACGATTAGGATATGTATTTTCATTATTAACATATTATGTTTCAAAATATTTTTGTGCATGTGTGTGAAAAAGTAAAGTTCTGTGAAACTATGTATATGTTTTACAAATGAGGACTTACTTTTTATGGTTTTAACAGCAGGTGATGAAAGCACAAATTTTGGTTAAAAACAAAGAGTGAGCAAGGAAATCCTTCTTCTTCTTTCTTATCTCCACTCAATCATATTAAGGTATCAAGCTTATAGAGAGGCAACCATCATGACTGGGTGAAGTAGAATGCACTTCCCTTTGTCATTAAGACTGAGAGCACTACTCATTGGCAGGCCGACTTAGCTCCAAAAGAAATGGCTGTCTCTGACATGAGGAACAGATGCCATGTGCAGCCGCTCCTAACATGGGGTACAGACGCTGCTCATTCTGTATCCCTGGATTAAAAGCCCTTACAGGCTACTATCAGCCGGGTCAGCTGAGACCAGGTTTTTTAGCGAGCTTGTTACTGCCCTCTCCTCCTTTTTCATCCGGACTTGGGATTGTCAAAGGCGGAGTTTCCTCTTCTTCTTCTTCTTAGAGCATATCTGGGAGGCTCATGGAAACAGCAATAGAGCTCACCAGAGTCTCCTTCCAAAACATCCCTCGAAATAAAATCTGCTCCTTTGGAGGAGTGGGACTTATCGACTCTCAAGATCTCCCCCAAAAACCGCGTTAATCAGAATGAAAGTTCATTGTCAGCGTTATATAACAAGTAACTCTGCTTCCTTTTAACCCCATTTCTTGGAGATATGCTACCTTTTTTAGTAATTAATTCAAATTATTTTAAAATGTCAAATTTTTATATATGCTAATATTCTTTTGAATCCATGGGTCTAGTTTCTTTTATAATAAACTATTAATATTTTGTACACAAAATTTTATAACTTTGAACAAAATTGTGAAAAAAAAAAAAGTACAAATGTGATATTGTACTGGGATAAGGTGCATAAATTATGAAAAAGGCATCTCCTTATCGTGCAACTGAAAGTTGATGATGGCTTGCTTCATCTATCGGTAGATATCTATCTTCCGATAGATGGCGCAAGCCATCAGCAACTTTCAGTTGCACGATGAGGAGATGCCTTTTCATAATTTGAATAAAATTGTTTGTTTGAAATATCTTCTATTTGTATTTGTGTGTTTGTGTTCAGTTAATTTGTGCAATTCTCTCTTGAAGATATTGCTTTCAGTGATTAAAAATTATTTAGAAATTTAAAAAAACTTTGTAAACATTGAGGTGCTGTTTAACAGAAAGAAAAATCAAAACCAAAACTCCTAGAACAAGAAGCAATAAAAAGGACACAATACCCTTATATATATATCTCTCTCTCTCTAATATTTAAAATTTACATCATTAAATTTGCATATTGCAGAGTAGGTTTAGAACAACTGTTTATTTTTATAAATCATTATCAAAATTCTAAACTATTATAGACGCGTATGATTCTTTTAAAAAATAAACAATTTTAAAAAAGAATCATACGCGTCTATAATAGTTTCTAATTTTGATAACAGATGGCGCGCTAATGCACCATAGATCATTATCTCCTACCAGAAAAAAAAATCAATCTACAGGGTGTACCAGGTAAATTGGGAATTTCAACAATGGTATTTCAACTGAAATTTTTTGCAAGTAAAAATTAAAATATCCGAATGAAATTTGACACAGTAGTAGATAAAAGGATATAGTTTTTATTTATTCAATGTAGTTTCCATTATTAGCTACAACAGTCCTCGAGGCGAGTGCGGAATGAAGCACAGGCCTTGGCGACGATGACCTTGTCCATTTGGGTCATCACCGTGTGAACTGCTTTCTTGACAGACTGGATGGTGGTATGAGGAGCTTTGTTGACATCTCTCTCAACAACGCCCCATACATAGTAGTCGAGGGGATTGCAATCTGGAGAATTAGGGGGCCAAATATCAGGACCCCAGTGACTAGGGACGTTAAGTGTCAGCCACGATTGTGTCTTTTTTGCCTTATGGGCTGGAGCTGAGTCCTGTTGGAAGACATACTTCCTTCCTGCGGCCACCATGTCCATCCAAGGCTTCACAACGGTCTCCAGAACATTGATGTAGGTGTCAGCGTTCATCCTAAGGCCCTTCTCAAAGAAATGGGGAGGCATGACATCACCTTCACTGCTGATAACGCCAAGGACCATTACGGAGGCAGGAAATTTCGTGTGCATCACGACAGGTATCTCTGAGGGGTCTTTACAGATCCAGCGATCATTCCTGGGATTTACCTTTTGGTCCACGTCAAAGTTCTTTTCGTCAGAGAAGAACCTTAGCATGCCAAAAGAGTCGTGTTTCAGGTTGTTGAGGAGGGCAGCAGCCTTTCCTTTTCTGTTATTCTTCATATTCTCAGTCAGCAACTGACCTTTCCGAAGGGCATAAGACTTGAGACCAAGGTCCTCATGGATAGTTCTGACAATTGTCATAGAGCCAACGTCCATTTCCTTGGCTATGGCCCTCATGCTCTTCCCAGGGTTTCCATCAATCTTCTCCTTGACATTTTTGACAAATTCTTCGCCTCTTACCCTGTCCGATCGACGCGAGTGCTTTTTCCTTGCAGCTATCCCCTCTTTGTTACTGTCGGCCTCATCAAACTGCTTCTTGAAACGATAAATAGTGGTTTTGGGCAACTTAAGAAAATCCACTATCTCTTTGGGGCTCCTTCCGGCGCGCAGAGCAACGATGATGGCAGCTCGATTTTCAAATTCTCGGTTACTCTTCATCACTACACTGCGCACACATGTACTGTTGCATTTTACATGAATATGGCTTACGTAATGAAAAAAAAAACAAGTTTTTAATCTCAAGTAGTTTTTGTTTTATGGACTGTCAAAGTTAGTCCCAATTTACCTGGTACACCCTGTATATTAATAAATATATTAAAAATGGCATATCCTGACAAGGAGCACATGTGCTTTACAGAAGGCAGAGCGCCATCTGGTGGAACAGAAATCAACTAAACATTGATTTAGCCTGTTCCCTGATATTTATAAATATGTAAATATTATTTTTAATGTTTTAGTGGAGATTTATATGTAAATTATGCCGAGTGTACCGTCCAACTTTCCAGGTTTACCCGAAGTGCCCTCGAAAAGACATGAAGAGTATAGATAGTGGGTTAATAATTGTAATGGGTATATTCTGAGTTCCTAGATGCATCATATAAAGTAAGGGTAAGTAGAAATACTTTCTAAGTATATATACATTCGGGCAGATCTTATATATTTCTATATCAAAATTAAAATGGAATCATATTATCCATAACAAACCTATTTTAACAACATATTAGACAGTAGAGTGAAAAAATGTTTAAAATTAATGTATAGAGCTTTGGAGAAAATAAATAAACAAAGACCAATATCAAAATACTTTGTGATGTGTATGATATAAATAGTTTATTAGCAAACAAATAATACAAAAAATTCCTTCCAGGTGAGAAACTATAAGCATTGATAAAAAGTTTAAATAACAACAACAACAAGGCTTTTATTAGGGCCCATTGCCCTGTATGGATTCCCCATACAACAACAAAATAATACAGTATTTTTTTCTCCCTTTCCCCATGTGCACGTGAGTCTTTGTTTGAAAAGGGATTTATTTACACATCTGTTCTAAAAATTTCCTCACTATCTCTTTTGTGTATGAATATATTTACAATTGATCTGTAGAAATTATAAAGTTCTATTGCTGTATTTTTCTTTTCTGAAATAGTTCTCAGCGTCTTCAGTGGGTTGCTAAATCTCCAGAAGGTGTTTTTAAGAGTTTGTCTCTTTCTTGACCTAAATATTAAGTTTAAATAAATATATATTTAAAAATATATAAAATAAAATAGCAAACAATGCAAACTATATTGCAGATAAGATGACATAAAAAGGGATAAATTCATTTGAAGGATTTCACGAAAAACTACATTATTAGTTTTATATATATGTGGGTCTATATATAACTTATACATTAGGGACCTGTGCATTTATTTTCCAATTTGCATCTCCCCATGAACATCAAAGATATCCTCAGCTGAATCAAAAAGTGAGTTCAGGGGGCAGGAAGTCCATAATGGTGGCAGCTGAGGCAATTTTCTCTCAGCTGAAAATCAAGGGCTCTGAGAGCCATCTGCTCAGCAGCTGTGTCAGAGGTTCCAGGAGAAAGTCCTCACTAAGATACCCCTTGTATTTGGTTCACAATGATCCAGGGTCGTTTGGATTATTGAAGATGAGAATTTTTGCAAAGAGAGCTGTCGCAGTTGACATGGCATTTGGAACAAAGTCACCTCAGCCAAGCCTGCATCCCACTCAGAATCATCAGCCAATAATCCATGACGCTGGGCTGACTCTTTAAAAGTGGAAAAAATAATATAATCGACAGTTCGCAAATCTTCAAAACTGAACACCTGCTGCATGTAATAGTATAAGCCGAAGATAGTAACATTCAGAATATTTGGATTCACCAAACACAATGCACAATACACATACGTTCAATACACAAAGCCCTACCCCGAACTATAGTGTGCCATTAATTCTGCTTGAAAACATAGGCGGAAGGTGTCTCCATATAAAAGTGTTCTTTCAAATACATCAACACAATTGAGCTGAAACCTTGCAGTCAGATTTGTGCATCTGCGTGAAGCAATTTCAAGAGCCTGTTATTCGTTACCTTCAAAAAAATATACAGACTGAAAATTAGGTAGACGAACAGCTAAGCGACATATGGTATGCGAGTGGGCATGTAAGCGATATTCAAACATTGGCCACATTGCCTTAGGAGCGCTTACATACCGAGCGTCAAGAAAGCTTTTGATTTCAGCATGTGCCCTGCTTTACCAGTCTAATTCTCCAACAGTCACTTCCATCTCAGCCCTTCCTTGTCCCTTATATACATATTTGAAAAGTTATTTGACATTTTTTCACAGAGGCACAGACCTCCACATTAATGTGAGCATTGAACCTAACCAGCAGATAGGGGTTATAGGGAACAACCCAGCGGTTATCCACCTGGTGAGTGCCCACAACTAATGTCTGGCCGTCATTTCGACGGCTGTAGCGAGGATATCCATTATTGTTGGCCTCGGTCAGCTGAAGGAATGATTTTGGGAAGTTTATAGTACACTTTCCATCAGACATACATGGTGAGCGGAGATTGAAGTTCCCACAAGAACCATGGATCATATGTTTACGAACCATGTCATACAGCTGAACCTGCATAGTAAGGCTTGTAATTTCAGCGCAAGCCAATCCATAAATGGCATCTCTGTCTCTAGGCTTGTCTTTCTCTAAGCATAAACAGCAGGTGGGCATGTGGTAAACCGCGTTTTGGAACTCGATAACATGAACCCGTGCAATGACCACTCCCAATACATGCTGAATAACAATCTCATGCAGTAACTGCTGCAACTTAAGATTGAAAACTCTAGCCACCAGATCTCATCAAAACTCACGATTTGTTATATATATATATATATAAAACAGTACTAATCTTAGAAAACAAATACGAGAATCATGGGACGAGTGTCTTTGTAGGAAGCTTTATTTTAAATCGCTCAAGCTTTCGGGCTGACCGGCCCTTCTACAGGAGATAAGTGAACAATGGCACATCAGGTACTATATAATAATCGGACTATTTACATATTCAAAAATTAAAATTTTTAAAAACTTTTATAGGGATTTTGCATAACTAAGCAAAGTCGGGAGGAATAATTAACATAATAGTAAATTATGGACAGTAGAAATTGACATGTATGATAATAGATATTAGATATAGTAGAGCCTGTAATATTTTATACTGTCTATGAGAAAGGAGGGGGGGAATCTACACAGATGGAGGAAACAGGGCTATGGGAACAGAGATTGGTAGGATTCAGGAAGGTCGATATGTCTATTGATGGCATGGAAGCCCTGGGAAACGAGAGCTTCCAAGGTGAGGCGCTGCTGCTTGTTGTGTATGCGGCTATAGTGCACAGATGGATTGGCCAGGTCGAAAGAGTGGTTGGTGGTTCGGATATGCTGGTATATGGCTGATTTCTCATCTTGTCTGGAGATGTTTTTTCTGTGTTCCTCGAGTTCCACAACCCCAACCACACTGCTCCCAACCCCGTGTATAAATCCATATGTGTCCTCCCATATTCCCCCACTAGCTCCTCCATAGCCCGAGCCCTAAGCAAGTTTGGAGTCAGGACCCTGTACTCCAACTCCCCTAACATAAGTTCCCTCATTAGGAACCCGGATACTAAAAGCAATAGCCCATTTAACCCATCTCTCTTGTCTGGCTGTGTCTACTCCATTCCCTGCGCTGACTGCGATGTTGTCTACGTTGGTGAGACGGGCAGGAGCGTAGGGACAAGACTCGAGGAACACAGAAAAAACATCTCCAGACAAGATGAGAAATCAGCCATATACCAGCATATCCGAACCACCAACCACTCTTTCGACCTGGCCAATCCATCTGTGCACTATAGCCGCATACACAACAAGCAGCAGCGCCTCACCTTGGAAGCTCTCGTTTCCCAGGGCTTCCACGCCATCAATAGACATATCGACCTTCCTGAATCCTACCAATCTCTGTTCCATAGCCCTGTTTCCTCCATCTGTGTAGATTCCCCCCCTCCTTTCTCATAGACAGTATAAGATATTACAGGCTCTACTATATCTAATATCTATTATCATACATGTCAATTTCTACTGTCCATAATTTACTATTATGTTAATTATTCCTCCCGACTTTGCTTAGTTATGCAAAATCCCTATAAAAAAGTTTTAAAAATTTTAATTTTTGAATATGTAAATAGTCCGATTATTATATAGTACCTGATGTGCCATTGTTCACTTATCTCCTGTAGAAGGGCCGGTCAGCCCGAAAGCTTGAGCGATTTAAAATAAAGCTTCCTACAAAAGACACTCGTCCCATGATTCTCGTATTTGTTTTCTAACTGTATTGAATGGGATTCCAGTACTTATAGTACTAATCTTATATTGCAGCGTTGATAGAGAGCGGACCGAGGTTACACAGGTATGCCAGGAGACCACCAATCACGGACACGGAGAACGCTTTAAGCGTCTCCACACAACTCACTCCTGGGAAAGACCCTTCGCATACCTATGATCCCCTCTTATTTACAAACATGGCCACATTGGTCCAATGACGTAGGAGTTCACTTAACAAACAAACAACATTCTTCCCTCCAAACACTGAGAAGCTTAAAACTGCTTATGTTTGTCAAAATATTTTAACACATTTGGAGCTCTTCTATAGATGAATGTTCAATAAGTTATTCAAAGGGCAGTGTTATTGTTTTATATATAGTTTAAGTTTAACCAAGTAATATTTGTTTATACAGAGTATATGTGCAAGTTCATAAAAAAATAGGTGCTAATCAAAAGAAAACGGAGGTTTTTGTTTACTGTAGATATACAGGGTGATCCAAAAGTCCCGCACAACTTTAAAAATTAATAACTCCGCGAATATTTGCGCTAGAGCAATGCGGTAAACACCATTGTGTTCAGGATACAATGGGATTTTTTATGGAAAATAATGAAAAATTCGAAATTGATATCAGTTACAACTTTATTCGCTAGATGGCGCTCTACCAGAATCAGAGATTCAGCGGCCAAATTGTTTGATAAATTGAAAAATATAACTGAACGACACGTATTTTTCCTTTTTGAATACCAGGAAAGAACCCTAATAATATCAAATGATAAATTAATAAAACACCATTTCGCCAAAAGTTAGAAGAATTGGTTGACGATTTTTAAATACAATCTGAGATATGTAAAATAGGTATATGCAAATTAAAACATGTAGCAAAAATATATTTATATTTTTATATGGAGTTTTGTGAAATAAATTGAATGTTTGAAAATAACTACTGATATCAATACACGATTTTTGAAATGTTAATATAGTACCAAAAATTATGATGGCACTACTAATAGGATTTCGTGCTATAAGGAATGTATAGTGTCTTGACTAATTGTCGACACTTGACTATTTAACTGGATATTTTTCATGATCCAAAAATGAAATATAGAGGGGAGTGACAAAATATATTTGTCGTACTTTATTCCAAATATCCTATGGGTTTGTCAAATGTTATCATTGTTTATTATACTGTACATAATTTTTAAAATGTATCCCCTAAAAAATAAATCATTTTTAAATCGACCTTTTGCGTTGAAAAATGTGGTAGTAATATCATTTTTTTATTATTTTTTGATATCAATTTTTTGATATTAAAATATCTAAAGTTGGGGGGGGGGGGGGGGGATACAGAGATTATTCCTTATGCTATTTCTTCTAATTAGCAAAAGCGATAAACTAAACATAAGGGTTAAAATTGTGTATACCAGTGTTATTCGAGATGTTATAACACTTTGGCCTGCACGACATAATATAAAATGTGGGCAAATGACAAACAAAAAAAATACTGTTTACAGAAAAAAAGAGTCAAGATGTGAGGACAGCATTTATTATTCCCATAACCCAAAACAAAGAGCTGCAAAATATAACATATTAGGTAACTGCCTTCTCTCTTGTATTAGGTCACAATCCTTGCTCAATGTGGCGCCCTTCATTTTCAAACACCGCCTGCAGACGATAGATGACAGAATGGTCACAATTAAATAGTTGAAATTTATAAAACGTGCCATCTGATAGAAGCCTTCAACATGGCCAATGTGGTAGGCCGGCATCGATAAAAACGCGACTTAATGTACCCCCATAACCAAATTGTAAGGCGTCAAGTCTGGTGATATTGGAGGCTACTGGTATATAAAGTGCGACTTGTCAACGAATTCCACTGAACGTATCCTTCAGCAATTGTTTGGCACCGCGGGAGATATGAGGAGGTCCTCCATCTTGCATGAATGTTATTTCGCTTAGTGCTTGTCTGTCCTGCAATATGGGAATAACCTTTTCTCTCAAAAGTTGAACATAACGTTCACCAGTTACAAAAACGGTTTTAATAGTTCTAACCATTGATTTTTTCAAAGAAAAATGGCCCATTAATAAAAGAAGAAGTGAAACCCACACAAAACTGTAACTCTGTGCTGATGAAGTGGTATTTCTGTAAAAATCGTAGGGTTTTCTGTTGCTAAAATGAGGCAGTTTTGAATGTTAAATTCTCTCTTTAGATAAAAGTGAGCATCATCTGTTCTTAGAACATTTGACAGCCAGTTTTCATCAATATCAATTTGCCGGAAAACCCATGCAGCGAATTCTTGACGCTTCTCAAAATCGCTGACTTTCAACTCGTGAAAACTTAGAATTTTGTTAGGATATTTTTATAGAAAAATTCTAAATGTGTGTTCTCTCCAAACTGTTACATACGAAATCCCCGTTGTCGAGAAACTTGTCTAGCACTTACTTCTCCATACGTGGATAAAGTTTCAATAGCTTCAGCATTCTGCAAAACCGTAACAGCCACTGACTTGCATGTCGATGGTCTTCCACTCCGAGGTTTTATTTCCAGAGATCCAGTTTCCTCAAAATTTTTAATCAATCGCTTCTGAGAGTAGCAACTCATTGGTCCTTTACAGCTTCGAATATCTTTAAAGGAACGAAACGCTCGTAAAGCTTCAGTGGCAGATTCTGAATCACAATTAAAAAATTTCACCAAGCGTGCTTTATCCTGTAGTGACGGCATTCCAGGGGGAAGGGGAGAAGTCCGACCACACCTCCTTGCGGTCCCCCCTGGACCCTTGGAATATTTGACCAAATTCTGGTTCGTTTCCAAGATGACTAACGTTGCAACGGCACCCATTTTCAAATGAAGAGCAAAACTGATATCTTCAGTAATGCTACCGCGTCCGGGTAACCGCCGCGTCAGGAGCTGCAGCTCGAGCTCATGATGAGAAATCTACTACGAGACACAATTCAATCTACTACAACTCAATATAAATGGTACCTAGACGAAAATAAAGAGCTGACTTGTCTTCTCTGTGACAACAATGTACATATTAATTTGACCTCAGGAGACAAAATTGAATCAGAATCTGAGATTCAATATCAAAGATTATACAACACTACGAATGGACAGACAGGGAAAATTCGGAGGAGGACTTGCCGTTTTGATTAAAATTCTAGAAATCAAATTTAAGGAAATCGCCTATAATCAGAGTAAGCCTAGAGAAATCACGACAGAAGCTCAGGCAATAGAAATCTATCTTACAGATAAAACAATTCCAATCATAAATGTTTATCACCACGATAATACTAGCATCAATACAGGCCTGATAGAGACATTAAGTGAAGCGTCTTCGGATATCGCAATCATACTTGGTGATTTTAACGCCGAAAGACCAACTTGGGGATCTTCTGTCCAGGATAACAAAGGTCAGCAGGTTGAGAAAATGCTAACCGACCTCGACCTTACGCCGTTAAATAACGAAAAGAACACCTATCTATCCAAGTCCACAGGCACAGAATCCGCAATAGACATCACAGCGATAAATTACAACATCGCACCCACAACACAATGGAAAATTCTGAAAAGTGCAATCAGTGACCACAGACCAATTTTAACAACCCTAAAATTCAAAATTGAGAATTTACAACAGAAAAAAAAGAACACTGGAAAAAAAATTACAGAAAAGCTTGAAGAACTGTGCAACGAAGAATTAAAACACAGAACGATTGACAAAAAATTGGAAAAATTCTCTTTGAACATATCCAAAGCTGCAAAAGTATCGATACCTAGAGGTAGACGTAAAGACCTGTAAATACTTTACTGGAAGGACCACAATATCGAGGCAATGATTGCAGAGAGAGACAATAAAAATGAATTTCTTTAAACAAATAAAACAGAAGAAATCATGAAGGAACTCATTGAAATTAGTCACAAAATAGAACAAGAAATTTGGATATTCAAACAAGAAAAATGGGCAGAATTCTGCGAAATAAATGGATCCAAAAAAGGAAAGCCATCACTGGAATATAATTAGTGTTATAAAACAATCAAAACCATTACTAATCCTCCAATACTCTAACCGATATGAACAGCGAGAACGAACAAACAGATGGCTGACATAATTGCTGAATATCTTTAAAGCACTTCCAGACTCAGCTATACGAATGAAGGCAGGACTCTAAAAAATAATATAAACAAGTTAGTTAAACAAGCAAGAAATTACCATCAACAAGATATTTACTCGAGAGACTTCACACTGAATGAGCTAAATTCATCAATAGGAAAGTTAAATCCAAGATGTCACCTGGAGATGCTCTAATCTTTGGTCAAATGATTAAACACTTTGGAGACGAAGCTAAAAATCAACTCCTACGAATACTGAAGATTTCATGGCAAACTGGTAAACTACCAAAGAATTGGAAGATATCAATTATAGTGCCAATACTGAAACCAAACAAAGATGCCAAGGAATGCAAGAACTATCGGCCAATTGCTCTTACCAGCATACTTTGAAAAATAACAGAATGAATTATCCACTCTAGGCTCATAGTCTGGCACACTAACAATAATAAAATAAACTTCTACCAAACTGCCTAAAGATCCAGACACTGTACAACTGATAAACTGTTCTACTTCTGTCAATCAATAATAGATTTCTAGGAAAAACCGCCAAAGAAGACAACGGCCGTATTCCTGGATATGACCTCAGCTTTTGATCGAGTGTAGAAATTATTTGAAAGGCTGCACAACATCGGAGTAAGAGGAAAAAACCTTAATCTGGATTGCAGACTTCTTAAGGGGAAGAAGGATAAAGGTTCGGGTCAATGGAACATTTTCCAAGGACCGAAGAACATGGGCTGGTGTACCTCAGGGATCTGTGCTCAGTCCTCTACTCTTCTGGCTATATATTAACCGTTGTTTATGTAAATAGATGAATAGTATTTGTATTATTTAAAGCCTAATTATGTAAAAATATATGTATATATAAATTGGACATTTGTTGTTGGCCATGGTCAAGTTTGAGCTCTTGTACTCTAATTTAACGACAAACA
>CP092865.1:25397697-25473404 GCA_030710605.1 Cordylochernes scorpioides
AGGGCTACCCGGGCTGACATCACCGACGCCAGAGCACGTCAGTGTTCTTCAGAAGAACACTGCGTCTTTGTAGAGCACTGCCCGGACTTCGAGTCCTTCCATTACCTGCAGGCGGTGGACGAGCTGGCCGGAGGAGCCGGGAATATACTCCAAATAATGAAAATGGACGGACACATACTGGTGGGCCTATCCACCAAAGCCCTGGCGGAACGACTTATAAAAAACGGCCTGCAAATCGGGCACACCCACCTCAGGGCCTTCCCCTTCAAGAAAAGGGCAGAGAGAATCACCGTAGGAAACCTGCCCTTTTTCGTGGACGACGCCGCCGTCATCGAGGCCCTCAGACCCTACGGCGACGTCACATCCATCGTCCCCATCCGGCTGAGGGCCGGAAAGTATACCTTTACGGATGGCCGATGCGAGGCTTTTATCCTCCTTAGAGAGGGTTTCACATTGGAGAGACTCCCAACCCGCATCGACATCCGAAACAAGGGTAACGCCCTGTCGGCGTTCCTCTCATACGGAGTCAAATGCTCCAGATCCGGCCGGCAAGGTCATCGTCGGGCAAACTGCCCAATGAACCCTGCCAGGACCACCAACATCGCCCGGCCACACCCCGCACCCCATCCTGGAGCGACGCCCACTGCGTTTCAGCAGCCGACCCGCCCAACACCAGCGGCTCCGTCACCGAAGCGCCCTGCGCCTCAGACTCCGGCTTCTGCCACTTCTGCCGCCCTGCCTTCCAGAACCCCCTCAGACGCCGTGGCTCCTCCTTCTGTGCCCATGGAGATCGCTGTCGAAATGCTGGCGCCGCCCACCTCCAACAGCGCCCCACAGGCGATGGACCCTATGGAGGCACCTGAGGCTTCCGCGGACCCTCGCCCTCCGGCTTCTCAACCTGCCGGAGCAGTGCCTCAGGCCCAGCCGGTTTCCGTCGCCCCTCCTGGTCCTCTGCATGCACAGGGGACCCTCGAGCCATCCTCCTCGCCATCTTCGGGGCGAACTACAAGAGGCGACTGTTTTAATGCTTGGTATTTAAGATTTAGAATACATTTATAATTTAAATATTTTTATTCAATTAAGATTATAATTACACAAGCATAACATTTAAATATATATATATCCTGCCTAACAATTCTCTATACTATCTAACTAACATTAAACGATCTATTTACAGCCTTTTTGGTCACTGGTCCAATATATTTATTTTCACAGACCAAATTATAAGATAAATTCAAAGATGAAAAATATGCAAAATAAATGAACAATTATATACATCATTTTATATTTATTTAAAACAAATGAACAATATATATACATCATTTTATATTTATCTAAAACAAATGAACAATATATATACATCAATTCCCCCTTCTTAGGCTTGGCCCCCCTTATTTATTTATTTACTCTCCATATCTCTGCGGACATCTGCGCTCCCTCTGAGGATACCTGGGGGTTGTAATACTTTTCTCCTCCGAGATTGGAGTTGGCACACGTTCAGCCTCATTCATATTAGTGGGATGTGATTTACCAGGCAACATTTTTCTAATGTAGTTTTGATGAACCTTTTTTATACTGTCACCTTGTTTTATTAAATAAACATTCCTTCCTAGTATTTTAATTATCTTTCCTGTATACCAAGAGGGATGCCCATTAGTAATCCACCTAAACTTCACAGTCTCATCCACTTTAAATTTACTGTTAACATATTGACTATTGAATTTGGAGGCTTTTACATCAAGATGGCATTTGATACCTTTAATAGGGTCAGATTTGCATTCAAAAATGGACTCGTAATCATTTAAAAGTGAATCTATACTAAAAGAGTCCAATTTATGCAAATAATTGAATGAGATATTGAAAAGATTAAGGAAATCTCTTCCTAAGATAAATTTAGAACAATTTAAATTAGTTATTAGTATTTCAATGGTTCTAGAAACATTTCTTAATTTTATATCAAATTTAGCCTTGCCTAAAATAGGTATTTTAGAGCCACGATAGCCGGTCAAGACTGTATTACATTTATTTAATTTAACATTTTTGAAATATTTAAAGTACAAATATTTAGTTAATGTAGTTATGGCTGCTCCAGTATCAATTTCAGCCAACAATTTTATGTCATTTACATATACAGTTTCAATCAAGGGAGGATGCAAATTTATATTATTCAATGATACATTATTTTGAGATCCCGAAGGATTATTATCATTAACATGCTTTTTAAATTTATTAAAAGTATTTTTGGGATTTCTGGGCAATTTACGGGCAGAACTATCTTTTTTATAACATATAGTAGAAATATGCCCTACTCTACCACAAACTCTACAATTAGCTGATTTAAAAAAACAATTATAGTGTAGATGATTGTTCTTACCACAGTGTTTGCAGGGATTATTGATGGCATGAAGATGCTGTGGGGACCGATGGGCATCTTCGGATCTCTTGAGGTTGTGTAGGTCTTTATCTGCAGACTCCGCAGACAGCGCGATGTCTAACGCTCCCTCAAAAGTCAATCCTTCTTCCTGTAGTAGCCTCTTTTGGGTTGGTGTATCAATGATGCCCGCCACAAATCTGTCTCGCAGGGATTCTTGCAGAACATCTCCAAAGTTACACCTTTGAGCCTGTTCCTTAAGGCGTATTACGTATTTAGATATTGTTTCGCCTGATTTCTGATCCATTTTCTGGAATACAAATCTTTCATATATTATATTGATCTTAGGATTGAAATGTTTTAATAAGATCCTGCACAATTTGTCAAAGGGAACTTGATCAACTTCTTCCGGAAAAACCAAATTTCGCAAGATCCCGAAATATTTAGGGCCGATGCTTGAAATAAGAAATGGCGTCTTAAAGTCTTCTTTTGTTTTAGAAATTAGCATGAATTGCTTCAATCGATAAATATAATTTCCAACATTCTCTAGATTTTCGTCGAATCTTTCAAACATACTTGAAGACATTTTTAAAGTATAATTTCTTTTCACTATTTAAATTCTTTTTTCTTTACAAAATTTGCTTTTCCTCGTCGCCAGTTGTTTTAATGCTTGGTATTTAAGATTTAGAATACATTTATAATTTAAATATTTTTATTCAATTAAGATTATAATTACACAAGCATAACATTTAAATATATATATATCCTGCCTAACAATTCTCTATACTATCTAACTAACATTAAACGATCTATTTACAGCCTTTTTGGTCACTGGTCCAATATATTTATTTTCACAGACCAAATTATAAGATAAATTCAAAGATGAAAAATATGCAAAATAAATGAACAATTATATACATCATTTTATATTTATTTAAAACAAATGAACAATATATATACATCATTTTATATTTATCTAAAACAAATGAACAATATATATACATCAGCGACCTTGAGGGTTTTCTCAAGAGAAACCCCGGGGTCTCCTTCGCTGAGACAGAGGGCCTTGGACTTGGGCGGGAGGAGGTCTATGGAAGGCAGCTAAATGGTGTTTAGTGAACTATGGACATAAGCTTATAGGTCTGTAGAGGTACATACATATAAATTTCAAGGTATTGCATCGAGCAAAGCTCTTCCGCGCAAAACATGTTTTCATAACCATTATATATTAGTAAATTAAATTTTATTGCCCTCTATCGTTAAAAATTTTTACACAAATAAATTTACTGGCAATGCGTTTCTTTTTTAAATCTCTACAGACCTTACTGCAATGATATGATTTAATGAATGAGAGGGCTTGGCTCATCAGTAGTGAACCCTCTCAGCGGTTTCGCCAAATTAATCTCTAGACCGCTCTACTATTGTATTGGACTGGTTTTGTTATATACCCTGCATTTTCTATGGAAGGCAGCTAAATGGTGTTTAGTGAACTATGGACATAAGCTTATAGGTCTGTAGAGGAACATACATCTAATTTCAAGGTATTGCATCGAGTAAAGCTATTCCGCAAAATATGTTTTCATAACCAATATTTATTATTATTTTTTCTATAAATTCTGTACGCTAGATTCTCGATATAACTTTAACCAGATATAAGAGCGGGTCACATTTAAGACCTATAATTTCTTGTTAGGTGTTTTCCAATGACAGTGGATTTTCTTCTATACTTTGCTTGTGGTACATCCCTCTTGGGTGTCCAGCAGTAGTCAGCAAGCATACCGGGACTCCATTTACCTTGGTACCGCTTCTCTATGCTTGATATATCTTGATGAAACCTCTCACCATGCTCATCGCTAACTGCACCAAGATAGTCTGGAAATAAATCCAGATTTGAATGAAGGAAATGGATCTTGAGAGACATGTTACATCCCAGTGCCTTGTAGGAAAGCAACAGATCATTAACTATGTCTCGATAATTTTCAACCTTGACACTTCCTAAGAAGTTCTTGCAAACGTTTCTAAAGGAATTCCATGCCGCTGCTTCAACTTCATTCAAACTATTTTGAAAATTTTCATCCTGCAGCAATTCTCGAATCTGAGGTCCAACGAAAATGCCTTCTTTAATTTTCGCATCACTTATGCTAGAACATTTTTGTTTTAGGTAGGCAAATCCACTGGCATTTCGATCCATTGCCTTGACAAAGTTCTTCATTAATCCCAGTTTAATATGTAATGGTGGTAAGTGAATATTTTCTGAATCGATCAGGGGAGGATTTACAATATTTTTATGTCCTGGAGTAAAGATTTCACGGTTTGGCCAGCTTTTTTTTAATGTAATGCCTTTCCCTATCTCTGCTATCCCACTCACACAGAAAACAACAAAATTTGTATTTTCAAGCTGTAATCCACGCAAGAGAGCAATGACTTTCAAATCGCTGCATATTTTCCAACCGTATCTTTCATATTCTATCTTTTTCAAAAGCAGTTTCATGTTTTCGTAAGTCATATTGGATGCATGTGCTATTGGCACTGATGGGAACTTATTTCCGTTGTGAAGGAGAACAGCTTTCAAACTAAATTTTGAAGAATCAACGAATAAACGCCACTCTTCTGTATCATGGTCATGACCAAGCGCTTCCATTAGACTAACAACATCATTGCAATATACTAAATCATTCTCTTGTGAAAAGAAGTCTTGAAATTCATCTTGAGACTTGCGAAAAAGCATAATTTTGTGCCTTTATGCAGCAGATTCCAGCCTTTTAACCTTGAGCCTAAAAGTTCACTCTGTTTTTTGGATAAATCTAAATCACGTACGAGGTCGTTCAAATCTCCTTGGGTTAACAAATGAGGTTCAGATGAAGCACCTGCTTCAAAATTTGTGTCATCCGACTGTTGCTCTCGTTTATCTGAATCATCGTCACTAAATATTACATGTTCAGGAGGCTGTGGCACAGATAAAATATCACTATGAGGAACCGGTCTCATAGCAGAAGGCAAATCTGGATATTAAGCTGTATGTCTTGATTTGGATGTAATACCTGCAGTCTTTGTCAAACAAAAATAACAGTCTGAAGAATGATCTTTAGGTTCCCTCCATATCATTGGAACCGCAAAAAGCATATGACATTCACCTTTAATCCACCCTGTAAGACGTCGAGCACAAATTTCACAACAATGAAGAGGAGACCAAGTCTTATCTTGGTCACCGACTTTACAGACAAAATGAAGTTGATAGGACTTTTTGATGAGCGGTGTAAAGTTTCGCCTTTGAACTTTGAAAGAGAATTCCTCACAAATGTAACAGAAAATATAAGGAATATTAATGCAATGCCTCGGCATATTGACACAGTCTAGTGCACACGATTTATAAAAGCAAATCGATAGAGAAGAATAAACTGATCACTTCACATTTACCTGTCACTTCTGAATCAAATCTATTCGAAAAATCGTTAGGTTCAATTTAAATATATATATTAAAACTGTTATTCAGCAAATAGCATTCCAGATCTTGTCGTTATTTTTTAGTTGAAAGCAAAACAGATTGCATTATAAAATAAACATATTTAATTAAAAATTCAATAATTTGTTATTTAAATTAATATTTATGATTCTTAAAGAGCAAAATTTAATTAATCTATATATATATAAATGAATGTAGGTCTGTTTGTCCTTTATGCCTGACCAAACCACTCATTGGATCGCCATGAAACTTTGGGAAGTTATTTAGTATAGTACTGGGAAGGTTTCTAGCAAATAAAATTTTTGAAATAACTTTTCGCCTAGATATAATCAAGATAAATATTCTAATTTATCTGTTATAATTCAACAATCTGCTCTAAATATTATCATGATGATACGATGATTTTGTAATGTAGAAAATTAGGAAAGACAAAATTCAGGATGACACGGCAATTTATTTGAGACAAGAATAATGATACAATTCCAAGGCAAGATACTATTCCTTTAACTTCCAATTACGGAGGGAACCAATTAATAATGATTTTATTCAACTTATCGAGTATTTTTCAAGGGACCGGGAAAAAATGTTCACTTTATCGAGAGATTCGTTAGACAAACCTTTACTCGGGTAAAATCCGGGCGAAGCCGGGAATATCCATTTCGTAGCTACACCGTCTCTCCAAGAGGCAGTCTCTTATTAAAGGTCTATTAGAGATTCTTTAATAGCAATTAGAATCTTCAATGAGAGACCACCAACAGGAGAAACAAGTTGATTCATGTTTTTAGGTGGTCTTTCTTAAGAGACTCTATTTACATATTTAAAATATTAAAAAATTAAAATATTTTAAAATTAAAATATTTTAAAATCAACATTTTCTTACTGTTACGTTTAATTACTGTTAATATATATATATATATTATATCTATATATATAAAAATGAATGTATGTCTGTTTGTTTGTCCTTTATGCCTGACCAAACCACTCATTGGATCGCCATGAAACTTTGGGAAGTTATTTAGTATAGTACTGGGAAGGTTTCTAGCAAATAAAATTTTTGAAATAACTTTTCGCCTAGAAATAATCAAGATAAATATTCTAATTTATCTGTTATAATTCAACAATCTGCTCTAAATATTATCATGATGATACGATGATTTTGTAATGTAGAAAATTAGGAAAGACAAAATTCAGGATGACACGGCAATTTATTTGAGACAAGAATAATGATACAATTCAAAGGCAAGATACTATTCCTTTAACTTCCAATTACCGAGGGAACCAATTAATATTGATTTTATTCAACTTATCGAGTATTTTTTCAAGGGACCGGGAAAAAATGTTCACTTTATCGAGAGATTCGTTAAACAAACCTTTACTCGGGTAAAACCCGGGCGAAGCCGGGTACATCCATACAAGAATAATGATACAATTCCAAGGCAAGATACTATTCCTTTAACTTCCAATTACCGAGGGAACCAATTAATATTGATTTTATTCAACTTATCGAGTATTTTTCAAGGGACAGGGAAAAAATGTTCACTTTATCGAGATATTCGTTAAACAAACCTTTACTCGGGTAAAAACCCGGGCGAAGCCGGTTACATCCATACAAGAATAATGATACAATTTCAAGGCAAGATACTATTCCTTTAACTTCCAATTACCGAGGGAACCAATTAATATTGATTTTATTCAACTTATCGAGTATTTTCAAGGGACCGGGAAAAAAATGTTCACTTTATCGAGAGATTCGTTAGACAAACTTTTACTCGGGTAAAACCCGGGCGAAGCCGGGCGGGTCCGCTAGTAACAAATAAAATAAATCTTTTGGCTCCACATATCAACTCTTCTTGTCAAAAATAAAGCGCTAGCTAATGTAATGATGTTAACTTAAAAAATGCTTACATAACATTTTCTGCATTATTACTGTATATACCAATTTATAGAAAAAATGGTTATCCTGCAAGAACTTTGGGTGATGGAAAACTTCTGATTTCATTTTTAAATTCAGCATGAAAAGTAACATTAGAATCAACATCAGGATTTCACCTCCAATTTTATCTCTCTTAGTTCTGCCATTTATAATTGTGAGGAATTTGTTATCCAGAAAGTCCATAAACAGCATGAAATTTCTAATGGATTGTGGAGATTTCCCATCTCGCCTACACGTAAGTTTACCAGTTAACACTATTGCATATACTTCCGTTATTTTTCCTTTATTTTGGTAAGGATATCATTACGATGTGTCACATAATATTCTTTGGGGGCAAATATGCGAACAGAATACATTATTTTATAAACCATCATAAAGCAAATTACGCATTCCAGTGATCCCTATTTCCACCCCATCTATTTTTCCTGAATGTTGTTTCGGATATCGACAATTATTCCGCCTGATCCTCTACCTCTCTTGTGGTCTTTAGTAGCAAGCAAAGACAGATATATTTAAGTTTATTGAATAATTGGCGCCATTTCCATGTTTCTAGAAGCCCGAAGATACTACATGTTGCCAACTGGTCAAATAAAGAGGAGCATGACATCAACCGATACAGTCCATTGACCTTCTAGCCAATAAATGCCATTTGATTATTATCTGAATATTTACATTTATTTACAGAAACTGGTGGGTCTGCCATTTCCTATATTGAGTCTCTTTTTGGCATTCCTCACCTGTCTATCAACTACCGCCTAGCAGATGCCATTTAGGAAAAGTTTTTTGTAAAGGTCTCTTCTCTATTAAAATTCTTTGCTGCTCTCTGATCTGGAAGCTGTAATCCCTGCTCACAAAAATACCAAGTTCTCTTAAGTTTGTAAGAATTTTAGGAGACTTATTCTGGACTCATAATCGAGGACTTCAATAAGGAATTGGTCTCCTAGACAGACGGTGACATCTGGCGATTGTCACATCTTCAGTAATTTGCATACCTTTAACTATTATCTTCTTGACCTTTTGCTTCAGCAAATCCAGATTCTCTGACTCTGCCGAATCAATTCTGTATACGTAGTATTAAATTGTTTTCAAATGCTCGTCTCTCCAAAGCTTCCGCGCGTTCTTCCAGCTTCCATATTTTTTTAAGTATTGAGGGAAATTTTCTTCGTCTAGTTCACCATTTTGCATCTGTGTACGAGGCTGCAGATGACTCAATTCCGGCAATTCTTCTGTCCCAGTCTTCCAACTTCTATTCAATGTTAAGCAGCCTTGCATCCAGTTTCTCTCCCATCTATTCACTTCAGCCGACAAGTTATCAATAACTCTAGATCGTCCACTAGAACCTGATCCGGTGTTGGATAGGGCATCAGTGTGGTCTGTCTCTTCGGCTCTATATCTACGAGGTGTGTTCAAAAAGTATCGCGACTTTTGTGTTTTTTCAAAAATTATTTATTTATTCATTAATACCTATTTTGTCCTCTTCAAAGTAATCCCCATGAGATATTATACACTTGTGCCAACGGTTTTTCCAATCTCTTTGAAGCCCTTCAAAAAATCATTTTAAAAATCTTTTTCAGCTCCTCTTTCGATGCCGTCTTTATCTCGTCAAGCGTAGCGTAACGTCGTCCTTTCATGGGCCTCTTCAGTTTAGGGAACAAGAAAAAGTCACAGGGGGCCAGATCTGGGGAATACGGTGGCTGCGGCATCATTAGTGTGTTGTTTTTGGCTAAAAAGTCGCGCACAAGCAACGATGTGTGAGCAGGGAGGTGCAAAAGCCAATTTTTGTTCTTCCACAAATCCGGGCGTTTCTGGCGGATTGCTTCGCGCAAATTGCGCATAACTTGCAGGTAATATTCCTTATTGACCTTTCTACCCTGTGGCAAGAACTCATGATGCACCACGCCCCTGCAATCGAAGAAAACTGTCAGCAAAACTTTCACATTCGACCGAACTTGGCGCGCTTTGTTCGGTCTTGGTTCGTGCGGCAGCTTCCATTGAGATGATTGAGCTTTGGTTTCCACGTCATAACCATAAACCCACGCTTCGTCACCAGTTATGACCCTCTGGAACAAATTTGGGTCGTCGCTGACAGAGTCCAACATCTCGTTAGCAATGTTCATGCGATGCTGCTTTTGGTCGCAATTGAGCAATTTTGGTACGAATTTCGCGGCGACCCGTCTCATGCCCAAATCATTGATAAAAATCGAATGGAACGAGCCAATCGATATGTTTAGGTCCTCAGAAACTTTTCTAACGGTGATTCGACGATTGGCCAATATCATTTTCTCCACTTCATTATTTTTTTCGTCTGTTGTTGAAGTGCTCGGGCGTCCGTCACGCACTTCGTCGTTCACATCTTCTCGGCCTTCTGAGAACATTTTGTACCACCGATAAACGTTGCTTCGGTCCAAGATAGCTTCTCCGTATGCCACAGTCAACATTCGGAATGCATCCGCGCACTTAATTTCGTTTTTCACACAAAATTTGATACAGGTTCTTTGATCCATTTTTTTAATAGGTAAAAATCGAAGACGATCCAAAACACCTGCAAGCAAAGCAGCTGTCAACAATTAAGTGACATTCGAAATGGCCGAGCTTGTCGGCATAAGTGAGATACATGAGTACCAACATAAAGCCACAAAAGGATCGAAATTCGAATATACGTAACCCGCGAAAATTCAAAAGTCGCGATACTTTTTGAACACACCTCGTACATATCCGATTATCAATAAGGTAGTAACCACCTTGAGCGAGAAAGCAACGTCCACCAACAGTATACCATTTCTATCATCGTAGTATTTCATCTGCGCGACGGCCGATGCAGCATAGTGGGGAGATTTGACAACCATCATGATTGGGTAAAGTAAAATGTGTCTGCCTTTGTCATTAAGACTGGGAGCACTACTCAGTGGCAGGCCGACTTAGCTCCAAAAAAATGGAGATAAGAAATCTGAGATAAGAAAGAAGAAGAATAATTTAATCTTATTCAGTTTAATTTTATAAATCGTAAAAATTCAACCAGTGAGCTATTTTGGAATTGTTATGCAAATCAGTATGTATAATCATCATATATGTAAATTTCATAATTTATTTAATTTCTCTGCTTACTTTCTTATTGATTTTTCCTATAATATAATAATATTTATTTATAAAATTAGGTTTAGTTTTGCTATAAGAATTGAGAGTAAAGAGATAGGTAAAGTATTTTAAAAAGAGAAGGCAAATATTAACATCTGCAGCTGTAGCATGATGCAACCGTCCAGTTTGACCTTCTAGCGGCGATTCCCGTGTCTGCTGCTCTATATAATTTTTCAAATATACACTTGTATATAATATAAAATGTTCAAAAAAGCTTTTTTAAAATACATAAATAAAAATATAATTTTTTGTCTATGTAAAAAAGGTTGTATTAATGAAATATTTATACGAGATTCTAACGAGATTTAAATATTTTTTTTAATCTGTGTGCCTTTTGTTTGATATAAATTTATCTTATTAGAATGAAATACATTACAGACTTAAATTTCATTCGCTTTCCTTTTGTATAATTCTAAAGCCTAAAAAATAATTTGAAATTCATACTGTTAATAGAGAAAAATGGAATTAAATACAAAATACGAATATATTAGTGAAATTGAGTCTGGAGAGTTTGGAGCTGTTTGGAAAGCTGTTTCAAAATCAAATAAGACTGAAGTTTTCGCTATAAAAGTTAACACAAAATCAGCAATCGATGAAGTTGACATCCTTAGAGAATCACAAGGACAACATGTAGTTGAATTGTTTGAATATTTTGTAACGGAAGAGAAGAAACATATTATTGTGATGGAATATTGTCCTCTTGACTTGTTCGAATTTTGGACCTTTGAAGTTTACCTCAAAATATCTGAAGAAGAAATGCGACACATTTGGTGGCAAATTGCCTCAGGAATCAAACATCTTCATTCTCTTGGAATCATGCATCGTGATGTGAAACCTGATAATATTCTAATGACTTCTGATGGGGATTGTAAACTGACTGACTTTGGTTGGGCTTGCAAACCTCGCGAAGACGAATTACTCGTCACTGAATTTGGAACATCTTGCTACAATGCTCCTGAGATTTTATATGAATTCCAATTTTATGATAACAAAGTAGATTTATGGAGTATGGGAATTGTTTTTGCAGAACTTTATTTGAATGAAGATTTTATTAAAAGCGATACTGGCAAGGAGGCCTTGGCTGAACTCCAACAAAAATTTGGAGAAAACAAGGTGAGACAAGCCATAGATCCAAATTTGCCTGATACCTCTACTGCCAATTTAGATATTTTTACAAAAATTCCTGAATCAGCTCGTGATCTTGTAATGAAACTTTTGGAATGCAATAGGATCAAAAGGTTCTCAGCTGATCAATGCTTGGAGCATGAGTTTTTCTCTGGTAAAAAAATCCCACCAATTGAGCGTGTTACAAAAATCCTTGCCTCGAAGTCAAAATAGTTAAAAAGAATGAAAACTTTGAAGTTGGTGAGGGATGCCTAACCTTTTATTTAACAAGCTTTGAATTTCATAACAGTTTAATGAAAGAATAATTCTATAAATTTAATCGAAACATGTATATATGATTCTCTTATTATTTAAAACAAGTTTTAACATGTCAAAAATAAATGTTTTAAAACTATATTTGATTTGAATTTTTTTTTTTTTTTTTGCTGAAGAGAGCTAACAGCCCAAAACGGTTTCGTGGTTGGTTTTTCTTGATTTATCAAGAAAATGGGTTGGTCAAATATCAGGGAACAGGTTAAATCAACCTTTAGTTGATTTCTATTCCACTAGATTGCGCTCTGCCATATAAAAAAGCTCATGTGAGCAGGTTAGAATATGCCTTTTTTGTTTTTACTCTCTTCATATGTTGTCGATTTCGAATCGAAAATAGCTATAATATTTATTCTCAAAATTTTAATTATTATCATCAAATTTACACAATTTGAAAGCCTTTAATTTTAGATTATTGTTCAAAATAAATATGCAATACAAATTATGTAAAATATTTTTATTCAAGAGTTGATAGGTAAAATATTGGTCATTATTCATATACCTTATTATGTACAAGATGCATTATTCTACCTTTATTTAAAATGTATTATCTTATTTTTAAAGATTTTGTGAATATAATTGTTTGCCATTTTAATATAATTGTTTTTTAATACAGCGACTTCGAGATTAATAACTAAAAACGTCATCAAGAGGGAAACAAAAAATTGATATCCTGAATTTGCTCTTTTTTTATATAAATTGTTCGCCAGTTTGTATATTCTGTATGTTTGTATGTTCTGCTGCAATTTAATATTTCTCCAGGGTAGTATAGTGGTTAGTATTCCTGCCTGTCACGCAGGTGACCTGGGTTCGATTCCCCGCCGGGGAGATTTATTTTCTTCCCCAGGCCCCTTCAACAGTGCAATGTATATAGTGCTTTGTATATACTACTAGACGGGTGACCCGGGCTGCGCCCGGGATTGACCCGTGTGCATATCTACCCGAGTGATATATATTTAGATAAGATTTTTTTATAATTGTTTGTTATTAGCATTATCTATTTGTTTGCATCAGCATAATTTAATCTAATCTTTGATAGAGGGCGCTGTTCGTGAGCTAAGTAGAATAATTTGAATATATAGTTTAATAATTGATTTATATATTTTTTAAAATAGCCTATCGTCTTCCCCGTATTTTTTACCTATGTATGGAAATTTTGGTTTGAATTAGTGAACTACTGCGAATTTGTATACCGGACATACACACACACATACAAACATTGATTTTTATAAATTTAGATATTCGGCTTTAGGGCTCAAATTTCAACCATTTTGGTTATCAGCCCCGTAAATAAAGATATTTCCAGCAATTTAATATCTATTCCTATTTTTTCATATAGTTTCGTATACTCGATTATGAAAACTTTATAAAAGTTGCTGTTTAATTTTTTTTTCAAAATTTCAATTTCAAATTATTCAGATATGGGTTAATTTCTCAATTCCATAGACAGAAATTGAGGAGGAAATATATATATGTAGTAAACCCGATGTGGAATGTGCTGGGCAGTCGTGGTAGTGGGTGCGTGATGGGATTCCCGCACTGGGACAGCAAGAGACAGAGGCAGGTCTAGATGGTAACTTCAAGAGGAAGAGGTAGACCACGGACGAAGGTAGTCGAACCACGGGTGTCGCGGACGCCTACATCGCGGATAGGGGTGAGAAATCCGACCGTATGACGGCGTGGCTCTGCAAACAACTAACTGAATCTCTCCCTTTGTCCCATTGCTGGCCTCTTTATATACTCTGGGACGCTCGCATATGTGGCGATTCCTCATTGGCTACTGTAATCACGTTACTTTATGGCGCCAGGTTGTTTTTCGTCTGGCCTTTGTCATCTGGTCTGCCTTTGTCGTCTCTGGTCTACCTCTTTCTTTGTTTTATTTGCTTCCATTGTTCGATACATATTTTAATATATAGATATGGGGTTATATAATGAATATCAGAAGAAGGTTGTGAACCATATAACTCAAAATATACTACAGAATGTGCCCCCGGTGATGAAGGTTTGGTTGGGGGAATGACATGTAATGAATGATAACCTAACAAACCTATTATAAAAAATAAAAGAAATAATTTGTATACAAATTAGTTAAAATTATTATAAAGTTACAAGTTAAAAAGAGAAAGATGTTGTAATGGTGGTGTATCAATGAGAAAAAAAAATCAAGGTTATAAAAATAAAAACGCACAAAATGAATGATAAAAGATTAAGAAAAAGTATATAATACAACATGGTAAATATGGTAAAAGGATTCGTACAAGTAAAATAATATCTTATTGCATAAAATGTGAGCGGAGAAAAAGTTAGTTTATTGGTTGAACATATAATGTGACGCTAAGGTTGAAAAAGGGAAAGGGGGATCTGAGCATGTTTCTGCAAGGTAGAATCCCAAGCATTCTGCAATGCAATGCGAACTTGTTTAAGTGAGGCATTGTTTTCATTAACAGAAGGCCCAAGATATTCCGTCTGCATCGTTAGCTCAGACAGTGAGAAGAAGTGGGAAGATTGATGGGGTAAAAGGTAGAGGTAGGAGGGTAAGAGGGATCCCTGTTGTCCATAATGATTGTGCCCGGTTGAATTATGAGAAAAAAAAATGAAAAGTTGAAAAAATGGTGAATTGATATGATGAGTCGGGCGATGAGAAAAAAAAAAAATATCGCGCTGGATATCCTGAACTCATTATGGGGAATGGGTATAACGAGGAAGGATTGTTCCAGTCGGATTAATCAATGAAAAAAAACAAAAATGTTCGGCAAACTGGAATCCCTTGGAAGGTAGTTGGAGGTTTGAAGGATGTGGGAAAGGAGAGGTGGATGTAAGAGATTTATTGCTGTCATTTTGATTGTGTCCGGCTTGTGTGATGAAAAGAAATGTTGAAAAATGAAAAAATGATGAGCCGGACGATGAGAGGAAAAAATATAAAAATCTAACAGGGTTTTCTGAGCTCACTGTGGGGAAATGTACAGCGAGGAAGGGTCTTCTAGTTAGTTTAATCAATAAAAAAAAAAGAAAATGGCTGACGAACAATAAACTCTTGATGGATGTAAAAGGTTGGGAGGAAAGGTTCATGGGATAGAGTTAAGAGGTTGTAAGGGAAGCGTCAAAAAATAACATTTTGAAAATCTATTAAGAAAAATAAAAATGATAAATGTTTTACCTGTTTAAGAAATATTATAAATATTGTTAGTTGTAGGTTTTTTTAAAAATGGTGCCTAAAATAGTTGAAGTTGTAAAATGCTAAGTCTAAAAATAAAAATATTAAAGGTAATAATATATAAAGGGTTGGTTGGTAGTTGAAGGCATTAATATAAAAATGATATTATCGATTAATAGTGAGATGTTTTATCCACATCTGTAAGTAAAAAAAAAAAAACAAAGTCCAACACCACAAAACTAGGTAAACTGTAAGTCTATTTACAATAAATGAGAGAAAAGCTAGCAAACCTATTAAATGTGAAATAATTTGGGGCACGAATTAGTTACTAGAATAAAAAATAAAGATAAAGGGGAGTAGTGGTGACACATTGATATAATATTATAAAACTACAAAAAATATATAAGAGGAGTACATAGGAAGGATAAATTTAAAGTAAACACACACAATAGCGAAAATAAATATTTGGGAAAGTTGGTATACTAGTTTCAGTTTTTTGTTACTTAAGGTGCCTTAAGTATTTACAACATAGTTTCAGGGATGTAATACAGGAAGGAGGAGAAGTAGAGATAATAAAAGTAAAATAAAATATAAAAGAAAATTGACTTAAGCAAAAGGTTTGCGATAGGTAGTGACGCAGTGAGGAATAAAGGAAGAAGGTCTGAATTGGTTTCTGCAAAGGACATATCAGGAGTCCTGCCCTGCAATACGAGCTTAGAAGCGAAGTATTGTTTTCAGGGTTCAGCAATCTCAAGATGTTCAGTAAGTAGCATTAGATCAGATGGGGAAGGTAGGTAAGTTGAAAGAGTAGAAATGGGAAAGGTGGAGTCAAGAGTTGTCTGTTGCCAATGATGATTGAGCTCGGATTAAAAGTTTGAAAAAAAAAGTAATAAAATGGTAAAATGATGGTTGTGATGATGATCCGAGCGTTGAGAAAAAAAAAAAAACTCGAACTGGTCGCCTGAACTCATTGTTGGGAAATGTACAGTGAGGAAGTTAGAGCCAGCTGGTTGAATCAAAATAAAAAAATAAAAGTTTGTTTGGCGATCAGGAGACTCTTGACTGCGGGAAATATGGAAGGTAAGGAAGGTAAAGGGTACTGTTGCCATTGATTGATTGAACCCGAGTTTGAGGAAAAAATAATGAAATAAAGAATGCTGGGACGGCGACCTGGGTGTAAATTAAAAAAAGTCGGCAAACAGGAACTTTGCGATGGACGAGGGGTGGTTAGAACGAAGGCAAAGAAGGCCAATGGAGAATGATCAAGAGACGAGAGAAGTATGGAAGGCAGAATTGGAAGGATCAAGATATAAGAAGGGATAGTTGGTATAAGGCGTCACTGTTAAAACAAAATGTTTAAATTAAATTAGCTTAGACGTAGGCCATGGAAAATAAAAACAAATGATGTCAAAGAATATAAGGTTTCAGATTATATTTATATAGGTTGGCTAATTGTTTAGGGATGGAAGGAAAAGAAATATCTTAATGTAAAATAAATATCCTAAAATATATGGATTGATTCTAAAATATAAAATGGCACACATCAAGGATCGTAAAAATATAAATGAATAAGATTTTAAAATATATTAAGTATTTAGGTTAGTGTGTTCCCCACGTGATGCAATACTTATAAACGCAAATTAGACGATGTTTGGAATAGTGTCGTGGCGATGGACGCCATTTTGGGGATTTAATTTTTAAACGGGTTGACAAAACAATAAACTATCCTAACATTATAAAAATAAGATTTGCCATAAAAGGGATTTTATATAATTTTCCTATCCGTTTTAATCTGGCAGGTTGTTTGGTGGACACGAAGTCTAGAATACCGGTGTGCCAATTGCACGTGTTTCAAGTACAGGTGAACTGAAACTGGAGAGGTCAACATGGCCGCGCTAATCCTTTGTTGCCGGCAATGAAAACAAACAGGAGATGACACCGCTGTGGCGGGAGGACAGTAATATGATAGCTATTTATATAACATGGATTGTTTGCCAGTCTTTCAGGGCCTAGATTCCACTAATTCTATGCGAATAGTTGGGGGGACAAATGATTAAAAGGTTCGGAAAACCGATGAGCTATACTTTTTTCTATTGGACTAAACAAGTTGGGGTCTAAATGTCGGAAAGGCTCTATTATTCTATTTATTTTTAGGGGTTCTAATTTGGGTGGTGAAATATAGAGGACCTCTTCATTATAATATTGTAATTTATTTACATGCACAGTATCGCTATCATTACCTGTAATCCTTTTGGGTCTATTTATACGTACGACATTATCAGAAATTATTTCAGTAATTTTATATGGACCTGTAAAGTAGGGTACTAACTTACCGCTATTTGGATGATGATACACCTTTACTAATACTAAATCTCCTGTATCAAAGTGTGGATTTTTATGTTTGTCATCATATTTAAGTTTCTCTTTGTCGTGTCTGTCATTTGTACGTTGTATTGCTAGTTTTCTACTTTCTATTATATTGGGATAGGTGGTCATTTAAGTCTGAGGGGATTATTAGCGGTGATTAGGTTTAGAAAAATTATAAAATAATGAATTTACGAATTTTTTTTAAGAGAAAAGGTTATGGCATGGGTACAAAATACGATAGAGTTTCGTAAATAACAGTTTAACGCAGGTAGGAATGAAATGCGATGGGGTATGGAAATTTTAAGGTATGATATTTAGTTTTCGCATATTACATTTATAGTTGTATTTGTAATTGTGGGAAAAATGGGAGGCACATTTTGAGATGAGATGATTTAAAATTGATATTTATAAAAATACAAATCTAGGACTAGTTTTTAAAACTTTTAAATATTGAGAAATATCAATTGGAATAGTAATAAGTCAAGTAAAATAAAGAGCGTAATAAATTTAATTATTAATACTATGGCCATAAATAAGGTACTAAAAAAAAACATACAAATAAGTTTGCTGTGATGATATGAAATAATATGATTCGAGTAATTAAAATATAATATGATTTTTTATGTAAAATTGAAAGTTGCATATTTGGATAATGCCATTTTAGGTGACTTTAAGAAAGGCATGTAAGATTAATAAATTGGCAAAAATGCGTGATTGAATATTTCTTAAAATAAAATTGAAAATGATGAATTAAAGTTTATAATGTGATTAAAATAAAGTAAAAAGGATAAATGAGAGTGTGAAAGTCTTAAAAATTGAATAAAAATGCTATAAAAAAGGTTATAATTGATTTTAAAATGCTTAAGGTGAAAATATAAGAATAAAATTTATGGGGAAAATGGTAGAAACAAAGTTTAAAGTACCTTGAAATGGCTGATGCTGGCTGGAGTTGATCTCTGGAGATGGCTGTATGGAAGAAGGCTGATTGTTGCGTGGGATACGTCGAAAAGGGAGATGATGGCTTCCTCCACACGAGGCACGGCTAGTCCCCGAATGGCGTCTGCTAGGCGGCTTACTAGTTCGTCGCAGTGGGGCTGCATGTTGGTGAGGGCATCCGCGACGTGTTCGTCTTCGACCTTCGTCATCCTCTGCTTGTCCTCAGTCATCCTGTCGACTTTAACGGGATTCTGTAGTAAACCCGATGTGGAATGTGCTGGGCAGTCGTGGTAGTGGGTGCGTGATGGGATTCCCGCACTGGGACAGCAAGAGACAGAGGCAGGTCTAGATGGTAACTTCAAGAGGAAGAGGTAGACCACGGACGAAGGTAGTCGAACCACGGGTGTCGCGGACGCCTACATCGCGGATAGGGGTGAGAAATCCGACCGTATGACGGCGTGGCTCTGCAAACAACTAACTGAATCTCTCCCTTTGTCCCATTGCTGGCCTCTTTATATACTCTGGGACGCTCGCATATGTGGCGATTCCTCATTGGCTACTGTAATCACGTTACTTTATGGCGCCAGGTTGTTTTTCGTCTGGCCTTTGTCATCTGGTCTGCCTTTGTCGTCTCTGGTCTACCTCTTTCTTTGTTTTATTTGCTTCCATTGTTCGATACATATTTTAATATATAGATATGGGGTTATATAATGAATATCAGAAGAAGGTTGTGAACCATATAACTCAAAATATACTACATATATATGCCATAATATTCGGGAATATATAAATAAAATGCTTGTGTGGGAGTACAAGGAAAGAGTGAAGATAGCCGGGTTAAAAAACATCCCCCTTGGTAAACAAGTACCAAGTCTTTATTCTCCCCTAAGGGATTTATTTGACTCAAAGCGGCTTAAAGGCGGTTGGATGTGATGATCCTCGACGATGTAATTGATTTACTTGGCGAATAGATTTTTCACACATGTCTAAACACCATCCCGTCCCAGAAGTGATAAATACCTCAAGGCCATCTCTTGGTGGAAATCTGATTTGAATCCGCTCAAAAGGGCCACACAAAAGGCAGAGCGGGCCTTTATAAAGGCACGCGGAGTCGTTAAGAGTGTGCTGGAGGTCTTTTACAAGAGACTGAAGGCAAGATATCGCCGTGCGAGGAGACTGACTAAGAAAGAAGCATGGAGGGTAGCCTGCTCGCCTTGCGAAATCAGCCCTTGGGGTGGAATCTAGTTTCATAAAGGGAAATTTTAAGCGCAAACCCCTCTCAGCGCTCCCAGTTGGTAGCGGCTTCACTGAAGGTCCGCGGGACACATTATATCACGTATTAGAATACTATTTCGGCCGCGTCCCGCCCGATACCATGTTAGAACACAAAGATTTAAGCAAAGTCATCACATCGTTATCTGATAAAGACCCTTTGTTTACAGATAACGAGTTGTTGTTGACAGCGGATAAGGTGCGCGTATCTTCTTATCCTGGTAGTGATAGCAAGCCACCTATTCTTATCGTAAAACTAGTTAAGAATTTTCGGACGTTTTTTCAAAATATTTTCAACCAGTGTTTAACCACTGGCCACTTTCCATCTACATGGAAGCTGGGGGACGTCGTTCTCGTTCCCAAGCGAAGTGGGGAGGACTTTCTCGCATCACACCGTCCAATCACGATGCTACCTGGTTTGGGCAAGATACCTGAGCGTCTAGTTCTTGCTAGGCTGTCGAGGATGGCCGATAGGATGTGTAAAGCGCCTCCAAACCAGTTCGTATTTAAGCCTTGTAGATCTACTACAGCCGCACTCTAAAATCTACTATAACCCGGACGATTAAAAATAGGATATCTTGTCTTCTTCTTTCTTTTGATGTTAAAGTCACTTTTGACAACGTGCTTCATTCCAGTATCTTAAGAGCGTTGCACAAAAGCGTTTGTCCCAGAAACATTTATCATCTGATAAACTAGTTTCTATCTAACCGTTTTGTGAGACTGTCTATGAATGGTTGTACTGTGCCGAGACGAGTTTCCAAAGGATGTCCCCAGGGCTCAGTTCTCGGCCATTTCCTTTGGAATATTGTATTTGACGAACTCCTCACGCTGGGTTACAGGAATAATGTTTTTCCGCAAGCCTACGTGGGATCTGGTCGTGGTGGTCTCGGGATGACGACCTAGTCAACTTCCCGCGGCCCAACACACCATAGATATGATCGCTAGGTGGTGCTGTTTGCATAAACTGGAACTCAGCGTGGGGAAGTGCCAGGCTATGGTTCTCCTCAAACCACACGGGAGATTGCCTGAACCGCATCGGGATCTGGTTATCCACGGACGGCCAACCCAATGGTGCGACTCAATTAAGGTGTTGGGGGTGAGATTTGATCAACGTCTATTTTTCCACCTTAAAGTGGTTGTTCCTGCCATTGCCTACGCCTCGGCGGTATGGTTTCCTAATCATTCTCAACGCCCTTTAAATGTTCTACTGAGTGCTCAAAGGCCCTTCCTAGTGAGAGCTTGTAGAGCTTTCAGATCAACCAGCAACGCTGCTCTTATCTCCCTCTCTAGAGTTTTTCCTCTCGATCTGGAAATCGCGGCTAAAACTGAGCTATACCTGAAAAGTATGGAGTGTTTGACGCTGAAATTCCATTCGAGCCTCCTCCTTTTTCACATCCCCCCCCCCATTACTCCGCACCCAGTAATATTATACAGATGGTTCCAAAACCAGAGATGGAGTTGACGCCGGTGTACAGGTTCTCTCGATTGTGCACCTGAAATACGTGAATCTCATGTCCGGTCCCCTCATTGTTCTGCCTTTCAGGTGGAAGCCCTTGGATTGGTTAAGGCACTTGAAAACGCAACCACTTTACCAAATAATCTAACCTTAGGATTATTCCTGGACAACCTCTCAGTCGTAAAGTCAGTTCTGAACTCTAAGGCTGGTAATTACCTTATCAACCCAAGCTGTTACAAACTCGCTCCTTTGTCGTTTGTAAAATCAGCAATCTACGGCCGGGCGCGTGTGCATGGGAGAGCAGATTCCTCTCTCTAGCTCCTTCTATCCACACCCGCTTTGACCTTACTCCAATGAGTCTTTTAGACAAAAGGTATGCGTACATCGTCCCTAGCGAGCACATTGTGGTTGGCCTGCTATCGGGACACACGTGGACGGACAGTTTCGCCAACAGGATAGGCGTCTTTGACGATCCTTCCTGCTCTTACTGCGACGCTGACAGGGAAGAAAATCTGTCGCACATCGTGCTAGAGTGCAGCAGCATTGATGCCCTTAGATTCCGCTTTCTTTCCACTTGTGCAGAAGAATTAGGGTACACTCCGCGGTCACTCAAAGACTTTATTTTCAACAGGAGCACTTGGCGAGCCTGCCTGGAGTTCCTAAAGGCCTCTGATAGACTTAAGCCACGTGTCCGCGCGGAGGATTCCGTTCACCTGAGTGACTCGGACTCCTCGCCTCATGGTTAACACCGGTCATTAGCGGCCGCTCGTAGACCCAACTCTGGCATGTGCCGCTGTTTAAGATCGGTTTCGCGACCTGTCCTACGTATGTGATCGCCCCTGACGCTGTCTCTGTATCCCCAGGACAGAGGGAAAATGGTTTGGCGATTCGATGGCGCGGGCTGATCGAGAAATCGACTTATGCAGCGACCCATTTGAACGCGCTATGCAATCTCTGGTGTACTTTTGTGGTTGGTTGTCTTAGTACTGGTACCCTCACTAGTAATCCTTGATATAACACCTCAATTTCAAAATTTTATATATATTACTAAATTTTATTTTTTCTAATTAACATTTTTTTTACCTAAAACTTTTTATATTTTATTTTTACAAAAATAAAGTCTATCTTTTCCCATCAGTTGCTGAATCATTCCCGCTTTATCTAATATTTTTATCTGAACAACACCTGTCTCTCTTTTATCTTCCCTGGCCTGGAGAATCTAACCCTTTTTGAACAACTTTGGTTGCGTGCTGCACCTTGGAACTTTGCTATGCATTGCGGCTTGTCTGCTTGCTACGATATTATTGGGCTCAAAAATCATACACTTTGGCCCCTCCAACAGTGCAATGTATATAGTGCTTTGTATATATTCCGCTTTATGCGTCCATTGGGGCTCAAAAATCATACACTTTGGCCCCTCCAACAGTGCAATGTATATAGTGCTTTGTATATATTCCGCTTTATGCGTCCATTGGGGCTCAAAAATCATCCATTCTGGTTAGCTGCCCCGCAAATAAAGATATTTCCGATGATCACCAGACAGTTCTCACCGAGGTGGTCTTGACACCAGTTGTCCTAGAGGGTTCTATCTTTTCTCCCAAATCTACTCCCCACGGGTTTTTTGCCTCTGGATCCTGTCTCCTGTGTGTCCTTACCATCCATCTCACAACCACCAACTGCTTCACAAATCATCATATATATATGTGTGATGAGAGATCCTGTCGACTCTCGCTATATCTGTGATAACCGAGGGTCAAACCAGTAGTAACCGAGAGGGACAGTCAGGGCGTGGAGAGTTTTCCAGTACCTCTCTGCACCTTGGAGGACCTTTAACAGTTCTCACAGAGTACAGGCAGTCGTGGTCGAGGCAGAGTAGAAAGCTTGGGAATGTCCACACACACAAAACGAAGAGACACAGTTGTAGTAGGAAAGTTCCGTGAACAGATAGGAGTCGAGCTAAGAGCAAGATGGAGATAGAAGAGTTCTTACTGTTCTACATAGTCGATGAGGTGGTCCTGGGTACAACCGACGAGGGCTCACGCTGATGATGAAGTGATTATTTTTTCGGCTAGGGCAGAGGCTTTTTATATCTTTGCTGAGTGAGGAGACATGCGGGAATTTGGACTTTGACGGGTGCAAAGGGCGTGGGGCGTCTGCGGTATTCTACACCCTTTGGACCTGATGGCAACGGCCTGCCAAATTCCTCTTCAGGGTTGATTTCTATCTCGATCTCTTGCTTAGATCAGCTCTTAATCTATTACATAGTTTTATTTATTCATCCTCAGTTTGTACAAAGTAGATTACATATGGTGATGCAATGACACATGTCAATCATGCGTATAATTATTTATAGATGTGTTTCTATATACAACTTGACAATCTTGTTATAAGTATTATACAATATAAGGTTGTTGGTTTAAATTACCATATATACATATATGTCGTAAAGCGTGAAGCCGACAGACACATTGTCGCAGTAGGCTTCTCATCCAACATGCAGTCATGGGCCAGAGTGGGAGCGCACTGGCCTGAAGACCACACGTATAGGAATACGGTTACCTCGATTGAGAGGGGGCAGCACCCGTAAAGGTGGACTTTGAGGGAGACCTGGGACTCATTGGTCAATCTGGCAGCATGGTGGCCTTGTCTTCTCCCTATCCTTCTTCCTGTAGGCCTAAAAAGAACTCAGCTTATATGCTAATGGTGACGTCAGACTTTGGTTTCCAATCAAAGACTGACATGACCTGTCCACATCCTTCCTGAATTGCTTTGACTGATCAGTGACCTGTTATTCGACCTTACTGGGTGCTGTGCCCTTCTTTTCCGGTATTATATTTTATTGAACGCCATTTTGAAGTTACATCAGGCTTGGTGTTTCTAGTAAAAACATTCCTATGTAAAACATATATAATACGACACATGTAGTATATTTTGAATTGTAATATAATAATATGTGTTAGTATAGTTCACATACTTTTAATTAGTTAATTTAGATTCATTATAGTTTAATATCATACCCTCCTATTAAAATGTACACTGCTGCTATTTGCTATAATCTCCCATATTTCGTATTATAGACCCTATCTCTATTAATATAATCTGTATCATCCTTATTTGTATACTGTATGTTAGGTCCTACTTAGAATAGGTTCGTTTAATCTCCAATGTAAGATACTATGAATACTCAATACGTCTATCTATATCCCTATTGGCCATGTAAAATTGTATTCAAACTCAAAATGATGACGTCATAACAAAAATTCAAAAGAGTGGGGTTTGGAGACAGCTATGAGGCAAGTTTCAAAGGACATGACCACCGACCAATTAGACAATAAAACAGCATCCATATGAGTCCAGGCAGGGCCTTTTCCTCTTTCATTTATCTATCCTTCTATTTTAATGGGTGTAAATCCGTTTTCTTTTGAATTTTGATATTTCCTCTTTATAATCATTTCGCTCTGGACATATAACTCAGTCTATCAATGTCTTCACTGCAGCCTTTTATATGTTGTAATCGAACTATGTATTCCTTGCTTCCTTAGTTATGCCCTAGAGGCCTACATTTTTTTTAATTTGTCCTCTTTTTAGATATATATTTCAAAATATTTTGTCTCCATTTGCATGATAGTTAATATGTTTTTTTTTTTTATATCTACAGAATGTTTATAAAATTATGTGGATACATCTTAGTGTGATATACTTTATCACCAGGTGCTGTTAATGGAATTGAAAACTAAGTACACTTAGATGTCTCCAATGTCCACCACCAGTAGAATCCTTCTTGTCAACGGTCGGCTCCTGTCCAGGTCGGGAAAGTTTCTCTGGCACCGTCTTGTAGGATCATCCACACGGCCACACTCCCAAAGACAACCTCCCGCCTCTTATTGCACTGCCGATGTCACACTTGTACCGATGCCCACTTCCCCAGAGCAGTCAGCTTCAGGACACCTCCCGCCTTCAGGCCAGCAGCTGCTATCCACTGGAATTTCTCCCATCGCGTCTTCTTCGGGACTCCTCGCTGTCGAACTGATGTCACCAGACTGTCACTTTGTCAGCTGATTCATTCTTTGATCCCGCTGTCCCCCTAGTACTTCCTTGACTATGACCCACGTCGCCCTGGCTCTTGTGAAGAGGGGAGTCAAATGCTACAATATTTTATATTGTGGTGGTTTTCGTCTGGTTTTTGAAGAAATGATTCAATTATTTATTTCATGTATTTTAATTACTACAGATATAATATCAAAATAAATATTAATGTTAATTTTTAGTTATTATTAATTTTATAAATTAATAGCTGGTTAAGAAGAGTTTTAAAAGGTTTGATGAAATGTGAGAATGAATCGCCGTTGTCTGGTGGTAAAGTCAAACCATTATCTCCTGTCTGGCCGCGAACCGCGCATGCGCCCGCTACCCCACACTCGCGCATGCGCCGACTTGCAGCTGGTGGCGTAGCAGAGTTGGCGGTTGAAAGGGCGGTTCAAAATTGGCGGTGGATCAAAAGACCGTCACAATATAGATAGGGTTTGTTTCCTCTCTCTTCATGCTCAATCCAGCATAATATATTCGTACAAAATTCAAACTAAGAACTCACCTGTCAGAATCATTTAAAAATTAATTTTGAGGTCATAAAAATAAGAGTTGATAAGTGTGTGTGTGTGAATATAATTGCTCAAATATAATATACTAGACGGGTGACCCGGGCTTCGCCCCGGGATTGACCCGTGTGCATATCTACCCGAGTGATATATATTTAGATAAGATTTTTTTTATAATTGTTTGTTATTAGCATTATCTATTTCTTTGCATCAGCATAATTTATTCTAATCTTTGATAGAGGGCGCTGTTCGTGAGCTAATTAAAATAATTTGAATATATAGTTTTAATAATTCATTTATATATATTTTTTAAAATAGCCTATCGTCTTCCCCGTATTTTTTTTACCTATGTATGGAAATTTTGGTTTGAATTAGTGAACTACTGCGAATTTGTATACCGGACATACAAACAAACAAACAAACATTCATTTTTATATATATAGATATGTATATATATGAGATTGATAAATAAAATTGAAATTATGTGTGGCCTCGGCTCCAAATTCTAATCTATTTAATCAAACTTCTAGAAGTTACAAGCAGAAATATGCCAAAATTCAACATATGTGCAAATAAATTTATCTGGTTTTACAATCACTTGTGTGTTTCAGAAAATGCTTTACCCAAGTGGAAAAATGAAGAGCTCCTTGCTGATTCTACTCCTGATGCAGCTAATTTATGTTGTTAATTGTGCATTCATATTTCCAGAAAGTCAAGAAAGTGTTGAAATTAAGGATCCTTGCTTGATTTACCATCAATGCAAGACTTCTATGAATCCTTCATGCCAATGTGATAAACAATGCCATGTGTTCCAAGATTGCTGCCAGGACATACCATCTATCAAAACAGAAAGTCCTTTTCAAGGAATGTTTAAATGTAATCCTAAAGGACATTTAACCATCTCAAAATGTCCTGTAACCACTACCAGCGATGTAAGGATGAAGTGTGAAAACCCTAGTGTTGATGACATTTTTGCATATTTACCAGTTTCCGATTCAAAAACAGGTTACTTGTTTCGAAATAAATATTGTCTCCAATGCCATAATATATCATTGAAAAATACAACTTTTTGGTCTCTAGAAGTTCTTTTTACAATTAATAATATTCAAAATTCAAATAAAAATAGTTTTGCTTTAGGTAAAGATTTAGTATATGATTATAATAGATCTACTTGGGGAATAAGAATTGGAGATACCTTCCACGAGTGCTCATTAAGCTCTAAATATCCTGAAAATCGTAATATACCTCCAATTCGGCATTGTGACTATACGGAAAGGTCTATATCATTTTGTCCTAAAGATTGGAAGGATGATAACATTCGAAAGAAATGCGTTTCGCTAAACGGTCCCATCTATAAAGAAGGAATTCAATACAAAAACATTTATTGTATGATTTGCAATAATGTTACTATTCATAATACATATTGCTTTCAAGAGTCTAATGAACTTTTTTCTCTTCCGTCATTTGAAATCCTAGTCGACATGAATCCGGCTTTAGGTGACAATGTAGGATATGTCAAGAAAGATGATAAATGTCCTGAAGGGCAAGCTCCATTTGGTGATGAATGCAGGGAAGTCACCTGCGGTTTACCTGGTTACAAGCAAGTCGATGGAAAATGTGTCAAAATAAAACGACTAGAAGGCATTCTTGTCTGAAAATCTACATTATTCAATTTGAAAACATTGTTGATTAGCTGTCAATAAATTTAGAAAAAGTCATTTTCTTCTTTGTTCCTTTATTTCAGTTACAAATAAATCATTCAACAAAATATGCTTACTAATATGTTTTCACTTAACTCACACACGCACATACAGCTTTATTAAGACCACCGGTCTTATGCAGATTCACCACAGGAAGAAAACATAGATAGAGCTCCTATACCCCAGACAGCGCAGAACACAAGAGCCTCCAGGTCCGATGATGTTTTTGGTTATATAAAATCCATTTATATGTATTTACTCACTCTATTACCACTTTTATACTTTGCGCCCTTTCATAAATTATAAATTGATAGACATTTTATGGCTTGGTAGGTATATATGTATATTCATTGTATAAATACCTGCTCTATTGCATATTGTATATTACCTCAATTTTCACAAACTTATGCATACTGTATAATAACTTTAGGAATATACATGTTTTTTGCTTATGCCTTATCTGTACTTCACGCCATGGAAGTATCTCTGCCTCAAGACAGAGGGTAGAAAACCCAGGGTTTCTTCCCTCTTAGCTTTTGGAACTTCTTTTGTATTATATATTGAAGCATAAAACATCATAAATACTGTTTCTATTTGTAATCTGAACTCCTTTCTATTTCTTATATATTTAATATTATATTGGGAGAAGATTAATAGAATCGCTGAATGTCGTGGTCCATTTGGATGAGGTAGGTCAAGACTAGAACTTGGCTGATTCAACACTAGCTTTTCAGTGATATGCTAACCTTGACGTATGCATGAAGGATCGTGTGGCCACTGGACATGTGCCGGACCTGTAGGCTGTTGGGTGCTACGCTGCCTGGAGTACAGGAGCTCCATTTATGCTTCCTTTCTTCTTGCTATGAATATGTATAAGACCGGTGGTCTTAACAAAGCTGTGTGAATATTTATTTTTTTTTGTTTATAATTCTTGACTAGCACACTTATGTTCTTCTTGTCTACCACTTATCTCTTGTTGGCAACTTTTGTAATTTTTTCTAAAATTCAGTAGTTGAATTGCATTTTTAAAATTGAATATACGTAGTTGCATCAACCATTTTGATTTTGTTGGATCGTTTATGAAGACAATTCTCAGATTTATAAATAGATATAGAGAAACGAGTTGATTACCTCGTATTTAAGTCAACAAAATTATCTTATCTATCTTGCATTGGAAAGGACAAAAGATCCCTGTACAGAGAACCAAGAAGAGTTCTTGAGCTTCTTTACGAGCACGACCTCCAAAATCTTGTCTAATTTAGACTAAAAGGATAAGTAAAAAAAATCTTATCTATCACAGATAAAACTTATGCAAAAAAGACAACAAAGAAAAATAAATAAATCAATGGTAGAGGGCAAGTTCCTATTTTTTTTACAAGATTTCAAACTCAAATAATAATCATTTCCTTGCTTCAAATTTTCTTGAAATTTATTAATTCCCCTAAAAATTCTATATTTTTAAGATGTAAATAAATTTATGAACAGAGACAAACATGATCAAAAGTGTAAAATTTTAAATAACTATTTTCACAAAATATATTTTGAGCCAAGAAACATAATATATTATTTTTTTATGGAGATAAAGGTCATAGCAATTAAGGTTTATACAAGCGTGTATTTGTATCAATAAGCTATTGTGAAATATATTTATTTAGTGAGGGCCTACATTTTATTTTTAAATTGATATTGAAATTCATTTTAAAAATATATATTTTTTCTAAATAATCTGTTTTTTAAAATATTTCTAACTATATCATTATTTGAAGATATTCATCAAATCATTATTTATTTAAAATATTATCTACCCTTCTTTATTATTAAACTTAGATTATTAAACTTAGAAGTTTGAGAGAAATATATATATATACAACTTTAAAATAAATCATTTCATTTATTTGATCAAAAATCAAAGAAAAATGGAAATAGAAAATTCTAAATACGTATTTAGTAATAAAATTGATTCGGGGGCTTTTGGAACCGTATGGAAAGCCAATTCCAAGTCAAATAAAACGGAGCAATTCGCTATAAAAATCAACAAAAAGCCAGCAATCTGTGAAGTCGAGATGCTTAAAAAATCAAAAGGAAAATATGTAGTTGGATTTTTTGAGGATTATATAACTGAAGAGAAAAAAACATATTATAGTAATGGAGTATTGTCCCCTCAGCCTGTTCTCTTTTTTGGAATATGATGATCAAGACAAAATAAGTTTAGAAGAAATGCGTCACATCTGGTGGCAAGTTGCAACAGGAATAAAACATCTTCACGACCTTGGAATCGTACATCGAGATATAAAACCTGAAAATATCCTGTTAACCTCTGAGGGAGATTGTAAATTGGCTGATTTTGGAGCAGCACGTGAACTATGCGATGGAAAATTGTTAGAAAACAAGTTTGGAACAGTTTCCTATAATGCTCCAGAGAATCTTTACGAACTACCTCATTACGACTACAAAGTAGACATGTGGAGTATGGGCATGGTGTTTGCCCATCTTTATTTGGATGTTAATATAATTCAAAGCTGCATTCGAAAGGAAGTCATAGTTGAACTTGAACAAATATTTGGAGAAAACAAAATGAGACAAGCCATTGATCCAAAATTGCCTGATAATTACTCCACTCCCAATTTGAACATTTTCACAAAAATCCCAAATTTGCCTCGTGATCTTGTACTGAAGCTCTTGGAATGCAACAGGTTCAAAAGGCTCTCAGTAGATCAATGCCTGGAGCATGAGTTTTTTTCTGGAGAAAGAATCGCACCAACTAAACACATTCAAAAAATGCTTGCTTTGAAAAGATTCAAAATAACAAAAATTTTAGAAAATTTGTAATTTTTTAAAGTGGCCTAGCTTTTTCAACAAGGACAAAATTCATAATGACCTAACCAAAGTAGAATATTCAGATTTCTTTTATATCGATGTATATAAACTTATATTAATGTAACATAAGAAAGTTGTGACATGTAAGGTATATAAATTGATCTATAAAATTATTGCTTCCCCCCCTTTTTTTTTTATAGATGGGGCTTTGTTCTAGCGTCTATTTTGAGACGACCAATATGTAAATTTTATTTTTTTAATAAATATTTTATTTTTATATAAAAATCAAAATTTGTCTGTTCATTGTTAAACTACTGTACCAAATGTCAATATATTTTTCGCATAACCCTATTAACACTTTGGGATGGTTTTAGGCTAATTATTTTTTAGAAATCATTTTTGGTATCAACTTTTAAAAAAAGTATTAAGTAAATATTGCCACGTGGAAAATGATGAAAGAAAAACTTCAGGATGACACAGCAATTTATTTAAGATTATGAAATTTCCATTTTATTAATATAGACAAGAACAAACTATAAATGATAAACAAAAGATAAGAAATTAGGGAAGTTTACAGAGTAGCAAAATATAAACATAAACAAATGATACTCTGTTAATAAATAATAAATGCTTTGTTACAATATTTTATTAAAAAAACAATTTTAGTTTTTCATTTAAATTGTTCTCTCTATCTCTCTCTCTCTCTCTTATATAGTCTTGTCTTCTTATCTCCACTCAATCATATTAGGATACCAAGCTTGGGACTTGACAACCATCATGACTGGGTGAAATAGAAGGCGTCTGCCTTTGTCATTAAGACTGGGAGCACTACTCAATGGCAGGCCGACTTAGCTCCAAAAGAAATGGCCGCCTCTGACATGAGGAACAGACGCCATGTGCAGCTGATCCTAACATGGAGTACAAATGCTGCTCATCCTGTATCCCTGGATTAGGAGCTATTGTGTTTTCACCGCCACTCTGTGTTGTGACGACGATCTAAATTCTATAGAGGTAGTCACTCACCTCTATTCTTGGTCGGCGGGGTTGAAGGTTCAAAATTGTGGTGTCGCTGTTTATAACACTTTTAAAATATACGACGAAAACAGGAGGGAAAATTATATTTATTACAATTTAATAAAATAAGTAAAGTATTATTTAATTAATTATATATTTAAATATTTACACTGAAAGAATCGGAGATCAGGGCAAATTCTAGCGTTCGAAAGTTGTTTACAAGTTCTTCTGTATTTGTTTTCTCACTTCACTTCGGACGCCTTCTTTTCCAACATTTCTCCCACCTTTGAGTTGGCGTCTCGACGACTCAAACATGGAAAGGAAAAGTTCAGTAGATCCAATCGGTTGGGTCTCTTAATGGGCCGTCCGTAACTTGACACAATATTCGGGGTTTCGATGTGATGTTGCTCTTGTTGTGAAGTCAAAGGGTCTTCTTCAGTTGTCAATCGAACTTCTGGTGTGGGAGATCGCTCCGTTAGAGGGTCTCGACATCTTATCTCGGGCGTTATCTCTAAATTGTAGAGTTTTTGAATAGATCGTATTTTATCACCTGATGAAGTTTTCACTTTCGCAACCCTCACAAGTCCGTCTTTTCCTGGATAGAGTTGGATTATTCTGGCTAACGGCCAGTGTAGTCTCTTTAAACTCTCTTGTCCAATGAGCACCATGTCTCCCACCTTGAATGGTATGGTAGTCTTCAGGCGTCTCGTTTCTTGTCTCAGGAATCCAAAATATTCGATACGAAATCGTTCTCTGAGATCTTCTCGTACACGTTTGATATATTGATATTTGCGGGAGAGGGTCTGGTTATCAATCAAGTCCAGGTCTGGAACGCCAACCTCTCTGACCTCATGTAAGAACAACGAAGGTGTCAATGGAGCGAGATCCTCACTTTCTTCCGTTAGGTAGGTCAGAGGGCGTGTGTTCATCATGCTTTCGACGTCGCACATTACCGTGGAAAGTTCTTCATATCCCAAGGAGGTTTGACCGAGAATCCTAAAGAGCAATTGTTTCATCGTTCCAATCAAACGCTCCCACCATCCACCCCACCAAGGAGCACCAGGCGGTATGAATTTCCAGGTGATGTTTTTCAATGTGAGATCACATTTTAATCTCGAAAAATCAACCTTCTTTAAAGCATTAGCCATGCCTTTGAAATTAGTCCCATTATCCGAATACACAATCAATGGTCGGCCTCTTCGAGCAATAAATCGGCGGAAAGCTTGGAGGAAGGCTTCCATAGACAAAGATATCACAAGTTCCAGATGAACTCCTCTATACACTGCGCATGTGAAGATGACAATCCATGCTTTCTTCTTATTCTTCAAGATAAAATGCCCAGTTAGATCAACTCCTGCTATTTCGAAAACTGCAGCATCTCGGTCTTCTTCCTTTATTCCAATTTGTAAAAATGCTTTCTCAATATCGGAAGAGACACCTACTTCATATTTCCGGAATTTATTTAAAAGTCTTGGTATAATTTCTATCAAATTGGGTCCCTTTTCCAGACAGTCATTCAGGGAAAGTTTATCTCTCTTCCAGGCCGGCGCATTAAATACTGGCCTTATTTTAGAAGTTTGACTGTTTCTTTTATACACTGGTCGATGTGGCAGGTTGTGTACACCATCTAGTTTATCCTCTCTGGAATAATCTATTATCCCCTGATTTATACATTCTTCAAAGATTTGTCCATACTCTTTCATGTCTCCAACTTCTTCAAGTTTTCTTCTTACAGAACTTAGTTGGTTTTCGGCTAGGTCTCTATTCGTAGGAATCATTTCCTTGTCTTGCACCCAGGGTAGAGCTACCTCATAGCGCCCCTCGATATCTCGCGTCGTGGTGTGGGCGAAATGTTCCTCCATTTCAGCTTGTAATGATTGAGTCTTCTTCTCAACCCCCGCGTCAGAAACTCCAATTGCATCTAATTTCCACAAGTTTTCTAGATCCAAAGATAGAAGTGTGGTCACGCAAAGGGAGCTGGTGTCATCTCTCACCTCCGTTGGAGGAATCTTTCCCATCACAGTCCATCCTAGTTTGGTACGGATTGCCACCAGTCCAGATGAGATTCTTCTCTGAGCATCGGTTAGCAATCTCCCGGCGATGTCCGCCCCTATAAGGACTTCTATACGGTCTCTCATCAAATCAGACACGTCGAGTTCTTCACTCCCTTCTAAAAATGATCTAGGACACACCGGAGGTATGCTTCCACAGATAAGGGGTTGACCTAGTGCTTCAAACTCACAGCGATAGAAATTATTGATGTCCGATAAATGAATGGTATAGACCTCATGTTCAACTACGTCGGTACTCGATCCTCCAAACAAGGAATGCCGGAAGAACTCTCTCCTTGATTGTTCGTATTCCATTTCCATTGTTGTGCTATGTACTCGTAAAATATATGATCTTTGGGATCCGGTGTCTATTATAGCCCGTGCCGTCTTCTCCGTTCTGTTTCCTTTGAGGGTCACTCTCAAAGTAGGTAACAAGACGTCTGGGGAGGTTGATAAGTTGGCGAGAGTTTCATATTGCACCGTTGGAGACTTGGAAGATCCACCTCTATCTAAAATCAGTTTTGTGCACATGACATCCAGGTGGGAAGACATGTTGCAGATCGAACAACGGACTACATTTCTGCAAAATTTACTTAAATGAGAAGGCCGAAGACATTTATAACAAACGCCTTTTTTCCTCATGAGTGATCTCTTTTCGTTTAAACTCATATTAGCTGCAAAGTCACACTTAGGGCTTCCATGGTTGTCTTTACCACAAAATACACATTCATTCGATTTGTGAACTGAATTCAAAAGTTCTGAAGCTGTCGCAATTGGTTTTTCATTGTAGAATCTTGTCTTTGGATGTTTGTTTACTAAATTAGGTTTAGAAGTTGATTCATTCCCGGTACCGATTTCGTTTCTAAAACTCCTCTCCCGTGCAGTTAATTGTCTTTCTAGAAAGGTAATCAAGTCATTAATTACGTAACCTGTCGGGAGTTCTTTGTTCAATTCCAAATTAAGGTCTGCAGGTAGAAGCTTTATTATTATCGGGCACAACAGTTGTCCGTAAACATCAATGGACAAGTTTAGTGACTCGAGACTTCTTATTTGAACAGAAAGGTTGTCAAAAAGTTCGCGGAAGGTTCTTACATAGCTTGACGTTTTGAGTGGTCTCATTGACAACAAATTGTTCATATGTCGGCTAATCAAAATGTCTTTAAGCAATTTTATAGCTTTCTCATAATTGTCAGCAGATAAAGCGAAACCTTAGACTGTGTTTAGTGCAGTTCCGCCGAGATGTGACTTCAGATAGTTAAATTTATCGATCGGGTTCAGTGAGTTGTTCTGGTGTATAGCTGCATCAAAAGAATTCCAGAACGTCAGCCATTCACTAAAGTTTCCATAAAATTTCGATATCATCAATTTCGGAAGTTTCACAGTCGTGCAGGAAGGTAAATAATGTCTCATTTCATTTTCATCTATTCGTGAGTTCGAATTCGGCATATTTTCGCCATGAAAATCTGATTGGCGAATCTTTTTATTTGCCCTAAATCTCCAAGTAATATATTTCTCTCGATATTCTTCTACGCCCTGTAATTCCTTCTCTAAATCGTCAGTTTCAAGAAGCGTTTCTATTTCGTGATCCACTAATTTAAGTTCATTAAATGATTCATTCAATTGTTCTAATAATTCTTCAAGATCAATTCTAATTAGCGTGTCAAGTCCACTTTCAATCTTATTGCATGTTTTCGTTAAATATGATCTGTTAATAGCACGCTTCTTCTTTAAACGTAGAATTAATTCTTCCGCCATCATGTAAACAAAGCGGCAAGTAGGGTTAGCAAGCGAGTTCCAAAATGGTCAGTTTAAAATGCTTTTTTTTTCTTCTAGAATTTACCTTCAACAGTCCCGGCTGGGATGCCAAAAATATTGTGTTTTCACCGCCACTCTGTGTTGTGACGACGATCTAAATTCTATAGAGGTAGTCACTCACCTCTATTCTTGGTCAAAATTGTGGTGTCGCTGTTTATAACACTTTTAAAATATACGACGAAAACAGGAGGGAAAATTATATTTATTACAATTTAATGAAATAAGTAAAGTATTATTTAATTAATTATTTATTTAAATATTTACACTAAAAGAATCGGAGATCAGGGCAAATTCTAGCGTTCGAAAGTTGTTTACAAGTTCTTCTGTATTTGTTTTCTCATTTTAGCCGCTGCATCCCTGTAGCCGCTTCCGCCGGCCTCCCATTGGCTGCTTCGGACGCCTTCTTTTCCAACAGCCGGGCCAGCTGAGCCCAGGTTTTTTAGCGAGCTTGTTACTGCTCCCCCTCCTCCTTTTTCATCCGGGCTTGGGACCGGCAAAGGCGGAGTTCCACTTGTCTTGTGATCATTTAGAACCTTGGGGAAAGCTTTAGGTCTATTTTATAAGATTTTTTTTTTTCGTTTCAATTCTATTTCCAAAAACTGATCAAATTATTTTTCAAAATTTATCTTCATTATCAGGCAGTTTTCATCAATATATCTGTATTTATAATGATAAGTTTTCAAAATACAACGCAGTATAAATTATGTGATATTTTATAGTACAGTATTTTTATTAGTCATAGAATGTAAGTTAGATGTGAAGGTAAAATGAATTATAAATATGTATGCAAATTGTTGAAATGAAACGATTCTGCCTGGTTCAAATTCACATAAATAGGTACCGCTCAGCAAGAGCAACCTAGTTCTAGATAATTGAACAATGAATAATATGTGAAGGTTATTCACATATTAAACAAATTTTAACGCGGAATTCAATCCCGGTTCATGACTGTCGGGAATCGAGCGTGTTACCCTCTCATCCACCGACTTATTGTCGGGAATCGAGCGTGTTACCCTCTCATCCACCGACTTATATACGATTCTGCCAATAAAATATCGAAGTTTTTCCATTAAATTACATTTGGTGAAATGTTACTTTAATAAGGCTCAGAACTGGCTGTCGTTCTATACCTGCTTGTAAAACAGGCCATTATTCTAGTATTAATAATAATTTTATTTTCAAAAAGGTTAAAAGTTTTTCTCTAAAAAGTGTAATGAATGGTCAGTCTATTTACAATTTTTTATTTACAACTTCAATAAATAATATAACTCTAAAAGTAAACAAAGATATTTACATCTGCTTTCTTGACTCCTGGTCAGTGCTGTGGTCCTCACAGATATGGTCCCCTGATGTCCTGCAGCTCTCCAGCAGTCTTTCTATTGCTTCTCCTCGATAAGATGGTCCCCGGGCCTTGAAAAATATAATTTTACTTTTAAAAAAAAAGTGTAAATTGGTTATTGGCCTAATTTGTGTGAACATAGCAGCCATTTATACATTTCAAACCTGTTTTTCCAGCCAATACCTCTTCTCAAGAGCATCGCTAAATTTGTAAACCAGTTTCCAGCCAACAGCTCTGTCACGGTACAATGGTTTCCATCTCACGTTTTAATTCTTAGAAATTAACTGGCAAAATCTGGAGCTCTTGGCCATCCTGAAGACAGAAAATCAACCATCATACTAGATTAAAAAGACCTCCTCTGTACCATTAAAGCCCAATTCCAGCAGGAATGAAATTCTACTACTGCCTGATACAGAGCAGGAGAGACAAGCACCAATTTTGTCCTCCCAAGTGAACAGCAATCTTTGATTTCCAGACTTAGGTCTGGTCATCTACGAACAATGACTTTCCTTTGATAAGCTCTAATCATCCTCAACAGACACCATCAAAAATCTCAAGCTTAACAGACTTGATACCTTAATTTGATTGGTTGAAGATTTGCTTGAATAGGTTTTTAATAGCCTTTATTTTAAACTGCATTTTCATATATACACCAACATGATAAATTTATACTTTTTATTAGGAGTTTTAATGGAAAAGCGTTAAAGTGAACTTTGAACTTGTATATAAATTTGAACTGGCTTCGCCCGTATTCTGCTCGAGTGAATGTTTTACTGAAAGAATATCTTGTTCCTGCCTATTAAAAATCATGGTTTCGCTTCGCCCATGTTCTTCTTGAGTGAATGATCCTTAAAAGAACTTTGATTATGCAGCAATATTTCATGATCATTTATTGAGAGAAATAGGTAAATTAGAACAATGCTTAATTAAGTTTAATTTATCTTGAATGAATATGTGACAAAACCCTTTTCCTAACTCTATATACTGTTAAAATTTCAGTCAGATTGGTTAACAATTAAGGAAACGTATAAGGAACAAGTAAGTAAACATAATACCAATCCTTAATCTTTATTTGCCACTGTTCGAGCTGTCTTCTGCGAGCATTTATTACTCTTTCTTAATTCTATATTGGCTATCTCCAGTCAAATGAGTGAATTATTTACGGCCTGATATTCGTTCTTCAATGGCAACTTTAAGAAACAGCAAGAACCTTTTTAGTTACCATATACAGTTGAACCTCCATGAGAGGACGCTCGAGGAATGATCAAATAATACTCTAAAATTCGACTTCAAATTAAATATTATGTATAAATATTCGTTAAAAACAAAAATGGCGCATACTGACTGCTTTCTATTTTGTCTTTTTCCCCACGTATATATTTATATTGAGTAAAAGGTAGGACTATGCATTTTTTACTCAAACACATTTAATGGCGCATATCTTTTTGAAAAATGAAAAGTTTTAATATCTGTACAGTAGAACCTCCCTTTAGCGGACACCTCTCTTACAAAATTATCATCTTTACTATTTAGAGACTCTCCGATTAGAGGACACCTCTCCTTAAAGGACATTCCAGCACTGAAATTAGGTGTCCTTTACAGGGAGGTTCTAGTGTATATATCCCATCAGTCCTGCGTTGCCTGTGGGTCCACCGACCTGACGCTAGCCCACCGGTTCTGCCGCTTCGTCAGGCCTCTAATCTGGGAGGCATTTACCATCATCCCCCCTGACCTGTAGGCTGGGTCTTCGGGCGAGGCCTGGATGACGACACCCTGGCCATCCTGGTGTCTGCCAAGACGTGTCCCTTTAAGCATTATATAAGCATTGAACCGAGAGATCCTGTCCTTGTCTGGAGGAGGACTCTCTCAAGATGAAGGAGCCTTCCTTCCTGAGAACAGTTTTTCTATATATTTTTATCACCAAATTGTAAATGATCACATTTATCTTTGTTTGATTTATCTTTGATTTTTGTTACAATTGACTAGGAGTGTCAATAAAATATATTTAATTGTTTACTGTCTATATTTTTTATTTTATACTTCACAAATTAAAAGTATTTTTCAAGTGACTATCTTAATTATGGCATTGTTTTATACATAAAGTGGCGATCTCTTATCTTCCTATCATATCGCGCGGTTTTGCTTATCTCTTATATTAAATGCCTTAATAAAGGTATCGTTTTGTCAATAATTTAGGCCCCAGTTCAAGTTGATCTCGAGGACCACGTCATCATACCTCCTCAACGGCGAAGTATGCGATCTACGTAATCTTCGTAGATCGCGAAAACGTGGTGTCGCTGGAGACCGGCTGGTGATTCTCCACCAAACTCTGCAGTAGTGGCAGAGGCGCCATATTGCTTGCACATAGTGTATATAATGCATATATATATTTAATTATCTTTTTTAAATAGTGCATACTTTTGCATGTATTGACAAGATGTCAATAAAATTATTTTAATTGTCAAAAAAAAAGTCAATAATTTAGGCGCGATTGTTGCCCACTAGATGAAGAATCAACCAAAGCGGAATTTCACGCGTTTGCCGTAAAATATGTTCCAAATATTGCGTTACGCCAAAAAAAAAAATGCTTACAATCTACAAAAGAAAAAAAAGGCATCTCCTTATCGTGCAACTGAAAGTTGCCGAATGCTTGCTGTTGCACGATAAAGAAGATGCCTTTTTTACTTAATTTTTGCACCTTATCACAGTACAATATCATATTTTTACTTTGTTTTTAAATCTATAAGAGGTAATAATTTTAATTAAGAGGTAGTTATATAGGTAGTCAATAAGTAGCCAAGAAAAATATACAATAGCACGTGAAAACATAGAAAAAAATGATAAGGCACAATTTGGATTATAGATTATAAACACAAGGTAATAAGACCAAATCCCAATAAATAAATAATTTATGACGTGTCGGTAACAGCGTTGTTAACACATCATCAGACAAAAGTACTTTACTCATTCAGAACTTTTGTCTGATGATGGTAACAACGGTGTTACCGAAACGTCACAAACCATTTATTTATTTGGATTTGATCTTATTACCTTATGTTTATATAAGAAAAATAAATAGAAGTCAAGAACAAGATAGAAATCTTGAAAAGAGGTGGCTGAGAAATATACAAAAAGTAGACAATAAATTTAAAACAATTCGACAAAACTATACAAGATTTATAAAGGAAGTATGCAATAAGCAGACCTATAGTTATGATAGATGTAGGAAAAATAATTTATAAATTACTATTGTGGTAGTGATGAAGTAGTCAAGCCTAGAGAGAAAATTACCTTATTAAAGGATAGTGATGGTGATGATGATACGTAGTGTCATCTTTATGATCCTGATATTGGAAACAGAGTAAACGGTCGTTATCAAAAGTTGAAAGTTTTAGAAATCCATTTCTTCAACATGGATCATCTGTTGGATATAACATTCACTTCTTGAAGGTCAACTTCCAAAGCAGATTCTTGAAAAAATGAATCCATTTAATGTTAGCATGAGCGAAAAAAAACGGTAAAAAGTTTGACTCACATTGCTGTGTTATCATATATTCTTCTTGTTCAAAATCACTTTATTAGGTACCGATCAAAAAGAGCATTTGCAACAAGCATTTATTTGCAACAATTAATAATATGTGAGGGTTATTCAAATATTAAAGCAAAATGTTAACGTGGTTTTCGTTCCCGGTTCATGGAAGTCGGGATTCGAGGGTTTTACCCACTCGTCCACCGACTCTTTGTTATCACATGATAATACACAGTCATATTAGTTCTCTTTATAATCCAAATGAATTACCTGGTTCAAATTCACATTAATAGGTACCTCTCAGCAAGAACTACCTAGTTCATGATAATTGAAACAGTGAATAATATGTGATGGTTATTCACATATTAAACAAAATTTTAAAGCGGGATTCAATCCCGGTTCATGACTGTCGGGAATCGAGCGTGTTACCCTCTCATCAACCGACTTTTTTTTTCCAAATGAGAGTTAGTCTGGAACATCTATGCACATTTTTTACTTTCCAAGAACCGATTTTTACATCTTTTCATTAATAAATAAAGATACAGTTAAACCTGTCTATAGCATCCCCTCTCTATAGCACCCTATTTTGGTGAGTCCTCAGAGGGGGCGCTTTAGACAGGTTTAAATGTATCGCTAAAGGGCAAGGTTTGGATTTTGACAATGTGCTTAACCACAACGTCTAGAGATTGATATGCTAGCCTCTTTAAAGTTCTTTTTATATTATTCCGTTATTAGTTCACAGGGAACGTTACTTCTCTAATACTGGTGATAATGTTGAATATCCTTTTCAATTAGATCTTTTAATTGCTTGACCTACTTGAAATATATGCTTGTAGTAACATTTTTGAATTTTCCAAGATGCTATTTAGATTCTGCATAATAGTCTTTGAGAGTTAAAGGCGCAATATTATCTTGTGTTTCCTCAACATTACTACACATCAAAATCACTATTTGCCATGTGCTTCAAAATACAGACAACCATTGTTATATCGAATCTTTCAAATATCCAAGTATCTCTCTCTCTCTAAAGAATTATAGTTTTGAAAATGTGGCTTCTAACGCTCTATATTTTGTTTTTTAGATTCCTTCTCAGTATACTGATTGCCTACTACTTCGTTTTTTACAGCATCTGCAGATCAATTCTTATGATTTTGGCTTACGCAATTTGGATAAACAATATCTTGTTTAAATTTGTTTTCAAGCTGAACCTCCTGTTGAATTTCAGGTCTGATTTGCTCTTCGTCTTTCTTGAAGAAGTCCCCGATGTTCTCAGCCTTGTCTACGAACTCTGCATGGATGAAATAGATGAACTTGAAGAAAGAATGAATATCATTATTCACAATGGGGATAAAATCCTGAATTTCCTGAGATATGCATCGCCTGCCGAACAACATTGGCTGTTGTTTAAATACCTGTTCTGGATGATCAACAGGACCGTGAAGTTTTGTTGTATTATCGTACATGGAGGTTTGGGGATGATGCTTGATCTATTCATCTATCTTGGGGTTTTGATTTACCATTACCTTCTTCCAGCTCCATTCTACAACTCAGCTCCAATGAAAATGTATTTCATAATTCCTTTATGAAAAAGAAATATCTTGGAAAATATTGATTCTGTTGTAAAAATGTGTGTGATAAGAAATAAAAATGTTGTCTTGTGCCCGTAGTTTATTTTATTAAGTTTTCGATATTCTTTCTATGTTTTTGGAAGCTAAAAGATTTCTTTTATAGTTTCGTCATTATAACTGGCAAATGATAATTAGCCAATCAGATGTAAGTTTATTTTCATCAACGAGGAAGGGGATAAACATTGTATCTTCCACGACTAAACTATATCTATATATATAAAAATGAATGTTTGTATGTTTGTTTGTTTGTATGTCCGGTATACAAATTCGCAGTAGTTCACTAATTCAAACCAAAATTTCCATACATAGGTAAAAAATACTGGGAAGACGATAGGCTATTTTAAAAATATATAAATCAATTATTAAACTATATATTCAAATTATTATACTTAGCTCACGAACAGCGCCCTCTATCAAAGATTAGATTAAATTATGCTGACGCAAACAAATAGGTAATGCTAATAACAAACAATTATATATGCATATATATTCACCCGGGTCACCCGTCTAGTATTTTATAAGTATGTAGTTTGATTCTATTATCTTGATAAAATATTAATAGAATGATAATATAAAAATTTATCCTTTGTATATTCATTCAAAATGTTCGCAAAACAAAAATGGTTAAATCGACAAATTTTGTAAAAGAGATATTAACGACAAAATTAAAAATTTGAAATCAACGAAAATAGATCTTGTTACAAGGCTTTTCAGCGGTCGTTGTTTGCGTACAAGGTTCAATGTTGGTTCGTTGTGGATACAGCTGATATACTTTTGCCAGGAGCTGTTAATGGAATGGGGAACTAGGCAGATAGACTTGTCTTCAATGTCCACCATCAGAAGGATCCTCCTCGTCTACGGCTGGCTCCTGTCCAGGTCGGGCAAGCTTCTCTGGCACCGTCTTGTAGGGTCATCCACACGCCCGGAGTCAACTCGTCGCGTCTTCCACTCGCCGCGGATGTGACTAGACTGTCCTCCCCCACACCTGAAAGCCATTTTTGGCATCTCATACATGGTAGCTGGAGTCCACCCATCTTCCCCCAACTTTACTCTGGAATCTTGGCCTCTCGGATAGCTTGGCTTCTATTTTACAATATTAATAAAAGATTATTTGTTTAATAGCAGAAAGAACGTAACATAGCCTGGAATTTTTTTTCTTTTTCTACCCAATTTGGATAAAATTCTAAAATAACATTTTTATTTATAATTTTTATTACAGTTTTTAATGTATTAAAATCATTGAAAATTTTGAAATTTAAAATCCAATATACAAAATGTTATCATCTAGTTACATGATTGCGTTAATAGTGGACAGGACTAGAGCGAATTATTATACCGCTTCTCCGACAATAAAATAAATGGGAACACAGCCCCATTTGAAGGAACAATTAAGTTTTCACCATGACAATATCCAACCACCATTCATCCAGAGTTCTCGCAATCAAACCGCATGAATTGATGCCGCACATCCCGTATTGTCCGATCTGGTCGTCTATGATAGCTACTTGTTTCTAAACATGAGTGAATGTATAGTGGAAAGAATATTTGGCTCGAAAATAATAAAGTTTAAACATAGATGAATTTGATACCTTGACAATTCCTATCTCTTTTGAAGGAGTTTTAAAAATGGAAGGAACGTTTTGGGAGAAGTCTATTTCTAAAAGGGGTCCATGTGTGTGTCAAAAATTAATTATTTTTTCTTTATAAAATGTTTCCTTAGCGTCTTGAAAGTGTTCTCTAGTAGCTTTAAATCATTTTTATTGTGACGTGAGGATCGGCAGTGTAATCATAGAATCCATAGAGAGCCTTCTTGGTTTAGACACGGCAGTGGAATCCTGGAATCAGTCGCGGAAAATATAGTTTACAACCTCCATGGCCTCAAGGTCTGCCCGGCGATCTTCATTTTGTCTTCCCTACTCTAACCAGCAACACCACCAAAATGTCGCAATGAAAAATGAGGAAATACTGGCGTAATATTGACAACTTATTTTTATCAAACAATATTATATTTCTTTATAAAAAATAGGCAAGGAGATATATTTTCTTTTGCTTTTTGCTTTTTTGCCTGGTTCCAATCTGCAAACTTCCACAGCCATCTAGAGAAGTCCCAGATAAGGGGGAAGTTATCGGGCGAGGAAAGATGTCTCCAATTAGATTGTGATAGTCAAGTTGGGCAAAACAGATGGGTAAGTTCGTCCTTACCAACTTCTGTGGTTTCTTTTCTTAATCGTTTATTTGTTCTTAGGAATACTTCATCAATTTCCTCTTAGGAAATGTATTTATAGCTAATCAGATTCTCTACAATCATGACCCAATTTTTGACTACCCTACTTCTACTGATTTTCCAATCCAGTATTTATACATTAGTCTACCATTACCGTTGAAATAACTTGTTTCCAAGTCCTTGTTTCTCCCTAAAATAAATTTCGATTTTTCGTTCAAAGGAAACACATGCAGTATATTTTCAAATGTCGTTCTACAATCATAGGCCGCATTATATTGTATAAAAAGTACGTTTATGTTTACCTCTCCTCGCGTCAATTTTGCAACGCGCGACAATATATTTTATATCTATTTCATTTGTATAATTATTTTATAAAATTCCTTTGCTTGTTGGAAGTTTGTTTAAAAAATAATATAGATGCATCAACCGTTCTTAGCTTCCTTTTTCAGGATCCCCCTGAGGGAAAGGTGACTGAAACGTCTGGGAATAAAGATAACCGCCCAAGAGAGAAGAAGAGAGTGATTGATAAACCTATATCTTTTTTAAAAACAGTTTATCTATTATTAGATAACTAGTAACTTAAATATCATAAAGATAGAGGCTGTCTGGTCTGCATTCATAATTCTTAAAATTTAAGATACTTCGACCAGTAAATATTTTTATTACCTAGACGTTTCGAGAATAATTTTTAACGTCTTGCCAAATGTTTTAATTTTTGTTTGCTCCTGACATGGACAAAAGCCTGGTTCAAATCACATTAATAGGTACCGCTCAGCAAGAACAACCTAGTTCATGATAATTGAACAATGAATAATATGTGAAGGTTATTCACATATTAAACAAATTTTAACGCGGGATTCAATCCCGGTTCATGACTGTCTGGAACCGGGAGTGTTACCCACTCGTCCACCGACTTATATGGACAAAAGATTTTTGTCGAAAACTTAAGGTTATAAAAAGATTTACTGGCCGAAATATCTTTAATTTTAAGAATCAGTAACTTATATAGTTACCCTTCCAAAATATATTTTAGAAATATATATTTATCATTTTTTATTTGTTTCGAGTGAAATAAGCATCAATCGCTGTGAAGTTATTTGAGACACGAGATTATAAGGATTTGTTTCTTTATATCAAGATGAATAAACCAAAAAATCGTAAAAGTTTAGTTATCGTTTGTTAAATCTTGACATGTTTTATTGAAATAAAGAAAAGAATCGTTTTATTTGTCTTCTTGTATTTCCCAAATATTATTCTGATAATTGAGCGAACTATATTTGATTTATATGTTTATAGGAGCATATCATGAGAATTCACAGAAAAAAATCCTATAAATAAATCACAAAATTGTGCATTTATTTTTATATATATATTTTTTTCCATTTGCTACTCCTTGGCAAAGTTTTTGCCGTTTCCATTATAACAAATTTCATTCATTTTTTCAAATTAGTTTTAATATAATTATACTCACACATACACAGACTCTTTAATGTCGCTGGTCGGCTATTTTTTGTTCACACTTGGTTTCTCGTGTTTCTTCAATAAAGGTCACTTTGTATCTCGATATGCATGATAAAAATTACAACTACCTTAGTTTTGTCCATGAGTTTATTATAGTGTATGAGTGTATTATAGAGTAATATAAAACAGATGTTCGAAAAATCTGAACGCACACACTTCAAAATAAAATTTCCGCTTTAACAATAAATAATTATCTTAAGAAGACAACAACAACAACAACAAAAAGCCTTTATTTAGGGTCACTGACCCTATACAGGATTCACCAGAGGTATGCATAAGAACAAAGCAGTGAGACAAAGGAAATAACGATATATACAGAAGAAAAAGAAAAAAAACAAGAAAGAGAAAGAGGGAAGCAAGAAAAACAACACAAAAAGAGTAGCAGTAAGAAAGTGAGTGTCACTTGGCCTTCTTCTGAGATATGGAATTGTGGAAACCATAAAACGCCGTAGCATCTTAAGAAGACAAACATTTATCATAAAGATAGAAGCTGCTTGGCCGGCATTCAGTTCTTAACATTAAAGACACTTCGGTCAGTATAAATCTTTTTAGTATCTCGACCTTTCGACAAAAATCTTTTGTCCTCGTCAGGAGCGAAAAAAAATTTAATCATTTGGCAAGGCGTTAAAAATTATTCTTATGAATGTGTTTATTTAGTTTCGATAACGTAGGCTAACAGCATCGATTTCCCCTGTACTACTATCGCCAGCTTCTTAAAAATAACTTCGTTCACTTTGCACAGACAATACCGTTGAAGAAATATTTCTTCTTTTCTCTCTTCTTTGATTTCTACTCCTTTGAATACACCAGCGACTAGAGTTATAAACAGATGTATTCAATGCAGTAAACTTCCAGACATTGGCTGCGTTGTCATTTTCCGCCACAAAGGCGATGGTTCAGTCTCAAAGTATTGAGTGACGGTCTTGACGTATTGGGCGTCGGCTTGGCCTGTTTAGATTATATAACCAAAATTTATTTATTTCATTTTTATGTACGGATTCAGCTTGCGTTTTTGACATATTGATCCCGATATCTTTCAGCATCGAATACGTACTCTGACGTTCAGATGACTTGACGACTGAGTCCACGAGGATCTATCACAATCCACACCAGGAACTTTCCTTTCATTTTTTTTACGCAGTAATTTGACGTCAACAGAAAGTGTAGTAGTCAACCCTTTCCATTGATCAGGGAAGGTGCGAAATCGTCCAGAATGGAAATTTATGCATCAATCATATACGCTTCATTTTTGTCAAAGAGATTCAGCCTTCGTTTCAAACTGGAATTGCTTTTTTTTCTACTATATTTTAAATCTTAATATCTGGCCCAAAGTCTCGTGCGCGCAGCGTTTCTGTTGAAAATCTCATTTTTTCTCTTTGACATTGTCTCAGACACTTGATCTTTGCCTATATTTGAATTTTTCTCTGAAATCACACTTGTGTGTGTGAGAAACCCGAGATCTAAGATAATATATATTTTACTAAAAAAACTCTCTTTCCATTAAAAATGGCTTACTGTGTATGCTTTTCAAAGATATAATTAGTGATATGATACCGCTTATTTTTCTATTTTCGAAATGTTTTTTTTTTCTATTCACATTGAGACAAATTAAATAAATCAGACATATAGGGTTGAGTACATATCAATAAAACGCTAGTGATAAATTTAAACCAAATATTTCAATTAGAAAACTATAAAATGGCTAAAGATAGATTAAAACAAAGAAATGAGAAAGATTTTAATAAGAAGTTTAATTTAGCATAACGCACACATATAACTGAAATTGTTGGTTTGATTGGGTATAGCTTCTCCATCTGGTCATCTTCAAAGATGTCAGTTAAACGTTTAAGAGATTTGTCTCTAATCTTTCTCGCTATTTTATATAAATCCATCTCCTTATCGATTCTAGATTTATTTTATGAAGTGTGTGGATCTTGGTTTTTACATAGAGTTACAAGAAGCTCTTATAAAATGAATCACTCTCGGTAGTTTTACGAAATACTTTAATATGTCCAAAAATAAGGAATGTTATTGCTAGTAAATCCTAAGGCACGGTCTTCAATTAATCCAAAGGCACGTTTAAAGGTGATCTCCCAATAAATAACACACCTACAGAATTCCTGAATATTGCGACCATCGTCTTGATAGCTGAAGGCCCTTCTTGTTCTCTTAGATGTTGAAGATTAGGGATGCTTTCACTGCATGAACCATCGTAGATAGATGACAATCTCCATTCCAACCAACAAAGCCACTTATACGTTTTAATGAATTTTGTCTTATAATAGAGAGAAAATAGATGCAACCCGTGCTCCTGGAGCGTCTTATAATATTTCTATACTGAGTCTATATATAAAACTCTCAAATCAACCTTCTCCCTGCGCTATCACAATCCAGATTGAAGGGCTTGACCTTGTTATCAAAGGAAAGTCTGTTTATCGAGAACTTTCCTTGAGCCCAATAAATATCCCGCTTTCTATTTTGACTTCTTATGAGAACAATTATTCGTTAAAAATTGTATTCAATTGTAAAACTTGTGTGTGTGATGAAAACATTATAAAAATAATTCTGCACAAAGTTTTAATAGAAAAGAAAATATTCTTTTGTATCTGATATTCCTTCGAGCAAAATGCGAGTGAATCCAGGTTCTATTACTATAAGGTAGGCTCAAATCCCATGTTCACTCTTTTCCATTATAGAAAAATGATAAAAATGCATATATATATATATATATATATATATGAAGAAAAAAATGCTATAAAGTATAAATGTAAAAAACATAAAAGGTAGCAATGCGTTTCTTTATTTAGAACACATTGCACTGTTTTGCAAAACAAACGCATTGCAATAAAGAAACGTATTGCTACAGTTTATGTTTTGAACATATATATATATATATATATATATATATTCATATATAACAGATCATATATAGCAGATCATACATAACAGATTGGTAGGGAGATGAATATGTAGTATAATACATAGGCTATATAATGTATATTTGAATAAAAACAATCACTAACTACTGATTAAATTCAATAGTTAAAACAATGTTGGTTAGGAAAAGTTTCTCTCGGATGAGCGAAACCGTGTAAATACATTAAATATAAAGGAGCGATGTTTTTCTTGCACATTTTAAAAAAGAGTTCTTCATTTATTCAATCATATATATATTCCTATATAAACTTTATGAATAAATATTTTTTTCTACATTAATTTTCACACTCATGGACAAAACTTAAAGTTGTACCTTTTAACGTATATATCGAAATTAAGACAATAACTCTGAAATGTATTTGATATACAGTAACATTTATTGAAGATATTTTGGGGTAACCAAGTTTTAACAAAATTGCCTCCGTCTCCTTAAAAAAAAAAAAAAAAAAACAGACGACCGGCAATCAAAGACTTTCCAGCTTCTCAAGTTTTCTCCATGAGTGTAATTGCAACTTAGATTGTATGACCAGTATTTGATGAGAGAGGATTAAAGATATTTTGAAGTAACTATAGAAGTAGAAGTAGCACTATATAAGACAAATTAAAAATAATGAAGGCATATCCTGACGAGGAGCACATGTGATTTTTAGATGACAGAGCGCCATCTTGTGGAACAGAAATCAAATAAACATTGATTTAACCTGTTCCCTGATAATTGGCTAACCCATTTTCTTGATAAATAAAAAAAAATAATCTAAATCTAAGAATCATATGTGCTCCTGGTCAGGATATGCCTTCGTTATTTTTAATATCAACACCTGACCTTTTTATTATTATATTTTTCTATTGTTTTTTTCATAAGACAAAGTATGCCTTTGAAAAACGTGCGGTGATGGAAGGCTGGTCTATACATTCTGTCACTCTCACCATCTGACCAGAGATGTCATTCTGGGACACCTAATGGCACGGTATAACATGATGTCCCTTCCAAAAAAAGGGAATATTAATAAAAGAGAAGATTCAATAGATGTAGAATGACAATAAAAAAGGAATGGTAATAAAATAGAATAAGGATGCAAATAAAAAAGGTATAACATGATGTCCCTTCCAAAAAAAGGGAATATTAATAGAAGAGAAGATTCACAGAAGATGTAGAATGACAATAAAAAAGTCAATTCAATAGAAAAATTTGGCGAAGAGATTTAATAGAAGAATAAATGCATTAAATAGGAATGATAATAAAATAGAAGAAGGATGCAAATAAAAAAGGATGATCAATAGAAAAAGGATAGCACAGATACAATAAAAGAAGATAATCAATATTAGAAGAATGTCAAAAAAGAGCATCATTAACTAACGAGACCTCAGAGTGTACAAATAGAAATGTGATGGGAATATAAACGAAGACAGAGCGCCATCTGGTGGAACAGAAATCAACTAAACATTTATTTAGCCTGTTCCCTGATATTTGGCCAACCCAATTTCTTGTTAAATTAAGAAATGCCATCCACGAACGAGTTTATATTTATTGACTTTTGGCAGATTTATTCTTGTAATTCCAAGGAGTTTTTAGATAGGAAACTGAATATTCGGATTTCTCGTTTGAGGTGTTGAGCAATCGCCGAAAAAATCAATTCGCAACTCCCAAAAGTTTCCGACTTGACATCGTAACACATAAAATTTAAAAATAAATATAGAAATTCTTTCATTCTCGGCTACCCCGACCAGCCAGATATCTGAAAATTTGTACACTTGCATTGTTCATTGGACTGAGCGAGTGTTCAAAATGTCATACTTCTATGTGGTCTGGAAGCATTTTAAAAAAAAATTACTAAATTATAAAGGCAATTGGAAATTTGTCCTTTCCTGACAACCCTGACAACCCAGAAGTCTCAACTTTCATTGTCATCGGGTTCTGAAAAGTGTACAAAAATTCAGATTCCTAGGTGCTCTAGAAGTATATTGAAAATTGATTTACACTATTTGTGGACAGACAGACATGGAAGCAAGTTAAAATACAGTTGAACCTGTCTATAGCGCCCCCTCTAAATAGCGCTTTCCTCTCTATAGCGCCCGATTTTAAATAGTACGATGCGATCAACATAAATTATTAAGCAACCTGTCTCTCTCTCTATAGCACCTCTATAGCACCCTATTTTGGTGAGTCCCAAGAGGGGGCGCTATAGACAGGTTTAACTGTATAATAAATAATAATAATAAAAATTAAAAACCTTTTATTATTCAAATGCACTAAAAAGAAAAAATAAAATAATTTATCTACTTTCATTGAGCAATTAGATGTATCTGAGTGAAAATAAAAGCGGCGGGGGACGATCATCATGAATTTCGAACCTCACGTGATCTAATATGTAGCAGCTGATTAAGCGATTTTTATAAGTGTTTGCTATATTTTTACCTCTTCTCTAAATATGATCGTCCCCCGCCGCTTTTATTTTCACTCATATAAATCTAATTGCTCAATGACAGAAGATACAATATTTTATTTTTTCCTTTTAGTGCATTTAGATAAAATCTTTTTTTAAATGTAATTATATTGAATATTTAATGATTTAGTTTGTTTCCAGTCATGAATTTACAAAATTTTGAATAAAAGTTAAAATATATACTAAATCTCACCAAAATATTCAAATAGTCACACATCAAGATTATAAACCCAGTATTATTAAATACTTATAGAACCATATTTATGATATTAGAATACATATGTAATTAATCCAGATTCCTTAGGCTTTCAAAAGATATCTCTAACAACTCGTGTTGTCAGTTAGACTTGAGTATTTTTGGTTTTATTTACAGTAACTGTGGATGTCTAAGATATTAATAGTATCTAGCAGATTTATTTCAAGGGATATTTTTCATTGATGCCAGGTTGAGATTTATAATACATAGGAGAGTGGCCGTTTGATTTCTTTGTTATCAGAAAGCTGAGCAGATGAAGAGAAGATGACCCACTGTTTGGTCTTCATTCTAGCAGTTGGGATAATTCAATCCTCTTTCAAAATTTCACGGAGTTTGCTCGTGCGTGGCCATGGCCAGTTAAGATGGCTGTTGAAGTGCATTCATGTTAGATTCTTGGAAGCATGGAGATCAAAATTATTAGCGTAAATCTTTTTAGATTTTGCTGGTTCTATAATCCATAATGTATAGGTCTATCGATAGATTCTGTGTGATCTGAGTTCTTTTATTGTGGGCAACGCTTTATAGAAACAATATTTTGAAAGACAGTGTATAGGTTAGAAGGTCCAGCCGGGCTCGGCTCTTTGGTCTGCTTGTTCATTTCCCAGAATACCGCTGTAACCTTTGACACAGCAGAGTTGAACATTGGGTGTGTACAGTGGGGTGGACTGCATATGACAGAAAGAGTCAATTGACAGTCTGAGGCAAATCGGAAGTTTACACGCAGAAAATCTGGGTAGCTTTAGTTGCATAAAGGACCAGGGTTCCTTTTTAGAATGTTGAATATTCAAGATATCAGCCGTTCATTACGCTACAGAAACTGCTTTACCTATTTCCATTATTTTTAAATGAATATAAAAATTATATTCTATGTCTTTTACCTGGTCACCACAGTCAGCTAAAATTTGATAATTCATTACTTTTCTCTGTATGCTGTTTTGAACGAGTATACCAGATTTAATACTTCTATGTGGTCTGGTATTATATCAAAAATTGAAAGGAAGCATGGAAATTAATCCATTAACGACCAGTTTTTTATTTTTTATTTTATAGAATGCTGGCCTCTCTTTACACCACAGAAGCAGCTTTGTTTGAAAGAAACTATACAATTTTTATTCTATAATCTATTCCATGCCACAACAGTCACCTAGAAGTCTGAAACGTTGTAAACTTGCATTGTTAGCAGTAATGAAATAGGCAATAAAATACCAGATTTCTACATGGTGTATATTAAGAACTAGATCATTATCCCGTTCTATACAAAGGGTCTAGAACGATAGTCATTTCTAAACCTCCCTTGCTAAAGTTTTACCCATATATATATACAAGTACTAGACGAATGACCCGGGCAACGCCCGTGTTTTACCCGATTGAATGTTTTTATTCCAATACTTTTTGTTACAATTATAAATTGGAGCCGTGGGTGTCACTCTTGTGAAACGTCCCGCCCCAAACTTTACATGTACATTAGGTCAGCTGGTATTACCCCTCATTTTCACCGCTAGAGGCGCGAGCGAATTGACTTTTTGTAAATATACATAATTATAAAGATAGAAGCTTCTATAGAAGATAATGATCATAATGATGATGCGCGCGCATCCGTGACATGAGGAATTGAGGAAAGACGGTCGTGACTATATATATACTAGCCGAATGACCCGGGCAACGCCCGTGTTTTACCCGATTGAATGTTTTTATTCAAATACTATTTGTTACAATTATAAATTGGAGCCGTGGATGTCACTCTTGTGAAACGTCCCGCTCCAAACTTTACATGTACATTAGGTCAGCTGGTATTACCCCTCATTTTCACCGCTAGAGGCGCGAGCGAATTGACTTTTTGTAAATATACATAATTATAAAGATAGAAGCTTCTATAGAAGATAATGATCATAATGATGATGCGCGCGCATCCGTGACAGCGATGAGGAATTGAGGAAAGACGGTCGTGACTATATATGTTGACTAGACGAATGACCCGGGCAACGCCCGTGTTTTGCCCGATTGAATGTTTTTATTCCAATACTATTTGCTACAATTATAAATTGGAGCCGTGGATGTCACTCTTGTGAAACGTCCCGCTCCAAACTTTACATGTACATTAGGTCAGCTGGTATTACCCCTCATTTTCACCGCTAGAGGCGCGAGCGAATTAACTTTTGTAAATATACATAATTATGAAGAGAGAAGCTTATATAGAAGATAATGATCATAATGATGATACGCGCGCATCCGTGACATGACGGTGGAAAGACGGTCCGTGACTATATATGTTGATTAATAATACTAATAATAATATAATAATAATAATTATTATTATTATCATTAGATAATGATAATGATCATAATGATGATGCGCGCGCATCCGTGACATGACGGTGGAAAGACGGTCGTGACTATATATGTTGATGGATGGATAATAATAATAATATAATAATAATATTAAGAAAAAGGCATCTCCTTATCGTGCAACTGAAAGTTGCAGATGGCTGGCGCCATCTATCGGAATAAATATCAACTCTATTTGGCCAATTCTGGAATAATTAAAAATCAACGATAATAGTTGATATTTATTCCGATAGATGGCGCCAGCCATCTGCAACTTTCAGTTGCACGATAAGGAGATGCCTTTTTCTTAATTTATGCACCTTATCCCAGTACAATGTTACATTTGTACTATTTTTTCACATAATAATAATAATTATAATAATTATTATTATTATTATCATTAGATCATGATAATGATCATAATGATGATGCGCGCGCATCCGTGACAGAACCGGCCGGCCGGCCCATAACGGTCGTGACTATATATGTTGATAATAATAATAATAATAATATAATAATAATAATTTATATTATTATCATTAGATAATGATAATGATCATAATGATGATGCGCGCGCATACGTGACATGAGGAATTGAGGAATTGACGGTGGAAAGACGGTCGTGACTATATATGTTGATAATAATAATAATAATATAATAATAATAATTATTATTATTATCATTAGATAATGATAATGATCATAATGATGATGCGCGCGCATACGTGACATGAGGAATTGAGGAATTGACGGTGGAAAGACGGTCGTGACTATATATGTTGATAATAAAATAATAAAATAATAATAATAATATAATAATAATAATTATTATTATTATCATTAGATAATGATAATGATCATAATGATGATGCGCGCGCATCCGTGACATGAGGAATTGACGGTGGAAAGACGGACGTGACTATATATGTTGATAATAATAATAATAATAATAATAATATAATTATTATTATTATTATTATCATTAGATAATGATAATGATCATAATGATGATGCGCGCGCATCCGTGACATGACGGTGGAAAGACGGTCGTGACTATATATGTTGACTAGCCGAATGACCCGGGCAACGCCCGTGTTTTACCCGATTGAATGTTTTTATTCAAATACTCTTTGTTACAATTATAAATTGGAGCCGTGGATGTCACTCTTGTGAAACGTCCCGCTCCAAACTTTACATGTACATTAGGTCAGCTGGTATTACCCCTCATTTTCACCGCTAGAGGCGCGAGCGAATTGACTTTTTGAAAATATACATAATTATAAAGATAGAAACTTCTATAGAAATAAATAAAATAAGCCGAAATAGCTCAGTTAGGAGAGCGTTAGACTGAATATCTAAAGGTCCCTGGTTAGATCCCGGGTTTCGGCATCTTTTTTTAATTTTTAAATTTCTACTTACCGTAACTTGACACGTGACTTAACGTGACAGAATTGTGCATGACGCTGATAACTGTATTAAATATAATCCAAATTGTGCCTTATCACACACTATTTATTTATTTGGATTAGGTCTTATTACCTTGTGTTTATAATCTATAATCCAAATTGTGCCTTATCACACACTATTTTTTTATTTGGCCTTATTACCTTGTGTTTATAATCTATGACGTAATGCCGGCGGCGCGCGCCCGTTGGCTGCCGGCGAGCACGTGACCTCCCTGTGCGCGCGCATCCGTGACAGAGGCGGCCGTTGAGGAAAGACGGTCGTGACTATATATTATATCTATAACCCCTCGGCCCACTATCATGAGATTAAGAATAAGCACCAGCGATTGGTCCTGGAGGCTATACTCACCAAAAAAATTAAAAGCATCAATAGAGCAATAGACCTTCCTGAAATATATGATAATTTAGTACTGGAACCTCCTATCTGAAAGATTTAGTTTTCATAACCTATTTATACTTTTACACGTCAATGGCAGTTTTGGATTATTTTATTTTATTTTATTTCTATTTTATTTTATTTTATTTCGTTTTATAGTCGTTGTTCATACTTAGTTTCTGTAATAGCCATGTATTATATGTATATTTACTTGCTTTGCTTAACTTCTATGAATAATCCTCCAATATTATGTTAATTTCTCTGGCACAATTTTACATATCTGTCTTATTTTCTTACTTTTTGTATATATATATACATAGCTGATTGCCACTAATGTTTTGTCTCGTTTTACACCAGTAGAAGGGTGATTGTGCCCGAAAGCTTGTGATATTGTATATTAAAGAAACTCTTTCCTCGTCAAGTGGTTCGTTATTAAAGTTTAGAGAAGGAATTATTGATTCAATAATAATAATAATAATAATAATAATATAATAATAATTATTATTTATCATATCGCCACGCTGTAAGATTCAAAGGAAAAACAGGGTAACATGGTAAGATTCTTTAATGGAACATGACGAGCTTTCAGGCAGCAACTGCCCTTCTTCAGGTCTTATACAAGTGTAGACAAAGAAGTGCCATATTTATAAGCAAAAATATTTACAAAGGAATTAAGGAATTTTACATACTGAAGATTGGAAAGGGGAATTTGCATATTTACAAATAAAACAAACTCTTTGTGAGAAATAGAGGCAAAAAACGGAGATAAAAATTAAACCTGAAGGCAAAACACGGAGATAAAAATTGAACCGAAAATAACGATAAAACCCAGAAACATATCAGCGAGTGAGGCCGTAAAATATTGTATATTGCGGTGGAAGATCAATCTTCCGGTTAAAACTGGGAGTACAGTTGGACACCAGTGCTTCCAGAACCAAGCGTTGGTACTTGTTTCCAATATCCCTGTATACAGAAATCGTATCGTCTAAATTGAAGGAATGATCGAAATCTGCCATGTGTTGAAAAATGAGAGATTTTCGATCTTTGGAACGTATATTACGGTTGTGTTCGCGGATTCTAGTGGCGATGGTTCGACCAGTTTCACCAATGTAGCATTGCTCACAATCGTTGCATGATATTTTATAGATGCCGTTATTGAGGGATAGAGGGTTAAGTTTGGTGGAGCTTTTTGTTATGGGGTGCCGTAAGGATGCTTCTAGGGAAGGCGAATTTTTGAAAAACGTGCGAATACCGAATTTTTGTAAAAATAACGCAATATCAGAGTTCGTGGTCGAAAAAGGAAGGACACAGACGTTTTTATACAGCGGAGGTGTAACTTTTTTGTGGTTCGGAACGTAAAAATGGCGGTCAATAAAATTATGAGGGTAACCGGCGGATAAAAGATGGGTGTAAACGGTACGCTTCTCGATCGTTCTAAATAAGGCAAGGGAACAATGAGTATATACCCGTTTGGAGAGAGTTTTTACCGTGGTGATTTGTGAGAAACCGGGGCATGTGATAAAAAGTGTAAATAGGAGGGAGTGAAATTAGGCTTGCGAAATACGGTGGTCTGAGAAGTGCCATTAGTGTTGATGACTAAAACGTCTAAAAACGGGATGCAATTAAAACAGGATGGTTGTGAGTAAAACGGAGATCATGATGGTATGAGTTTAAAACCGTGAGTATAGGGAGATGGTCGGTATCACGATGGAGGCAAAAAATGTCGTCAACGTACCTTGACCACATCTCGATCCCCAAATGATTATGGGAAACTAACCACCGGTCCAGATTAGACATAACAATCTCAGCTGCTATTGTGGAAAGAGGGCTGCCCATAGGGGAGCCTCTCATCTGTACAAAGAAACAGCCATTGAATTCTAAAGCATTCATGTCAAGGCAGATGGTGAATAGATCCAAGATGGTTTTTTGATCATTACTAGGAAGAGTGGAAGAAGAAAGAAGTTGCTCTAGGCCATCTATGATCAGAGAATGCGGGAGGCACAGAAAGAGTGATGTCACGTCAAAAGTCGACATGGTGAGACCACGAGGTTGGGGGACACTCTTTAATCTTGTAAAAAATTCAGATGGATCCTGGACCGAGTAAAGATTATGAGTTTTGACCAGGGGTTTTAGAAGGCTAGAAAGGTATTTGGCTAGCTGTAGGGCGGGTGACAGATGGTAAGCAACTATGGGTCTAAGGGGGACACTGGGCTTATGGGTTTTAGGTAGGCCATATATATATGGAACCCTAGAAAGATTGGAGGTAAACTGCTGGAACTGATCGGGAGTAATGCATTCGTTTCTTCTGAGCAATCTGAGTGATGATTTGTAGGCACCAGAAATAGCACAAACACGTTCAGGTGAAATCTCTTGGAAGGTATCGGAGTCTGAAAGGATATCAGACATTTTCTTCTTGTAATCATCAACTTTTAACACAACTACTTGTGAGCCCTTATCTGATTTAGTGATGAGGATATCATGATGGCTCTTGAGGGCTTTCAAGGAGGCAAGATCGCTCTTGACGGAATTGGAGCGAGATGAAGAACTCTTGTAAGCAGCAAGAAGTTTGTTGGCTATGGTAGAACGGATGTGATGTTTGTCTGTGTGGGACTGGTGCTGGAGGGAAGATTCAATACAGCTAATCGTGTATAAAAGATCAGGTTCATTGGGCAAACGAAAACTAAGGCCTTTCTCTAGTAGGGATATCTGCTTGTCTGAAAATACAATGTCGGTTAGGTTAACAATGGTATCTTCAGAGGGGGAGCGGGTGCGCAAGGGAAAACCATATTTCACGTGCCAGAATTCCAGTTTCCTCTGGTGCCGGAGTTCAATCTCAGAGTTCTGAAGTTTAACTCGGGCGGTTATGCCTTGTACAAGAGAGCCGAGATCATTGGAAGGGATTCTGGGAGAGAGCAGACAAAGCAGACCTCTGATGGTTTTTTGTAAAAAACGGATCATAGCACGGGAGCCTCTAATTCTCGAGTTAAGAAGCTGTTTTTCGGTTCTGTGTATAATTGCAGCGGAGTAATGGTTTTGTACTGGATCCCTAATCCTAAGAGAGGGTGGTATGAAGGAGGCCTGGGAACATTTTAGGTTAAAGGCAAGATGACAGCGCCAACGGGCGAGCTGCAAAGACTTCTTGTTCAGCTGCCGCTTATAAAAGGCAAGATATTCAAGGTTAGTATCAGACATCATTCGGTATTCGCACGTTTTTCAAAAATTCGCCTTCCCTAGAAGCATCCTTACGGCACCCCATAACAAAAAGCTCCATCAAACTTAACCCTCTATCCCTCAATAACGGCATCTATAAAATATCATGCAACGATTGTGAGCAATGCTACATTGGTGAAATTGGTCGAACCATCGCCACTAGAATCCGCGAACACAACCGTAATATACGTTCCAAAGATCGAAAATCTCTCATTTTTCAACACATGGCAGATTTCGATCATTCCTTCAATTTAGACGATACGATTTCTGTATACAGGGATATTGGAAACAAGTACCAACGCTTGGTTCTGGAAGCACTGGTGTCCAACTGTACTCCCAGTTTTAACCGAAGATTGATCTTCCACCGCAATATACAATATTTTACGGCCTCACTCGCTGATATGTTTCTGGGTTTTATCGTTATTTTCGGTTCAATTTTTATCTCCGTGTTTTGCCTTCAGGTTTAATTTTTATCTCCGTTTTTTGCCTCTATTTCTCACAAAGAGTTTGTTTTATTTGTAAATATGCAAATTCCCCTTTCCAATCTTCAGTATGTAAAATTCCTTAATTCCTTGCGCGTATATATGTAAATATTTTTGCTTATAAATATGGCACTTCTTTGTCTACACTTGTATAAGACCTGAAGAAGGGCAGTTGCTGCCTAAAAACTCGTCATGTTCCATTAAAGAATCTTACCACGTTACCCAGTTTTTCCTTTGAATAATAATAATTATTTTTATCATTAGATAATGATAATGATCATAATGATGATGCGCGCGCATCCGTGACATGATTGAGGGTGGAAAGACGGTCGTGACTATATATGTTGATAATAATAATAATAATATAATAATAATAATTATTATTATTATCATTAGATAATGATAATGATCATAATGATGATGCGCGCGCATCCGTGACATGATTGACGGTGGAAAGACGGTCGTGACTATATATGTTGATAATAATAATAATAATATAATAATAATAATTATTATTATTATCATTAGATAATGATAATGATCATAATGATGATGCGCGCGCATCCGTGACATGACGGTGGAAAGACGGTCGTGACTATATATGTTGATTAAATAATAATAATAATATAATAATAATAATTATTATTATTATCATTAGATAATGATAATGATCATAATGATGATGCGCGCGCATCCGTGACATGACGGTGGAAAGACGGTCGTGACTATATATGTTGATATGTTGATAATAATAATAATAATATCATAATAATTATTATTATTATTATCATTAGATAATGATAATGATCATAATGATGATGCGCGCGCATCCGTGACATGACGGTGGAAAGACGGTCGTGACTATATATGTTGATAATAATAATAATATAATAATAATAATTATTATTATTATTATCATTAGATAATGATAAAGATCATAATGATGATGCGCGCGCATCCGTGACATGACGGTGGAAAGACGGTCGTGACTATATATGTTGATTAAATAATAATAATAATATAATAATAATTATTATTATTATTATCATTAGATAATGATATAATGATCATAATGATGATGCGCGCGCATCCGTGACATGAGGAATTGAGGAAAGACGGTCGTGACTATATATATGTTGATACTATATACTTGTATTCATATACGTTGTGACCCCTATATATAGGTATTTTTAATATAAATATGTGCATGATGATATTGGGAAAAAAAAAGCAATTAATTACTTAATTATATAACAGATAAATAAATATATATTAAATTATAACAGATTTTTACTTTTAATTTCAAAGAGATGTCAGATAAGAATCTGAATATTTGGATTTCTTTCATCTTTGAAGTCTTGAACAATCACTGAAGAATGAAAGTTGCTACTTCCAACAGTTTTCCCGACCAGCCAGATGTCTGAAAATTTGTACACCTGCAATGGTAGTTCGATTGAGCGAGTGTTCGAAATTTGAGACTTCCCCATGTGGTCCGGAAGTAAATAAAATTTATTATAAAATTTAGAAAGACAATATATCCATATCTTTTTTATATATAACAAACTTTAAACCCCCAAGGAAACGCTTTTCAAAATAAAGAAACGTATTTCTTATGTAATTTATGTTTGTATATTTTTACAGACAGAAATTGTTAAAATATTTAATAGGCTTTTATATCGGTTAAAAATAAAATGTGTATTTTTGATTAAAGATATGTCATTAGCTTTTAGTTTTTTAGGCTTAGTTGTATATTAACTCAAGCCTGAAAGCTAGCCTATGCATTTATATTCCACAATGAATAATGAAACGTGTTTTGCATGCAAATTCTTTTCCTATATTGTATTTATTCATTTATATTAATATTATATTTAACCTTATATAATCTTATATGAACATTGTAATAAAGTAGTTTCAGTCTCAATCTCTCTCTCCCTCACTTTGCATATTATGAATATCTCAAAGGTTTGAATTTTTAATTTTTGGAAAATCCTCAACCAAATTTTTTTTTCTAAAATTTGTCCCACGTTTAAATTGAAATATCAGTTCCCTAAACACATCTTTTCAAATACAATATTTTCTTATTTGGGTTTTGAAATTATTTGTGTGTTTCAGAAAATGCTGAATCCAGATTACAAAATGAAGAGTTCCTTGCTGATTCTACTCTTGATTCAGCTAATTTCTTCTCTTAATTGTGTATTCGTATTTCCAGAAAGTCAAGAAAGTGTTGAAATCGTAGATCCTTGCTTGGTTTACCATCAATGCAACACTTCTATGGCTCCTTCATGCCAATGTGATGAACAATGCCATGTTTTCCAAGATTGCTGCCCGGACATACCATCTATCAAAACAGAAGATCCTTTTCAAGGAATGTTTGAATGTAGTCCTAAAGGACGTTTAACCATCTCAAAATGTCCTGTTAACACTACCAGCGATGTAAGGATGAAGTGTGAAAACCCTAGTGTTGACGACATGTTTGCATATTTACCGGTTTCCGATTCAAAAACAGGTTACTTGTTTCAAAATAAACATTGTCTCCAATGCCATAATATATCATTGGAAAATACAACCTTTTGGTCTCTAGAAATTATTTGTTCAAATTTTGATATTCAAGATTCAAATGAAACAAGTTTTTCTTTAGGTAATGACTTGGTATATGATTATAATAGATCTTCTTGGGGAATAAAAATTGGGGATACCTTCAACATATGTACATTCACCTATCAAAATCCTATGGATTGGGATATACCTCCAATTCGGCATTGCGAATATACGAAAGTGACTATATCCTCTTGTCCAGATGACTGGAGGATGATATCATTCGAGAGAAATGCCTTTCACTAAACGGTCACATCTTTAAAGGAGGAATCCAATACAAAAACATTTATTGCATGATTTGCCACAACATTGCTATCAATAATACATATTGCTTACAAATGCATCCGAGATTTCGTCCTCCGTCATTTGGAATCCTAGTCGACATGAATCCAGCTTTAGGTGACCGTGTAGGATATGTCACGAGAGGTGAGAAATGTCCTCCAGGCCAAGCTGTATTTGGTGACGAATGCAGGGAAGTGAGCTGCGGTTTACCTGGTTACAAGGTGGTCAATGGAGAGTGTGTCAAAGAAAGCGACGAGAAGGCATTCTAGTCTGAAAACCTACATTATTCTATTCTCGGGACTAATTAGTTCCAAATGAATATCTACCTTGTTGCTTATCTGTTATTAAATTTGGAGAATAAATCGTTTTTCTTTGTGTGCGTTTAATTTCATCCAATAAAACTTTATGTGTTCAGGAAAAACAATGAACGAATGTCTGTAGCACACTGGTGGGCTTCTAAGCCAGGTTTAAATCTTGTGTGTAATCAGGAGAGATCATTACTTGTTTCTTTAACAAGAGCGGGGAAAACTATCTGCAAGAGTTATTGAGAATGGACAAGTATTACAAAAAGACAACAGGACAAAGATCTGACTGCAAGAAATCTCCCCTCTCTCGCAGCCGGTCCTAAATCACCCTGTGTAGGGGTGTAAGCCGCGACGGCCAGTGGTGATCTCATGGCCCGAAGTGGGCAAACTTGGAAGGTCGGGTGTCGCCTGATTGAAGCCGGAAGAAGAGTTATTTCCAACACTATTCTTAAGAGTGAATGTTTCGCTGGTAGAATTTTGTTCCTGCCTACTAAAATTAATAATTTATTCAAGTTTTTTTTTTTTCTCTCAAAGTTCAAATATATCGGCGAGACAATGGTAGTACTTGGTACTACAAGGCATTTCTGCAGCTTTCTATGAACACCGTACTTCGTCTTCTAAAGCTGCCACGCCTCGCCACATAGTTCCAGTTTCTGGAACGGTTGGAGTCCACCGTGGATGTGCCGGACTCCAGCGTTGAATGGTAATTTCTTCACCGCCGCTGCTTCTCTGGACAGGACGCTGACGTCTGGTCACCTCTGCTCGACGTCCGGCATAACCTGCGGGTCCAGTGGCATGTCGCTGACTGAGAAATCAGCAATTCTCTCATCCAGCAGCCTCATCCCATCATCAAGCGGCCCGCATGCCTGGGTCATCTTAACACTCCCGGAGTTCTCTTGCCCAGAAGTTGGTCTTAGTTGAAAATGCTTTTACGGAACTAAGAAATTGTGGGATCACCTTATTGAAAACGTGTAGTAACGGATATTTGAACATTACACTGTAAAGTACTAGGAGCTTTGAAGTTGTTTTGATAAAGGAGGGCGATGTATAGTTACTGAATGAAAAGGAAGAGTATGGTATGGGAATTAAAAAATAGAAATTCCTAATTTTTTTTATAGATAACTGGAAAAAAACAGAAGGTGAAATTAATTACTAAATCACTATAATATATGAAATAATAAGTGTATTTAAAAGGTGGATGTCCCACTTTTGTTTTCTTTACCTGCTTCCTCCAGAGCTACCTGTCGACAAATGCGCAGTTAACTTCCTTTCCGTTAACTTTGCATATGCACAAGGCGGAAGGGAGGTCCGACATATTGGGCTATTTGGCAACTTTTTTAGATGGCAATTTCGGTTTAAATATATATGTATATATATATTAGAGTCTTAAGAAAAGTTCGAAATTTCGACTTAGGGTTTCGAGTTTCATATCCATGTTTATGCTGATATTCTAGCTTAACAAGATTCACGATAACATTGAATAATAGCATTCTATTAGATAATCTCAAGATATGAAATTATCATTGAAATCTTTACATGAAAAGTAAAACAATGACTATAATTCTATCGCTATAATATATACACTTCGAAATTCGATACAATATTTAACGCTACTTTGTTATCTAATTTAAAACCTATTTCTACAGACCTTATGCTGCATTGTTACGAATTGAAAAGGGAAAGATATAGCTCATCGGTGATCACAACGGGGCCAGTATAATCTCCAGATTTCATCTCTCGCTGGGAGGGTTCACCATTGATGAGCCATGTCCTTCCTTTTGTAATTTCAATCATAACAAATATTTATAGCCAAAAGCGTTCAAAAAGTTTCGATTTTCAGCAATAGAGGCTCGACCTTGCTATACACTTTAATCCCTTTATATCTCGGTATAAATAGATATTGTTGATGATAGTTCTATTCATAATCCAAGATAAAATTGTGAAAAGCGTTTAAATACTACAAATATTTACTCACAGAGAGTTTCTTTTTATTTTTGAATGCTATATTTCAAGCGATAATCGCTCTTCAACGGGCTTAATTAAAATTTCAATTGTTAATATTGTCGCGGAGATAAATAAAGCAAGGGCAAAATTGGGAATAATTAATTTATTATAAAGGGAGTTTACCTTTTATTTCTCCAATAAAATTATATACAAGAGGTATTTATAGAGAGAGAGATAACAACTTATCCCAAGGTAAAGATAATAATAATGAGAGTGGTAAGCCACTGAGGCGTCTCGTTTTCCTTATTTGCCGATAAGATTCCGAGAACCCCTCACACCTGTGGTCCCCCCGGAGTCCAGTGATGATTGACAGGTGTCCCATGGAGCTTTCTGTAGCTGTTGCAGAGCTACTTGACAATATTGTCAGAAGAACAGAGTTGCCTGGTATTCCCACTCAACTTGACTGGACGGACCGGTCGGGGAAAACAATGACGCCACGTGGAAGGAGGGAAAACTCAGTTCTCCCCTCTTGTTCTAACTGCTGGGTCGATTTGGCTCATGTATATAGTAACTTTTATTTTATATTTAAAATCTTTCATATAAATAATTAAATAAATATATAGATTAATTTGGGAGTCTAATTAATTATTTTTCATCGCGATAATATCCACGCTACGCGCGTATACTTTTAAACATTTCTTGTAAGATATATTCGATGTTTTAATTAAGCCTGTTGAAGAGCGATTATCACTTGAAGGCTTTCATTTTGAAATAAAAGGAAACTCATTGTGATAAAACATTTGTAGTATTTAGATGATAGCTCTATTGGCTTTCTGTTACTTAGCAGCGTTCTCATATGCCATGTAAGTAGAATAATTATCTATGGGAATCATCAATAACATTTCAGTTTCTTTCTTTATTGCATGCACATCGGTCCTAAAAGCGTCAGCCATTTTTGACGACCTGATAACAATTCAAACGTTGTATGCAAATAATATTAGCATCTTTTGGTTTAGATATTCTTGACCTCTTCAGTCTAATGTGTTCCAAGGCTTATAAATACTCACAAGGCATTCCCATATATCTGACATTCCAATGTTCGAATTTTTTTAATAATCTAAAACTATCAGCCTCTATATTTTTTAGTATTTATTCATAGTTATGAAGCTCTCTTTTTTTTTTTTTTCAGAAACAGAATCAGTATTTAACACGAACATAATTATACGTATGTTTGTAAAACGACATTGAAAATTATCCCGCATGTGTTTCTTTTGAACGAAAAATCGAAATTTATTTTAAGGAGAAATAACGATTATTTCTAACCTTAGGGATGAGGTATGGAAGGATGAATTGTGAAGAGTAATGATAAACGGAAAAATAAAGTGTCCAGGGATGGGAAACGAACCCACATAACCCACAATATTATATGTTTAGAAGGAATCACGTGATTATGTAACAAAAAATTGTTATTTTCTCAATTTAGAATTCCCTATACTGGTATATTATAGAAAATAGCTATATGTGTGTCATACTAGAAGAAAGAGGTATATGCGCATGAAGAAGCCAAGATAATATTGATGAAAGAGTTAACACATACAAACAAAAAATGAAATATTTTCATTTATACATATAAATATATTAAAAAACGAAATAAAAAAATAAAAGATAAAAAGATCAGGTGTTGAAATCAATATTAAAAATGGCATATCCTGACCAGGAGCACATGTGCTGTACAGAAGGCAGAGCGCCATCTGGTGGAACAGAAATCAACTAAACATTGATTTAGCCTGTTCCCTGATATTTGGCCAACCCAATTTCTTGATAAATCAAGAAAAGCCATCCACGGACGCGTTTCGCGCTTTTGGCGCTCGTCAGCGTGGAGTAGGCTGAACCATTGCGACCAAAAAAGATTTTTTGATCCCAATGGCTTCCCGAAAAAATCTTTTTTGGTCGCAATGGTTCAGCCTACTCCACGCTGACGAGCGCCAAAAGCGCGAAACGCGTTCGTGGATGGCTTTTCTTGATTTATCAAGAAATTGGGTTGGCCAAATATCAGGGAACAGGCTAAATCAATGTTTAGTTGATTTCTGTTCCACCAGATGGCGCTCTGCCTTCTGTAAAGCACACGTGCTCCTGGTCAGTATATGCCATTTTTAATATTAATATAAATATATATATATTTTTTTAATGTATAATATGTATATTTTCTGGCTCGCAGAAACAGTCGCTTTAAAATGTGAGAAATTTAAACTTTTTATACTTTTGAAAAACGTATGTTTCTTTTTAAAATAAACCATTTTTCTATGCTGCCCTTGGACATAAGTTTTAAAAACATTATAAATAGATAGAATTATATATAACAGATGGGGCGCTAATGCATCATGTGAATATATGCTGTTTAAGTTTTTATCGTCTAATTTATTGTAAGCTTTATATATATTGTTATATAACCCTTCTCTTTTTAATTAATATGTTAATGCATGTAAGTTTATCATATATCTTTGTTATCAATCAAGGAAAGAAATAACACATAATGGTGACGTTTATATAAGGTAACTTTTGACGTTTTTGCCATTGTAATGGAAAACCAAACGCCGATAAAGAAACAATTCCCTTTAAAAGTGTCGTTTATATAAGCATAATATCCCAATGCAATATTAGAGAGATCCAGGCATTCAATATACATAGTGGTATGGTGTATTTAACTGGCGAATTCGCTGGAAGGGGTTACTACTGATGAACTAGGCCCTCCCAATATTTTCTTATTGTAGTAAGAATAGTAGGTGGTTCTTTATTATGGAAATAAGCAAATCGTGTTAAAATATATTTATTTCTTGTATATAGATGTAAAATATAGCAATAGAATTCTATAATTTCTACAGATCAATTGTAAATAGATTCATACACAAAAGAGATAGTGAGGAAAGTTTTAGAACAGATATGTAAATAAATCCCTTTTCAAACAAAGGCTTACGTGCACGTGGGGAAAGGGAGAAAAAATTACTGTATTATTTTGTTGTATGGCGAATCCATACAGGGCAATGGGCCCGAATAAAAACCTTGTTGTTGTTGTTATATATAGATGGAGCGAGCTAATTACATAAGTCTGTGTGTGTTGATGGAAGGCTAGTCAAATAGCTCTCCTATATTCAATGTCACCATTTGACCAGAAGTTCTGGTACACCTGGTTAAAACTGGATGGGAAAAATGCGTTTTGACTGTTAATACTGTGATGGGCTCACCCCCGTTGCACAACAGTTGAGCTTTGAAAGTCGATGTTAAAATTGGAATTCCAATGGTCGTGTGAAATCTGCCACACCATTTTTTTAGAATAAGAAGTCAGTGGGCGAGTGGTTAAAACCCTCTATTCCCGACAACCACGAGCCTTTGTTAGCTTTGATGACTCTTTGTTTTAATATGTGAATAACCTCCATTGTTGTAAATATCATAAGTAAGGTTATTCTTTTCGAGCGGCACCTAGTAAAGCTATTTAGGAACCAGGAATACTTATGTTTAAATGAATAACTGCGTCTCGTGCTATAATAATAGTAAAATCTCGGCCACGGGATCTTCATTCTTGCACAGTGGTTCGTTGCATCATCATCACATTGGTTTCAGCTCAAACTCTGGGAATTAAAAGTGTAAAGTAACTTATTTGTGTGTTGTTTGACTTTAAGGTGGGCTTGTCAGCAATTGAATCTCAGCACCGAATACTTCAAACTTTTTGAGATAATGCATTGAGTGAACGTGCCGCCAGAAATTGGTTGGGGATATTTCTCACTTAGTGATGCACACTGAAGTGACAATTGACAATTAAAAATAGTTTATTGACATCTAGTCAACAGCAAAAAAGAGAGTTTACAGAGTTCAAAATAAAAGAGAAATATTTACACCAGACGAGGTCTTCTCTGAAGGGACGTCTGGATCCTATCAGGAGCCTAAAGCCGCCTTAAAATTTAGACAGGCATTCGCCAATCCAGCAGTTCATGTCCCCAACATGATCGATGATAGGGTTGAGGAATTTGGCGAGAATAATCTTGTTTTCAGGCGAGAGTCGCTTGATGAGATTCTCCCTATCAGGGTCGAAAGTGACAGCTGCACACTGTGTCAAGCACAAATACTGGATGACGAGGCAGTCATAGAGGAGGACAGGAGCCAAACTTGTGGTGAGCTTGCCTCACACGTCTAAGTTACTGTTGAGATAACCAAACTGCACCCACCGCATGAGGAATAATTTCTTGTTGAGCAAGGGGGTGCCCCTAATACCGTCGTCATCGACCAAGCAACGACGAATGGCATTTTACTTGACACAGCAGTGCGTTCATTTTCAGGTAGGGTTTACCAGTGATGTAGACCCTTTCTGATGTAATCACAAACCTCCCAAACACAATTACCTTTACCTAAAACGGCAGAGTTCCTTTCCACCCACACAAGGTCTGTCTGGTACTAGACATCAAGTGATGCACTACAAGCTGCTACCAATGGGCCAAGCCATAACTGCAGATCTTAACTCTCATCAGTTTGCAACATGGTGCTTAGACAGCAGTGAGAGATCACTGCGTAGATAACTCTCTGTGACAACTATCCTATGCATGCAAAGTTTCAAGTTTTTTTTAATTCTCTTTTTTGATCAGTTTTATGGATTGTTCTAAATGTGATCCTGAGGTATTTTTCTGAAGATCATTAAAATCTTAACAGCGCCTTAACCATGAGAATCTGGAAGAGTTTGTTATGTGAGCTAAGCTTTCTGAGAAGTCCAAAAAAGGACTTTGGTGAAATTAATGTTTCCCATAATTGGGTTAGGCACATTGCGCAGAATCTGTATTTTTCCATTTTTTTATATTCTGAGCCAAAATATTTTAGATAGTTTGATTGTCGTGAGTCCTAGTGATAAACGTCCCCTTTCCACGCTAAGTATGCAGTCTGATGAAGTAAAAAGATGAAATAGAGAATAAAAGTAACCAGAATTGAAATCATCCAACAACAGCAATCAGAAGTAAACTGTAAGAATATCAAACAGAACTAGAAAATAGTAGAACTACAAATTAGTACTAGCTAATGTTGAAATACCAAAAGCTGTGAATACATAAACAACTTACCTGAATATGAAAGGAATAAATGGTAAAATCCATATCTCTCTCTCTCTCTCTCCAAGAAGAAATAAAATCACTTGAAAATAATACCTGGAAATCACAAATCTTCCAGAAAATAAAAGGGCAAATGGGTGCTCAAAATCAAACATGACACTAATTTGCCCCAGTTGTAAAGCATAAATCAATTCAAAAAATTCTCAGTCTAGCTGCTTTTAAACATATTAATGTTGAGCATATTGAAGTTAGAACAGCATTCCTTAATGGAGAATTTGATGAAGAATTATACATGTGTGTGTGACAATTGACAATTAAAACAAGTTTATTGACACCTAGTCAACAGCAAAGTAAGGTTTTAAAAATTAGATTTAAAATAAAGAAAATTATTTACAACAGACGGAGCCTTCTCCTAAGGGACTATCAGGAGCTACAAGCCGCCTTGAGTTTGGACAGGCCCTTGCCAATGACGGAGTTCTTGTCCCCAACATGCTCGATGACGATGTTGAGGAATTTGGAGAGAATTATCTTGTTTTCAGGCGAGAGTCGCTCGAGGAGATAATTCCTATAATTGCGGTATAGAACCGCGAAAATGATATTTTTCCTGAATATATTTTCCTCATATAGGGGGCTCAGGAAAGTTACATCGTTACTTTGTTCAAGTATCTCGATTATCTGATTATTGCGTTCCTCGTCGTCTCAATGGGTGCAGGAGCGGTCTAGAGCTCATGGGTCCGTCGGGGCAGGTAGTGGAAGTGAAGGGGCTACTACAGCTGGAGCTGATTCCTCCTCATTGGGAGAAGCGGGGGCTGGTTCAGCAGGCTGAGGCGCTGTGGAGCGACGGGGCGAAGTATGGGCCGCGGGACCATTACTTGGAACCTCCACAGATGGAATAGGGGGTGCTGGTGCAGAAGACGCGGGTGCTAACTGGCTGGGCAGCTGAAACCGCGGTCGGTGATGGACATCAGTGGGGTGGATGATGATGCTTGCTTGGGGCCGATGGTCTGCCTAGCAAGCATGGGGCAGTTGGCTCTGCGGTGACCTTGGTTGTTGCATTTGGAGCACTTTATCCCGAAGGTCAGGAACGCCGGAAGATGCCAGGCGAGTGGGCACCCTCTCGATTTTATGCCGTCGTGGAGGAGGATGTAGGCCTCACGGCGGTCGTCAATGTAGCCATACCCCCCAGCTTTGAGTTGCTTGGGGGCGATGGAGGTAGCGCGCCCATAAAGCCGCAGGGGCGTCAATGATGACGGCATCCTCCACGTAGAAAGGGAGATTTCCGATGGTTAGTTTCTCCGACCTTTTACGGAAGGGGAAGGTCCTGAGGATCACGCCCTCAATTTCAAGGCCTTCGTCAATGAGGCGTTCCGCGAGGGTTTTGCTGGTCAGACCCACCAGGACGGGGCCATTTATCCTGGTGAGTTGTATGATGTGCTTGGCCCCTCCGACCACTTTATCGCCTGCAGGAAGTGGTAAGGCGCGAATTAGGGCTGTGCTCTATATAGGACGCACTGCTCCTGGGTGGAGGACGCCTGCCGCGCCCTGGCTTCCGCGATATGTGCCCTCGTGGCTTTCACTTCCTGCACCCGCGGTGTCCATCCTCCCGACGATCGCTGTCGCCGAGTAGCTCCGGTGGTTCCGGCGCTGTTGGACTGCGTTGCTGTGATGCCTGGTAATCCCGAGCCGCGGCGCCTTTTCTTACTTTGCACCACGGTGTAGCAGTCCTCATTTTCCGGATCTTCAACCTCCAATACTTCCGCCCATATCTATTGGAATTTTGAATTGCCAATCGAAGGCGTCATGGTCGCGATGCCGCCCGACGCGGCCAAATTTACATATCTCTCGCAGTGGACGAATTTGCATAGATATTAGTTTCCTTCATTTCTGAAAAGAATTGATTCTGAAATTTAATTTTCGCAGAAATCTCTGCACTTTCTTGAAGCTCGAAGCTGTGCCTATCAGGCACACATCCAGCTTCTAAAGGGCTATCGGCCAATACCATTTTCGGCATACCTGCCAACAATTTCACATAAGACGACGGCGGAGCTAAGAAATAGCGTGGCCGCTCGCCCGTGTGTGTGTGTGTGGAACAGAACAATGAATAGAAAATAAGATTTGCAAACTAAATAAGGCTATCGATGAACTAAAGCAAGCAGTCAGGACCTGGAATAGAAAGTTGAATGAAATACTCCTTGAAAACAATTTTGAACAATGTATTACAGATCCATACCTCTTTGTTCAGAGAAACACCCAGGAAAATACTTTACTCATTGTCTATGCATATAACATACTTATTGGAAGTGAAAAAATTAAAGCAGTCCAATATACCAAGAATTTAATTCAAAAAAATTTCAAATTAAGAAATTAGGTTCACCAACACAATTCTTAGGATTTTAAATTGAGAGAGACCAAAATGAAGACTATTTCTTTTCAGAAAACTGAGATAATGAAACTAACAAATCAATTCAATTTGAATGTAGGAAAACCTATTTATACTCTAATGATATATGGATATCAGAAATTACTAAATGAATCTCCATAATTGTCTAAAAGTATCCATTGCAAGCAAACGATAGGTTCACTATTATATAACAAGATTGTATGATGTAAACCATGTTGTATAATAGAAACACCCCTGTAACTAATTATACCCATGTTATACATGAACCATTGCATTACAATATGTAATGTACTCTGTACAAACTGGAGATGATGAAATAAAACTGTGTAATAGAATAAGAGTTGAGTTAAATAGCATAAGGTGAGATATAGAAGTTCAACAACATGTAATAACGAGGCTTAAATATGTCAGAAGTTTCCAGAAGGTCATAAAAAGGGTACATCTTGAGGGTACTTCTTGCTTCCCTCCAATATTATGTCATACGAAGGCCCAGTACTTCCGCGTTTGGGGCTATGAAAAACCCTAAAAACCCGGAAATATAATCGACACTTCCAAGTCCGCGGGAGCCTTTGTCAGTTGATTCTCCGAGGCTTGACCATGCCACTATAGACAAATAAGCCATCTTCTTAACCCTCTCCATCTCTTGCTGCTATCTCAACTATTTCTGTTCACGGAACTTTCCCAGTGCAACTGTGTCCTTCGTTTTTTTTTTTTTTTTGCGTGGACTAAGTCTTCAATTCTTCCTCGACCATGACTGCCTATACTCTGTGAGAGCTGTGAAAGGTCTTCAAAGGTGCAGAGAGGTATTGGAAAACTCTCCACACCTGATTGCCCTTTCTGAATTGTTGTGAGTTGATAGAAAAAATGAGTAATTTTCTTTAATACATAGAAATATTTATTGAATATACAATCAGTAATTGAAGAGAGTGAGTGAACATTAGTGAACATTAAAAGTGAGCATGTAAGAGTATAATGATAAACAGAAGTCTAAATATATTCTGTTACAACATATATTAACAGTTACAAGACCTGATATCTCATCTGCAATAAATATTCTCAATTAAAGAAATTAAAAACCATGATAATTTGACTGAAAATCTCTGAAACGAGTAATAAAATATCTTTACACAACAGAATGGATAAATCTTCATATTAAAATGGATGCGAAGCCTAACTCGAGCAATATACTCAGATGCAGATTGGGCCAGTGATCCTGAATAAATAAAATCCTCAGTGTTACATTCTTAAGTAAGGAGATAATTCGAAATCATATAGTATCCAAAAGACAAGATACTCTTTCACTCTCATCTACTGAAGCTTAACTAAATCCTGAAGCTCTAGCATCAAAGTAAATCTCGTAAATTCTTGTCTTAACTCCTGATTTAGCCTTGAACAAAAATACCTATTGATTTCTTTGTGGACAATCCAAGTGTCAATCAAACTTATTGAAAGCGAACATATTAATTCAAGAACTAAACATTTGTAAATGTAAAGCGCTTCACTTCTTGAATAATCTACAGAGAGAAGAACGAGATTATAAGTTTAATATACCACCCTATATACAGAGAAAATGGAAGCTGACACTCTGACAAAACCTCTTCTAAAACCCACCTTTGAAAGGAACAGTGTCAAGCTAAATCTGTGCATCTTGAGTGGGGGTTTATTGGGATCACAAGAGGTTTATAGTATATAAATGATACAGGGTGATAAATGTAAATACCATTTTTCAACTTTTGTTCTATTTTTTATCATCATATAGTTGTGTTTTTGCATCTACTTCAAAATGTTTGTAATGCTCATCAAATATATGTTGTAGTGTATCTTATATATAACTTAATTAATTTTATGCATAAGTATATATGATTTGCTTTAAATGAATAAATAATTTCATTTATTGTTTACCCTTTTCAAATACCAACAATTCATGAAGTTATCTACAATTATTTTTAGCAACATGGAGAGAGAGAAAGAGAGAGAAAGTTTATTAGAAATTGAGGTTATTTACAATCAATTATGTTGCAGAGTAGAAATTATAAATTATATTATATTCCACGTTTTTTTAAATCCATATATCGTTTTTGGAGTATTGAGGCGCCGCACGCTCCATGTTTTAAAAAAAATATCAGATCATTCAGAATTTGTATAAGAAAACGATAACAAACTATTTCTTTGAAAAAGGCGACAGAAGGTCGCGGAAACATTGAAAAAAAGGATAATATAAATAATTTACTACTCAATTATAAAATCAACCAGCACAATTATGTTTTTCGGAAAGATATAGTCGTTCTCTAAGACAACCCATTTCAATGATGACAAAGCAAAAGCTGCATGAGTTAAACCATCATTTTAGCCCTGACCTCTGGCCTACCATTACCACTATTTAAAGAATCTCCATCACTTCTTACGCAAGAGATGTTTTAATAACCAAGATGACTATGGAATGGCCTTCACAAATTTATTCGCCTCCTGAACTCTTAAACTTGTTTACAATTGACAAAAAATGTATAGAAGGTAGCTATTCCTATTTCGATTATTAAAGTTGTTTTGAAAAAATATTTATCTTAAAATTGTCCGCTTAAAATCGGCCATTATTTTTGCACTAATTTAATATTCACGAATTCCAATTATTATTATTATTTTTTAATCAAAGAATTGCCTATTTTGCAATTTGACCAGAAGTATTTGTTTGGATCAATTTGTTTACATTCTTTTATTTATTTTTGTTTTTGCCTTACTTACTTATTGAGAGATTTCGTTTTAATGTTTATTTTGAGTTATGGCAGCAGAAAAGCTTACTGCATCCAAAGCAATTACAAATCTAATCATAGAGCAGGTGAAAGATGAAGATGTTGAAAGCATAATCAAATCGCAACAGCATATGTAGGTAACCCACATATTTTGGAAAAAATAAAGTTGAATATTCACCATATATAAACACTTTGGATAGACTTAGAATGGAAATGTACATATTTTAATATTTCGCCTAAAGCAATATATAAATTACTTATTTACCAAATATTTTAACTTGAAGCATTAAATAGGTATTTAAATAATGATGATAAACCATTTAATCCGTGTTTATGAATTTCAATATCGCGCCTGGTTGATTAATATATAATAAATAAATTTAAAAAATATATAGTTATTTGGTTTTGCACCAGATTTATACCAAAAGTGAATACTAACTATTGGATGCCAACAATATTTGGAGTCCACCTCATTATATTATGTAAAATTGTTAAGCTCTTCTTCTTTCTTATCTCCATTCAAACATATTAGGGTATCAAGCTTGTAGAGCTTGTTGATGGTGTTTGCCGGGCATGAGTAGAGCTCATCAATGAATGAATCAATACAGTCTATGATGTGTTTTGGGGTTGCAGGTTGAGAATTTCACTTACTACATAGTGGGAAAACCTTGCAACTGTTCTGGACAGTGATTGTCCGTAAATGACCAGACTTAAGTCTGGAAATCAAAGACTGCTGTTTCCTTAGGAGGCTAGAATTGGTGCTTGTCCCTCCTGCTCTGTACCGGTCATGTGCAGTAGAAGATTTCCATTCTTGCAGGCATTGGGCCTTGATGGTACAGAAGAGGTATTTTTAATCTGGTAGGATGGTTGATTGTTTGGCCTCGGGATGGCCAAGAGCTCCACATTTTGCTAGAGTCTGCCAGTTCATTTCAAAGAATTCCAACATGAGTTGAAAGCCATTGCACTGTGAGAGCTGTTGGCTGGGAGTTGGTTTACAGATTTGCCAATGCTCTTGAGAAGAGGTTCTTGGTTGGAGAAGCAGGTTTGAAGGGTATAAATGACTGCTCTTGAGTCAGAGTAGATTATTATTTCACTT